>CM076582.1:210873506-211275353 GCA_034641835.2 Pinus albicaulis
GAGGCCCAGGGAAACTGATATTCTTGAATTCGCTCCCCGGCAACGGTGCCAGAAAGATGTTGTTGACAATTATTGTCTACCCTAGAGACAGCCTAGAGTTTCTATAGACCAGTGCATAGGACATCTTAGCATAGCAGGAGCTCATAATATATCTTGGGTTGTCAATCCAAAAGCTTTCTTACTATCTCTTGTAAAACAAGAAAATTAGTTTAAATGGAAAAAACTCTCTCAGAAGCTGATACAAAGATAAGAATAATGTAGGAACAGCATGCAAAACTCCAATACAAAAGCATCAGACAGTTAAGAGACATCTTACTGCAAAGAGGGCCAGTTCAAATAGTATGCCACAAAAATCAAATATCAGAAAGTGGATGCAGTGAGGAAAACATGAAGGAGATACTAGTTAACATGAGGCTGATACCCAGATACGCAACAGAACCACATATGGGCTTATCCAACTAAGAATCCATACATGACAATGGCGTTTTAAAATCACCCTCCTCAAGTAACTAATATAGCAGAAAATATGAATGACATGAACATGGAACAATATATCATGACTAGGCCTATTTAAAGCGCTTGACTAATCCAAGTATGGGCACCAACTAGGATGAATCCTTACTTAAGATCAGTGAGCCACTCGCATTCTAGAACATAATACAAGAAGATAAATGAAATGAAATGAGATATTATATTAACACATAAGAAAAGATTACATACTGTGGGATACCAAAGACCAGAATCCTCATTACATTTATAACTCCTCGTCACTGAGACCCTACGAGCTCTAAGCCTTCATACAGAAACTTTACAAGATGTATACAAAGCATTTCACTGCACAGTTTGCTGATAGAAATCTGGAACCCTTAAAAAATATTTTCTCTAAAGTTTTATAGAGGAAGAAGAGGAAAACCCCAAAAAGAAGTCAGTGAACATTTAATTGACTCATTAAAATAGGAATGGTGAGAGTGCCCGCCCACACTGTCTGACGGCGCTAAAATGTTGTAGGTGCACTGCTATCGCTCTATGGAGTAAATGCTGGGAAGAGAAATCCTTCAGGAACGTGGCTCAAGGATAGAATAAAATGAACATTCTGTACTTTTCTGAGGGAAAGATCTGCTGAAATAAAACCCGAAGGATATGATTTTCGTGTGCTTGTACTCTTTGCCTTCTGAATGCAAGATTGTTATTTAAAATCTTCAGCACGGACGTTGAATTTCCTGCTCTCCGTATGATATTCTTTACTGCAACATTAAGGCCCTTATCTGTAAGAAACCTATGATTTGATGGCTCTGGAGGTTTCGGTGGACCTTTACTCGGGCTTCTTTAATGAAATCATGTCACGACAACTACCCCGGGCTTTTCTTCATAAATTATGCTTCTGAAAGATGGTCCTTTGATGTGTTTTCGACTTTTGAAATGAAGGCTGGAGATTATAGCGATATTCCACCCCTGTATCCCTACAAAAATCCACAAACCTGTTAGGAAAACAAATGCACGGAGGGGGCGATTATGGAGGACGGGAGAGTAATGGCGCGGCGGTGGTGGAATAGTGATTTATGCGTGAAAACAGTGAAAAATGCAATGACACAGTGTATAATGGGGCCTAGAAGAGAAATGCATCACTGGCTGTGTGATTATGGTCCATAGGCATAGATCAACGGCGGAGATCGGACGGTGGAACAATACATGAGATGAGAGAAATGCGTATGAAACGTTTACATTTTAATGTAAAATGCGACACTTTGGTTACACGTGGAAATACATGGAAATGCGGCGAAATGCAGTGGAATGAGATGGCACGACCGCATGAGGTGGGACCCATTATGAAATCACAATCGCAATCGGAGACGGGAGTATGGTGGAATGACACAGCATAAAACTTCCGATGTGATTGGGGGAAGCAGTAATATGGAAAACCTTTGAAACGCGAAAGCATAACAAAATTCAAGCTAACAAAGGGAAAGCCCTTCATTTTTATGATTTGACGGAAGGGCTGAGTGGTGGGGCCCAAGGGAAATGCAAATCGCAATCGGAAATCGGGGCAAAAGACCAATCGCAATCGCAATGGGGAATGTGCGATGCAATCAGAGCGATGCGATTAATCGCGTCGGAGCTGCTTGCGATGCAAGTGATCGGGGGGAAAGGACTTGAGTATTCAGACTAAGGGCATATGTGGGGAAGTGGTTGAGGCTTGCGGTAAATGGGCCAGGCCTTATATATGTTCGAATATGGGTTTTGTGGCCCTTTTTTAATGTATTTTAGGGGTGTTAAAGGAAACAACAGGCACAAACACGGATTTTCAAGGCTAAAAGAGGGGGTTTCGAATGGTTTAAAGGGGCTGCTTAACAAAAATTTAGCAAGGGGCTAAGATGATCAACCAAGATGCACCGGGCAGGTTTGTACCGAGCGAACAGTGTCCCGGTGTGCCAATGTTTTGTGCGCACTGGTGCTTTCTCTAGTTGAACGCATCGGTGTAGTTTAGGATGATAAACACACCGGAAGAAAAAAATCTGCAAAAACCTCCACTCGCCAACCTCCTCTAGTAACCTCTACTACAAACAGATATCTGGGGTCTATTTATAAGGGGTTCCTCTAAAACATCCGCCAGAGAGTATTTTCCTTATAGTGTATATTATGAAAGTATAAATGTTAACATTAGATGAGATACAGTTATGGTGGGAAGAAAAGATTAATAATTATTTGAATAATTACGCACAAAGGAATTGGTTGTCAATTGCGGAAGCTAGAGCTAAATTTTTCACAGAAGCACATGAGAACTTTATATAAGGTTCCCTAGTACATATCACAAATTTCCTCGATAGTTTCACCCATGAAAATCCTCAAAATGAAACTGACGCCTGACTGTTACTGAAAGTTTTTAACAGTGATAAAAAAAACTCACATTAGTGACTCGAGTCAATTCTAGAAGACTACTACGAAGAAATATCCTTATAATATTAGACTTATCTTGAACATATAAAAACTAGATTTTATAACAACTTACACGATGGTTTATTTTACATAATTCCAACCCTAATACACAAATTTCTTCTTGACAAAGGTGAGGCCATATTGTCGAACATTAACCACTGTTAGGGACACCATCCAACACCAACTAGAGAAAGGAACAAACAAATTGGCATAAATTCCTCAATGCTCACTGTAAATATACAAAATAAGGCTGGGATTAATTCTTAAGAAAATAATAATGGTCAGTGGATACTCCCTTATGAACCAACACTAGTCAGGTCGGCATGGGGGGGGGGTAACAAATCGTGAGAAATAAAGAAGGAAAATGAACAAAGAAAAAGATAAAGTTGGAGAATTACTTGTAACTAAAAAATATGGAAGGAAGGAAGTTGGCTCTAAGGAAACAACAACAAGAAAATAACTAACTAAGTAGTGGTTGAAAATATAAACAATCGAATGATATACAAAAAATAGCAAGGGATAAGAGACAACAACGGTCGGAGAAAATTACAGAACAAGAATTTATCTGGACTTATGCAGAGAAAAAATAAAATATATAAATACACATAAATGCAGATATGCAGCAGAAATAAGACTTCATTTCATTAATATCACATAACTGAAATATGCTTACAGACAGAATGGAAATAAACTAGCTAGAGTGCCGGCAGCTTATCTCTGAGAAGAGATGTGGCTGCTACAAGCACTTGAACTATATTACAACGAGGCTAGAAGGCCTATTTATTGTTGAGAAACAATGTAAAACCCTAAACATGAAAAAAAATAACCGTAGGAGATGAAACATCAAACTATGGGCCCCGTTGGGGTAAATTGGCACAACAATTTCTCGGGGTCATAACTTTAGCACATGATATCTATTTGATGCACATGACACCTCGTTAGAAATATCTATCTGAGGACTAAAACCATTGAAATTTAATATCAAGGAAAATACTCCTTTTCTCCTAGAGGTGATTTCCCCAAAAAACGACATTTAGGGCCTCAAAATTGCTCCGGAAGTTCATGACCTGAAAAATTGCCAAAAATAGTAAATTGTGCTACAATTAAGGAAAAAGAAAAACTGAAAGAAAAAATGGTGGGGGTCCAAGTGTAATAGGAGGGTGGCCACCAATATCCACCTGGATCATTCATCGCCCCCTTAGGAATCAATGATTCCCATTGCGTTGAGTTCCTCCATGAGATGACAAACTTCTATTGAACTTGGTCCTTGGTGAGCCACTTGCCCTAGTGAAGGAGTTGGCTTGCTTTGACAACTCGATATAGTTTTATCCTCTACTGGAAGGTGTTATTGATCTGTGTTTCCATGATCCGATCAGTTGTGGCTTTTTCCATGCATTTTTGGTTTAACTCTGTTGGTGTGAGTTGTTCTTCCACGTCAAATGTGCCCAGTAGAGTTGGAAAGTAGGGTCGAAGGCGGTCCACATTAAAAACTGGGTGTAGACCAAGGAATGCTGGAGTACTGAGCTTGAAGGAATTATCCCCTAAAACCTTGGTGATGGTGTATAGCCCATATCAGAGTGGGCGAAGCTTGTGGTGGGGTCTAGAGAGGCACTCCTTCTGCAAATGTAGCCACACCTTGTTAACCACCTAGAAGTTGTGTGGCACCCGATGCTAATAATGTCGCTGCTTGTACTTAGCATTGGCTCTATCCAATATTTCCTGAACCTATTGGTGAATTTGTTGAATGTGCTTAATGAAGTTTTTCACCTTGTCATCTTCAGAATGGACATGAGTTGAATCGGCCTAGGTAGCTACAAATGGCATGGGTACATCAAGGACATAGTGGTTGGAATCCCAAGCCCACCTGAAAGGGGTTGTGGCCGGTTGAGTTGTGGAGGGCCTTGTTATAGTTGTGTTGTACATAGGGGAGTCTCTCATCCCATGTGTGTGGAATTTTTGAGTTTTACATGCATAGAATGTGTACGATCATCTTGTTGACAACCTCTATCTGGACATTAGTTTGGGGATGGAAAGTTGTGGACTTGGTGAGCTTGGTGTCCAACAATGACCAGAGTTTGGACCAAAATGCACTAAGGAACCTTTTTTCCCGATCTGAGATAATATACTATGGGATACTAAAGTGTACCCACACTCATTCAAAGAAGAGTTTAGCAGTGGCTTATGCTATGATATTCTTCTTGCATGCCACCATAATGACCATCTTCAAGAATCTGTCGGCAACCTCGAAAACATAGTCATTTCCATGCTTAGTAGAAGGAAGGCCCGACATGTAACCATGGATATGGATTCCTAAGGTCGAATAGGGGTAGGCAGCGGAGTATAGAGGGCTTGCTTCTTGATGGTTAGTTTGGAAATAGCGAGGTATTTGATGTACTTCCCAACATCATGTCGAAGGTTCGGCTAATAGAAATACTTCTGAAGTGCTGCCACTATTTTCTCAACCCCAAAATTCGCAAGGAATCGAATGTAGTGTGCTTCCCAAATCATCTTTCCACGCTTGCTTGAAAGAACACAAAGGTGTCCTAGCTGACATAGTAGTGCATCCTGGAGGTGAAAATTTGGAACCTGGTTACCCTCCAAGAGCATCTTGTATGTGTGGACGAATTCTAGATTTCTCTTGTAGAGAAGAAGCCAATCAGAAGTCTCATGCCCACAAGAGTTGAGCACAGTGGTTAGCGCCACTATTGGTGGTCGACTAAGGCAGTCTACAACATTATTGGTGCTTCCCTTCTTGTACTTGATGTTCAAATGAAATTGTTGTAGATATGTGGACCACTTCTGATGGTGATCATTCTACAACTTCCCTTGTGTCTGTATGAAATACAGGGGTCGGTGGTCTGTGTGGATGATTGTTTCCTTCCCCAAAATTTAATGTGTCCCATATACTTAACGTAGGTCATGCCAAAAGTGCACTTATCCAAATTGGCACACAAATTGTGTTTCCGCAGTGTTTGGAGGACCTGTTGGATGTGGTGGAGGTGCTCTTCCCAAATTTCGCTAAAGATCAGAATGTCATCCAAGTACACTACTACAAATGAGTTGGTGAATGGCCACAATATGTCGTCCATAAGCCTCATGAAGGTTTGAGGATCATTCGTCAACCTGAAAGGCATTACCATCCATTCGAATAGGCCCTCCTTGGTTTTGAAGGCAGAATTCTACACATCAGAGGGTTCGATTGGTACCCGGTGATACCCGGACTTCAAGTCGATATTGTTGAAATGTTTTTCCCCCTTGAGTTGGTCCAGAAGGCCATCAATTTGTGGGATCAGGTACCTAGTCCAGACAGTGATCTTGTACAACGCCCGATATTCAATACAGAGTCTCCAAGTCTGATCCTTCTTCTACACCAACACAATTAGGCTCCCACATCGCAATGAACGCATCCGGATGTGACCTTTCTGCAATAGCTCCTGAATCTACCTCTTGATTTCATTATTCTCCAGAAAAAAGTGCCAATAGATTGGTCCATTGGGAAACAGTGCACCTGAGGTCAAATCGATGGGGTGCTTGACCTGATTGTGGAGAGGCACCACTGTGGGTGAGGTGAATATGTGCTTGAACTCCTCCATGACATTGTCCATTTGTTGTTTTCATGTGGAGGAGCCCCGTCTGGAGGTTGTGGCCACAATCTTCTTCTTGTGCTGAGAGCATATCATTGTCGAGGTATAAAAGGTATCTTTTTAACACCTATTTATCTCACATTAATTATCAATCAGGGAGAGAGATAAGAGTAATGTTGTGTGAGATGTAGTACAGTGTACAAAAGTAAACAAATGCTTGTAAAGAAATCTAATTACAATAACATAAATGGAAATGCTCTGAAACCTTAATTAAACCAATCTGCAAAACATCGATCAAGGATACAGTAGAAATAACTCCTTCCCTTAGAAATCGATGCAAGGTAACCAATCTGGGAACTTAGAAGCAATAACCAGTGTCCTCTACAGTTGGTGATCTTAAAGAAATCGAAATGAAAACAAACTCAATCTTCGTGCTGATGAAAATAACTGAAAGGAACAAAATCTGGAAAGGAACAACAACTTGTAATTCCTATGCATACCAATTATAATTCATCTATTTGCTAATCTGAAGCTATGAATCAGAAATAAACAATAAACATAAATGGAACAGCAATATGAACATCAATTCTAATTCTAACACAATCAGACAACTAATCTCAATACTCCAATCCTATCGACAGCCAAGACTATGAAACAGTTCATTGGAATGAATCATAAATCAATGGAAAAACAACACTTTATAAAATATAGCAAGATGAATAAGATAGTAAATACGATCCTTGCTAAGATAGAATAGCAGTGCAATTCATTAACGTATACATCAAATCTGAATTCAATCCAACAGTAATCAAATAACTCTGTAATCATAATAAATCTAAATGCAATTATCACACAACAGAAATAAAAGAATAGAAATACAAATAGCGGATCGATCCACCAAGGTCGGGCCCTCAACCGCCGGTGAAACGCCGCTGGGCTACTGCAGAGCTTGAGAAATGGAACGAGAACGCCTCTTTGTATTAATGAAATATGAATAGCTTTACATCAGTTGCTCTTTGATCATGAGAGTCAAGGAATTACAGTGTTACAAGAGGAATTCAATAATCATCCATTGTTATCCAATACATAATACATGCTCTCCTTTTATAATCAGAAAGAGGAGAAATTAAATAGAAAATATGATCTCTCATAACAATATTGGATTGTTCCCAACAACTTGATCAACCAGAAAATACATTTCCAACAATCTTTCAACAAGAGCAAGGCGAATTTGGCTTTGCAGCTAAGATTTGGAGGACGACCGCAACAACAAAAATGAGAAAAGCGTGCTCAAAGAACCCTGCGTTTCTCTCAACACAGGCCGAATTTTGGCAAACTATTTTTTGGTAAGTTAATTGGGCCCATTCTGGACAAAACCCATGTTCCGGATTTTCCAGATTCTTCTTCATTTTCCAAAAATCATAACCACAAAACTGTCACTTCTTATTCCAACGAATTTCTGAGTTGGAATATTTGATGATGATTTGGAGATCAAATCTTCAATCTGGAAAATATCTTGGAGGCTAAAATGGTGAGTGATATTACAAAATATATCAATAAACCATCATTGATAAAATTATGCATAATAATCATCAATTTATTAAAAATAAAGGAGAAGAAATAATATTCATCCATAAGAGCATAAATCATTATAAAATGGATTTATATGATAAATTATAATAAATGACATGATAAAGAAGAGAAAAAATGGATAAAATAAGTGTTAAAAAGTGGTCGTATTCACGACCCAACATACCCCCAAACTAAATATATTGCATGTCCTCATGCAACCTAGAACTGAATATATTGCATGTTCTCACGCAACCCAAAAACAAAACCCATGTGTTAACCAAGCAAAGAAAATTTGTTCATCCCAACTCATGAAATGGATGGAACAAATGAATTTTTTCTCAAATAATGAAAATTCAATTTTAACAATCTTAATGAAAGCATAACAATTTTTATAGTTGACATTGAACTATATGTATATGAAGTTGCAGAAAAATGCGACATAAGTAACAACAAACTTCATTAACCATTTTCTCAAAAATCAGATTGTTTTGATGCACAGATCATGAAATATATACAAAAAATGGTTGTAGGTGATAGTGCATAATTTCGAAATTTTATTAACTAATTTAGTGTGAAATTATCTGGGTTTGTGTATTTTAATGATACCTCTTTGTTATCCATAAATCACAAGAATTCAATTCATAGTTTTAAAGATATATGAAAAACAATTTCTGCACTATATAAAAATGAAATTGTATGCCTTAAATGAGAAAGAAAGTAGAAAACATCTATCATGTGTAGCAATCCCCCCCCCCCCAAACTGAAGAATTAGCATGTCCTCATGTAATGCTAAAAAACAAAGAGAGGTGGTTGCTACAATTTGTTGAAATTGATGCTTGTTATAAAACAACATGGAATAAGGGAGGTGTTGAGAATGAATAAGAATATCAATGGATGATAAAGAATATTAGTGACATGGTCACAAGAAATAAATGAATGAAATCAACACTTCCCAAAACTAAAAGATGAGATATGTCTAAAAAAAATGGGAAGTTGTAAAGATGTGGAATGAATGATGATAAATAATGCTCAATGGATTTTCATGAAATTCTCCTAAATTCATAATAAATCGGAAAATTATGCTATTTTACCTCAAGTGTTACCTCTGAAAAATGTGGAATGACATGTAGGGACTGGCCTTTGTTGAAGATGATGTAGGCTGAGCGGATATTGAAAGTGATGCAAAATGTGGAAGCCATGCAAGCACATCATGTCTGAAGAATTGTGCGCGTTTACAAGTCTTCGCTGTTAATTGCAATAGTGTGGTCGTGCTGCGAATAGAATTTCCCCCCATACTTGTTGTTCTCCTGTAAACAAATCACAGTTCTGTATGCAATTTTCTGGAATCCACAGTTTCAGTTTGGAATGGCACAAATAAGATGCATGCAAAAAAATTCAAGCAGAAAAAATATTCTGTAAAAATGCAGTATCAATATTGTGGCAAATCAGCAAAATAGAAGAGCAGCGTATTGCACAACGATTGTACAGCATGGAAAGACATACATACTTATGATATAGTCAATGAAATTATAGTATTTAATACAATCCATGCATGTGATAAATCGTAAATAGATATAGAAGCGTTTTGTAATGATTTAAGGATAAGGAGAAGGAACAACTTAAGATAAACATAAGTACAAATGCGTTTATTACCCACTTAAACTAATGTGATCGATTTATGATGATTTTCATGTATAATAGGTTCAAAATCAAAGGTTAAGGATTCATATTTTCATCTGATATTTAAATAGAGATATAGGAAAAATGGTTTAATATTACTATTGATGTGTATAAATGTGACTCCAATACCATTAGCAGAGCTCTGTTGCCCACAGGTGTCCATAACCTCGACAAAGTTGCTCTCTCACCCTTGGAACCATTGTCCTTTATTTATGCTGAGGAAGTGCTTGTTAATTTTCATAACGAAGGCCATTGTGTTGGCTTGGTGACCAGATAAATCACAATGCCATTCACTGGGAAGAAGTGAAAAGTGGGCAGGCTAGCTCGTGATGAGACCTCCTGTTCCAAGGACTTCTTAATTTTTTCAATTGTCCATTGGACCATATCCCTGGTTTGGTGGCCATGATGGGAATGCCACTTCACTTGCTTCCTTATGAACATGGTAGGCCAGCTCTTGATGAGACCCCCTATCCTCCATTTGCCAATTATAAAATTATTAATGAAATATGTAAATATTTTTCTTTTCATATAACACTTTCCTATTTATTCATAAAGGATGGCTCAACACTCCTTAAGAGTAGGGATGGTGGAAGAAGTCTGAACAGTTCAATAGAAAAGAATATGCCCTTGTTCCTACTCCATAAGTAAAAATCAAAGAAAGTTATAAAATATGGGAAAGAATCAACATGATAAATATAATCGATCATATGAATTTAGTGGTAGTAAGACAACAAGATCATGTTATTGATTATGTCCATTTTTCCTTTTTCTTATTATTACTAAACAACTTTCTTAAAAATGACGATTTCTTTTGATTTGCTGATTACAGTAAGTTTTAATTTGTATGATTGTGTATCCTTCCATAAATTGTATGTTTGTCTTAAAGTTATGAAAAATTGAAAAAAAAATCCTCAAAAAGTTATTCACAGACAAGAAAAATGCACTCAAAAAGTGTTGTTCCTTTGGAAAGGAACAACAAAAACAATCTGCAAAAATGTTGTTCCTTTCGAAAGGAACAACAAAAACGCGCAGCAAAAGTGCTGTTCCTTCTGAAAGGAACATCAAAACTATTGTTCCTTCTGAAAGGAATAGCAAAAAAACGCAGCAAAAGTGTTGTTCCTTCTAAAAGGAACTGCAAAATTGTTGTTCCTTTTGAAAGGAACAACAAAAACACGCACAACAATACTGTTGTTCTTTTCGAAAGGAACATAAAAAGTGTTGTTTCTTTGGAAAGGAATAGCAAAAACTCGCAGCAAGCAAAGTAAGAACGGTTCAAGAAAAATTCTATGCAAAAAAAACAAGCAAAGTAAAAGAAAACAAACTTTATGTACAGGTTTCAAGAAAAAATATATATATATATTTTTTACAGAATTGGTGCTGCCAAAGAATTGCCTTCTGTAACTGAAACTTGCATGGTGGGGTCCTTATTGTTCAATTGCAAATGGAGCGGAAACTATAATTTAGAGGGATCAACACCTGAAACACAAAAACATAAAAGAAATCAGAAAAGAAACAACACTTTATTAAGTTACAACAGCTATGATGTTATTTCCTAAGGGAATATCAATCTGTTAATGGAAAAAAATGATCTTTTTGAAAAATGTTTTGACAGTAGTGGCATGAATCTTCAAATGAAAACAAATTCTTCATTTCTTCTTGTTATAAATCTGTTAGGTAATGAACTGGATGAAATGCCCTTGTTTTACTAAAAAAAAATTCAAGAATCGCTCGCCCATAAATTGACCTTCTTTGTTCTGCTAAGACCTGAAAAAAACGAGTGTCTACCTGCAATAAAACATTAAATCATGGAGAAAGAGAGGTGATAGGGCTCCCATAATCCAATAATTATGCAAAAAACTAACAAGTAGTTACTCTGTAGAACAAATCCATGGACAAAGTAAAATTAATTTATTACCTGCGGGAGAGCAGTAGCCAATCATGCTAACCTGCAGTGTTTCAATCATAACTTCTTTGTTTTTCGTCATATTTGAGTGATTCCAAAGCCAAATGAGAGATAATTCAAAGTTTTATCTCCAATAGAAACAGGTTTCAAAAATTCCATGTAATGGTAGGTTAAACTTGCTTAGAACAACCTGCATAAGAGAGTCATTTTCGATTTTCTACCTTAGACCAACAGTTGGTATTTCAAGCATAAATTATTCGTTTGATGATGGATTGAACCGATTAAAATTGGAGATTAAATTATATTCAATTATTGATCTCCAATAGAAACAAGTTTTTAAGACAAGAAGAATTGATGGGTCAAATATGCTAGGGAACAACCAAGAAAACAGAGTTTCAAGAATGCTAATTTATGATAGGCAGTCAGTATTTTGGTCATAAATTCCTCATACGATATCAAAATTTAGTGATTAAAATTGCATTGTAAACTAGATTCATAGAAGAATCTACCATAGAAACAAGTTTTAAAAATATACTCATTTAGGTCTCCAAAAACTGATTGTCCGAACTCTATTCTTGAGCTACCTACTAGACACCCTATCAATGTTTTGGTTCTAACTTTTTCGTTTCAAATCCAAATGAAGTGATTCAAATTGGGTTAGAAAGTAGACATCAAAGGCTACTTAGGATAGAAATAGGTTTTAAAAATATTCACTTTTGGTCCCCCAAAACATGACTGTCCCAACTTTGTTTTCAGGAATTTCATCAAGCCCGCAAGCAAAAAAAAATGATATTCAAGCAATTTTTCCATATTGATGATAAAAATAAAAATAAGTGTTTGTAAAATTTTTATTTGCAATATAATTCATCTTTATTTACAAATAAGTTAAATATTTATCATCGATGTTGATTTCCATAGCGTGTTGCAACAAAAACAACTATTTTTACCAAAAAAAAAAAAAAAAAAGTGTTTATTTTTTTATTTATTTTATTTTCTCCACTAATCTACTCTTCTTTGAAAATCGAACATGCTTATGTATAAGAGAATTCCTAGTGGAGCCATTTCCGAAATAAGGCCTCTATACATACCCAAATTTGAAAAATGCATGTTGATAAATAGTAGGGTATGAGAAGCCAACTTCCCTTCTTGTAAAAAAAATTGAGCAAAAATTCTCAATTTCATGGGAATCTTGCTCAGTCTCTTCTGTTTGGCTATGTACCTCAGCAAAGGCTACAGATGGTGACTTTGTGGCCTGAAGGGAACTAATAGGTTGTCTAGAAATAACTTTCCTAGGTCCTACTGATGGCTGAGATTCAGTTTTCTTAAGAATTTTGTCAATAAAGGTCATTCTCCCAAGGGTCACCGGTCCCTTAGGTTTTTCAGGTTTGGGAGGAATTTTGTCTTGTTTAGATTTTCTAGTCATTTAAAACAACAAGCCTTCATTCCTACCTAAAGAAAAAATTTACCCAATTCTGTTGTGAAGCGAGCAATGAGCAAGTATGTTCCTTGCTCGGTGCGCATGTTCTTACCTTCCGTCTTTAAAACCCAATTCTTCCCAAGAAAAAAAAAGGTCAAATGTGCATCACTCCTAAATAGCATACACTCTCCCCGAAAACGGTGCCAAAATGTTGAGGTATAAAATGTATCTTTTTAATACCTATCTCACATTAATTATCAATCCAGGAGCGACTTTTTATTTCAAGAGTATACTCTGTCTGAGGCTGCAATTCAGTCTAAGAGTAATGCTGTGTGAAATGTAGTACATTGTACAAAAGTAAACAAATTCTTGTAAAGAAATCTAATTACAGTAACATAAATGGAAATGCTATGAAACCTTAATTAAACCAATCTGCAAAACATCAATCAGGGATACAGTAGAAATAACTCATTCCATTAGAAATTGATGCAAGATAACCAATCTGGGAACTTGGAAGCAATAACCAGTGTCCTCTACAGTTGGTGATCTTAAAGCAATCGAAATGAAATAAATCTCAATCTTTGTGCTGATGAAAATAACTGAAAGGAAAAAAAACTGGAAAGGAACAATAGCTTGTAATTCCTATGCATACCAATTGTAACTCATCTATTTACTAATATGAAGCTATGAATCAGAAATAAACAATAAACAGAAATGGAACAACAATATGAATAACAATTCTAATTCTAACGCAATCATGCAACTAATCTCAATACTCCAATCCTAACGACAGCCAAGACTATGAAACAGTTCATTGGAATGAATCATAAATCAATGGAAAAACAACACTTTATAAAATATAGCAAGATGAATAAGATAGTAAATACGATCCTTGCTAAGATAGAATAGCAGTGCAATTCATTAACGTATACATCAAATCTGAATTCCATCCAACATCAATCAAATAACTCTGTAATCGTAATAAATCTAAATGCAATTATCACACAATAGAAATAAAAGAATAGAAATACAAACAACGGATCGATCCACCAGGGTCGGGCCCTCAACCGTCGGTGAAACATCGCTGGGCTACTACAAAGCTTGAGAAATGGAACATGAACGCCTCTTTGTATTAATCAAACATTAATAGCTTTACATCAGTTGCTCTTTGATCACGAGAGTTAAGGAATTACAGTGTTACAAGAGGAATTCAATAATCATCCATTGTTCTCCAATACATAATACATGCTCTCCTTTTATAATCAGAAAGAAGAGAAATTAAATAGCAAATATGATCTCTCATAACAATATTGGATTGTTCTCAACAACTTAATCAACCAGAAAATACATTTCCAACAATCTTTCAACAAGAGCAAGACGAATTTGGCTTTGCAGCTGAGATTTGGAGGACGGCCGCAACAACAAATATGAGAAAAATTGTGCTCAAAGAACCATGAATTTCTCTCAATATAGGCCGAATTTTGGCAAACCATTCTTCAATAAAGTTAATTGGGCCCGTTCTGGACAAAACCCATGTTCCGTATTTTCCAGATTCTTCTTCATTTGCCCAGAAGCATAACCGCAAAATTGTCACTTCTTATTCCAGCGAATTTCTGAGTTGGAATATTTGATGATGATTTGGAGATCAAATCTTCAATCTGGCAAATATCTTGGAGGCTAAAATGGTGAGTGATATTACAAAATATATTAATAAACCATCAAGTGATAAAATTATGTAATAATCATCAATTTATTAAAAATAAAGGAGAAGAAATAATATTCATCCATAAGAGCATAAATCATTATAAAATGAATTTATATGATAAATTATAATAAATGACATGATAAAGAAGAGTAAAAATGGATGAAATAAGTGTTAAAAAGTGGTCGTATTCATGGCCCAACAATCATCAAGAAAAAAAATTTCCCAGTTTTGGAAATGACCTTACCGCATTGTTTTGGAATAACCAAAGAGATGGCGGCAGGTTGTGGTACCTTCGGTATCATGTACAACTTATTTCCCAAAGTAACAATAAAATCATTGTTGAAGTCCAACAAGAAATTGCAGCACACACACTAGTGTGGGACAAACATTTCCTAGCGATACATTAGTGTGAAGGAAAATTTAATTAATTAATTTGGTGCAGTGTCTAATTTAGTTTTCCCTTAATTAAATTGAACAATAAAATGTAATATTATCTTATGATCACTTGTAATAGTTAAATGAGTGTGAAAAACTTAATTAGATCATGTATTTTGAGTTGAGGTTGGTTGGTGAGGCATGGAGAGTAATTCTATTATTTATGGAGTTTGAATTGCAGTTGGTGCATTAGTTTAATGCATGAGTAATCAGTTAACACTGTTAGATGAGTTAGAGCCAGTTGAACTAGTTGTAACTGTTTGTTGCACTAGTGAGATATCAAGTGAATTAAATATTATTTAATTCACAATCAGTGATCTGCCATGCAACTAATGATTTACTATTAATAGTCACATGCATGTCAGTTCCAGTGGAGACCCAGTTGAGACAAAGGTTAAGGGGATGTTAACTATCAGATGTGTGATTAGTAGGTTCCCCACATGCAACTAGACATCCATTGGATTGCCCATGATCCTCGTGTAGTTTTGGAAGGCCAAAATTCTTAAAGAATAGGGATTGCATTCATCAAGAATTGTGCAAGCAAGACAAGTTGTTAGAGGCTGAGAATTGGCTAAGTGTTGGTCGATTTTTTTTGAGACAGTGTGAGACAGTTGTGAGAGTGCAGGAGACACTTGTGAGAACAGTGCATTGTAATTGTTTCATGATTCCATGGTGAATATGCAATAGAATATAGAGTGGTTTTGAGAAACAATATTTCCTCAAGAAATTATCTGTGTTGTGGTTTGATTTTATTCTTTCTTTGCTTAATGTGATTAGCGATTGTGTTTAATTTCAGCAATGGATTTGTAGAAGGATTCAATATCTAGCTTTAGTACATTATTATATCAGATTGAATCCATTTATATACACATGTTTGTATAATTTCTACATGGTATCATAACACAGGAAATCACTATAGTGGAGGAGAAGCTGAGTTTGTGACTGAATAGAATTCGAATTTGCAAAATTATTCTTAGTGCAACAGGTGAATCAGAATCGAAATGGCTTTCAATGGCTTGAGATTGGAGTATGAACTTGAGGGCATCTCTAACTATATTGTGTGAAAGATAGGATGGAGGTAGTATTGGAGGACAACGGGTTGAAAGAATTCATTGGTAATGATGTTCCCAAACCTGTTGTAGCATATGATGCAAATCTTGATGCTTGGCAAAAGAAGGTTGCAAAGGTGAGGAGGATCGTATTGGAGGGAATATGAGACAACATTGTCTCAAGTATCCATGGAAAAGTGACACCATATGCAATGTGGAAACCTTTGACATATATATTTCAAAGCAGCAGTGATAATAAAAAGTTGGCACTGAAGGACAAGCTGAGGAAAATTAAAATGGAGAAAGGTGACACCATTCTGAAATATTTAACAAAGTTTTTCCAATGTCAAGATGAGCTTGGGAACACCAGAATTACTGTCGCTTATGATGACTTGGTGAGCTTATCTCTTCTAGGACTTCCAAAGAGTTGGCATAGTTATTAGGACTTTGTCAATGGAAGGGAAAAGCTGCCAGATTGGGAACGACTTTGGTCAGATTTGGTGCAAGAAGAATTTAGGCGGAGTACCAGGGATGGATATTCATCTAAGAATGACGATGAATAAGATTGTGCTTAGGCTTCCAAGGAGAGCAAGGGGAGAGGAAATAAATTTCATTCCAAATCTGATTCTGGCAAAGATGGCAAGAAGCGTGATATGTCTAGAGTGAAGTGTTTTCACTGTCACGAGAAATTATGCCACTAATTGTCCACAAAAGAAGAAGAACAAGAATGCTTCAGGATCTGCAGCTGGTGAGGCTTTGGCCTCATAATTTGAGCTTGAATTCTCGCTCATTGCATGCATGGTGTCAAGTGCAATGGGATCAGTGTGGTACTTGGATAATGGTGCATTCTTTCACATGATGGGAGACAAAGAACTTTTCAGTAGCTTGGAGGAGAAGGACCTCTAGATGCATATCTAAATGGGTGATTACGGGCGATACAATGCTACTGGTATTGGTACAGTTACCTTCCAGAGACAACCAGGTAAAGCCTTTCAATTAAAAAAAGTAATGCATGTACCAGGCTTGAAGAAAAATATGGTTTCAGTCGTAATGTTGGATGATAGAGGCTATGATGTTGTTTTAAGTGAAGGAAAAGATTTCCTTCGACACAAAGCAATAGGACAAGTCAAGAATATTTGGATTTGTGTGAATAATATATATAAACATGATGTAGATGGTTGCGCAACATTGATGGGTAAGGCGAACAAAGTGGTGAGCTAGGATGAGGGTGAGTTATGGCACAAGAGATTGGGCCATATACACCACGGAGCCTTGAAGGTCATGTAGTAGATTTATATAGGTCTTCCCAAGGGTACTCTTGTGCAGTCATACATATGCAAGGGATGTATTACGGGGAAGTATGAAAAGGCCACTTTTCACAAGAAGGAGAACTGAGATTTGGAAATCCTTGAGAGAGTTCACTCAGACGTGTGTGGACCATTATGTACTGCTTCGACCAAAAATCATAACTAGTATTTGATGCGTGTTGATGAATTTTCTAGAAAGTGTTGGATCTATTTCATGCAGAAGAAAGATCATACATTCTCAAAATTTCTTGAGTTCAAAACAGTAGTGGCGAAAGACATGGGGAAGCATGTGAAGGCTCTTAGGAGCAACAATCGTGGTGAGTAGATATCCAATGAATTCAAGAACATTTTTAGCAAAGAAGGTATTTGGAGAGAGTTGATTGCGCCTCATAACCCACAACAGAATGGGGTCGCAGAAAGAAAGAACAAAACAATTGTGGGTGCAGCACAAGCGATATTGCATGATCAGGGCCTACCATTTCATTTGTGGGTGGAGGCATGCAACACAACGGTATTTGTGCAAAACTGTTGTCGCGTCGGATACTTGGCATGAGTACACTAGAGGAGGCTTTTACTGGTAAGAAACCTGATTTTTCACATTTTAAGATTTTTGGCTCATATGTTTATGTGCATGTGACCAAAGAAACCAGGAAGAAGCTCGAATGAACAACTAATATTGGGATATTTTTGGGGTACACTGATACTCCCCACAACTATCGGGTGTATTTTCAAAACAACAGGATGGTTGTTGTGAGATGGGATATAAAATTTGATGAGGAGAAATCCATGCGAGTGTCCGTTTAGAGGGAGATTGATTTGCATGCAGAGGAAGAACTCTTGGTTTGAAATAATGAACCTCAAGATGTGGAGCAACCACATGCAGAGGATCATGGAGTGGCAGAAAAAACTCATGCAGAGCCATCCACCAGAAATGGTAGAAGGTGCACCACGAAAGCTGATAGATTGGGACTTGATGCAGCAGAGAATGTAGGAGCCCCTACTTCACTACGCAGAGAGAGACTGTCTCCAGACAAGTTTACTGGATACATGGCTCTTATGAGCAAGTGTATTGTGATAGAACCATCTTCCTTTGAGGAAACAGTAAAACAACCAATTTGGGTTGACGCTATGGTAGAGGAATATGACTCCATTTTCAAGAATAGTGCATCGGAAGTTGTCCCAAGACCGGTCGGAAAATCAGTGGTTGGATCTAGATGGATTTATAAGGTGAAGAAAGCAATGGATGGGAGTGTGGAGAAGTACAAGGCCATATTTTTGGCCTAGGGATTCTCACAAGTTGAGGGGATTGACTATGAGAATACTTTCGCACCAGTCGCAAGGTACTCTTCCATTAGATCTATCCTTGCACTCTCAGTGCAGATGGGGTGGTGCATTCATCATATGGATGTGAAAATAGTGTTTCTCAATGGAGTCATTGAGGAAGAAGTGTACATAGAGTAGCTAGAAGGTTTCGAGATCTTTGACAGTGAGTCGCATGTGTGTCAACTCAAGAGAGCACTATATGGGTTGAAGGAAGTACCTCATGCTTGGTACACTCGGATTGACAGCTATTTCACCGGGTTGGGCTTCATCAAAAGTGAAGTGGATGCAAACTTGTACCAGATTGTCATTGATGGTAAGCTCTTGATTATCACACTTTATGTTGATGATATAATTTTGACAAGTGATGACATTAGAGGAATTTTGAGGTCTAAAATGGTCCTCCTAAGGAAATTATAAAATAATAGTGGAAATAATAAAATAATATTAGATTACATCATCAAATTTTAGAGGGAAAAAAAATAAAATAATAATAAAATAATAAAACTAATTTTTGAACTCGAATTTTCAACTTATCTCCCTAAGTTTTAACTCAAATTTTGAGCGGAAACACTCGTTATATGCAGAATTTATTTTCTCATCAAACGAGTACCCATGTTGCATACTTTTCATGGACCCCGCTACACGAAAAATGATAAATACATGAAAAGTGTGATTGCAATCACATTTTTTCATGTATTTCTCCTTTTTCGTGTAGGAGGGTCCATCAAAAATATGTAACATGGGTACTCCTTGGATGAGAAATTAAATTTTTCATCCAACGAGTACTCCCGCTCGAAATTTGAGTAAAAATTTAGGGAGATAAGTTGAAAATACAAGTTGAAAAAGTAGTTTTATTATTTTATTATTTTTTATTATTTTAAATTTTTTACTCAAAAAATGGTGAATCATCCCCCATGGTTGACATCATCATCTTGAATCCTATTGGTTCCTATAAATTTTATTTTGGTTGTACATTTTTCTTAGGAGGCCCATTTTAGACCTCAAAATTCCCCTAATGGCAGTTGATAACTTCATGCAAGGAGGATCTTGCAAGGGAGTTTGAAATGAAGGAGATGGGACTCCTTCACTATTTCCTTGGTTTGGAAATATTGCAGTGAGATGGTGAATTTTTTTTTCTCAAGGAATGTATGCCAAAGAGATGCTGTGTAAGTTTCACATGGAGAAATGTAAACCCATGGATACTCCTCTTCCAGTAAATTGGAAGAAAGAGGATGTTACTTCAGGATAAGTAGTGGACGCTACTGTCCACAGGCAAGTCATGGGCTCACTGATGTACTTGGTGAACACCATACCAGACATTTGCTACACAATTAACCAGCTGAGTCAAGCTATGGTTAAGCTGGACAAGCTATTTTGGAAGGCGTGGAAGCATGTCTTGAGATATCTTAGGGGCACTACATCGACCCAAAATAGTACAAACTGGGTCGTGTCGAGATGAAAAGAGCACATCAGGAGGGATCTTAAGCATAGGATCAACGACAGTTTCTTGGTACAACAAGAAGAAGCGATCTTTGGCACTCAGTTCAGCTAAGGCAGAGTACATGGCAGCAATTCAAGCTGTGTGTGAGGTCATCTAGATGAGAAAGATCTTGGTTGGTTTGTTTGGTTCTCAGATGGATCCGACTGTGATACATTTTAATAACCAGAGTTGCATTAAACTCTCGATTAATCTGGTATTCCATGATAGGTCCAAGCACATAGACATCTAGTACCACCATCTCAGATATTGTGTTCATAGGCACATTATGTTACTTAGTACATTCCCACAGAGGATCATGATGCAAATATTTTGACGAAGGTGCTCGCAAGGAGAAAATTTGAATACCATAGAGGTAGGATTGCGGTGGCAGATAATCCCTTTCTTGTTGAGAGGGAGTGTTGAAGTCCAACAAGAAATTGAATCACACACACTAGTGTGGGACCAGCAGGTCCTAGCGATACATTAGTGTGAAGGTCGATTTAATTAATTAAATTGGTGCAGTGTCTAATTTAATTTTCCCTTAATTAAATTGGACAATAAAATGTAATCTTAACTCATGATCACTTGTAATAGTTAATTGAGTGTGATAAACTTAGTTAGCTCATGTATTTCAAGTTGAGGGTGGTTTTTGAGGCATGCAGAGTAATTCAATTAGTTATGGAGTTCAAATTGCATTTGGTGCATTAGTTTAATGCATGAGTAATCAGTTAACTCAATTAGGTGAGTTAGAGCCAGTTGAATTAGTCGTAACTGTTTGTTGCACTAGTGAGAGATCAAGTGAATTAAATATTATTTAATTCACAATCATTGATCTTCCATGCAACTAATGATTTAATATTAATAACTGCATGCATGTCAATTCCAGTGGAGACCCAGTTGAGACAAATGTTAAATGGATGTTAACTATCAGTTGTGTGATTAGAAGGTTTCCCGCATGCAACCAAACATCCATTGGATTTCCCATGATCCTTGCCTAGTTTTGGAAGGCCAAAATTCCTAAAGAATAGGGATTGCATTCATCAGAAATTGCGCAAGCAAGGAAAGATATTTAGAGGCTAAGAATTGGCTAAGTGTTGGCCGATTTTTTTTCGGGACAGTGTGAGGCAGTTGTGAGAGTGAAGGAGACTCTTGTGAGAAGAGTGCATTGTAATTTTTTCATGATTCCATGGTGAATATACAATAGAATATAGAGGGGTTTTGAGTCGCTAGCTTTCCCTGGGAAATTATCTGTGTTGTGGTTTTATTCGATTCTTTCTTTGCTTAATTTGATTGGCGAATGTGTTTAATTTCAACAATTTATTTGTAGAAGGATTTGGTATCTAGCTTTAGTACATTGTTAGATCAAATTGAATCCATTGATATACACATGTTTGTATAATTTCTACAAGAGGGAGGTCGAGACTCATATACCACATGTCACTTCCACAAGTATGGTTTTCTTAATCATAGATCAAAAACATCAAGAGGGGCAATGTCATAAATAATACCTCATTTGTGAAGGGCTTGATGTTGTAGGGAAGGTAACACTACTGGCTGATGCAGAGATTCCATCCTTGGTGAAGCCACCCGATGGTGTACGGTTATGGGTGTGTTGTGGTCAGAAATGAGGTGCTTTTTGCTCCCAATGTCGACAATGAACTGCAACGGGAACCCTTTACCCACATTTGGTAATGGAATAGGTGCTCCTCCTCGAGATCTTCTAGTTCCTCTATATGGATCTTCGTGGTGGAAACAATGGCGTTAGGATCCGCATCAATAATTTTCTTCCCTTTTTCACTCCCCTTGTCTGGTTTTAATTCAGAGTTGGAGCATGCATCCGATTCAGAAGCGTTCAACTCGACCACCAGTGAGTGGAGCTCTTATGGAACTCACACCACTTTCCCATGTCCTTCTTTGGCTTCGCAGCGTTTTTATTTACTTGCAACTTTGGTGGGTTATCCTAGGCCGCCCTGCCTTGGTTTTGTCCTTTCTTCTATGATTTGGGGGCAACTTTCCCTTGCTTCTAATTCACAGATCCAAAGTCTTGTTTCTTATTTTTTAACTTATTCTTAATCTTCGCAGCATACCGGTATGCTGCACCAAGCGAGGAGATGTTGAGGAACTCCATTTCCTCCTGAATGTATCAATGTAGAAAATTGCGATACTTCAGAACCAAATTTTTCTCTGAATATTTGAAACCCAATTTTGTGCGCAGGGTATGGAACAGACTCATCATCTCATTCACATATTTATCCCTTTGATGCCACAGTGTATTCCATTCTATGTACTTGTCCTCATAGCTCCCCACGGGATAATATTGTTCCTTGATTTTGTCCCGGAAAGAATTCCATGTGGGTGCAGTCGAAAACAGAGAGGTTTCCATCTCATCCTTTTGATCACAATAGGTTTCCCCCCAGTCCTTGATATAGGGGCGGCTTTGAGGAGTACAAAAGTAATATTTTCCCTATTGGAAAATTCATGAACCAACAAATACCCTTCTAATAGATTCAATCATCTATCCATGACGTCTGCATCTATTTTTCCCTCAGATATGGAAATGTCAAATTTTACTTGTACTTAAAAGGATTTATGCCTCTAGAGTGGCTATTGGATGCAGATGTGTCATCGGTGGGAATTCATTGAATAATCTAGGCAAAGTTATCCATCATCACGTTCCTTTGTTTCTCGAGGACCTCCTTGAGCAATATTTTGATAGGATATTGTAATATTCCCAAATGGGGAAGCAACAATACATGAACACAATAATGGAAAGAACAGTGAATAAATAAACACACCATGATATCAAAAAAATGTACAGCCATATTATTAAACATATCAGCAAATAATTGGCACAAGATCTTGAGGATCAAGTCACTCAAGCAATACAAAACAAGCCTTTACAAGCAAAATATGTCAATACATGAGAAATAGTTGCCATACAAATGCCCTGAGCTATGATAGCACAGTTTTAGGGAAAAAACTACTGAATAAATATGGATCAATATAAATCTGCTGTTATATATCTCAAATAATTCTAGGAGGGAAGATCTAGCCTCCTAGACACCTTTCCAAAAGAACCCGGGAAGGGTTTCCGGAAATGCACTTAAATAAAAATGGTGATATACAGCCCTAGGACTAAAGGGTCATTACAAAATAAAGCTCATGAACTAGAAGGCTGAAATAATATGGATCTAATGTAGATCTCCTCAAAGGGTCTCCTCCAATGAAAGGTTGGGCCCTTCACCTACGGGAAAACGCTCTAAAAGAGCCAATAGATCCTCCTCTGAAACTTCCTTCCAAAATAATGAGATTCCCAACTAAAAATACACTATGAATGATGGGGATAGGTTAGCCTAGTACCAAAGATCTGAAATGTGCCCAAGAACCCTCCTTGCTGATCTCCCAAGAGAAGGAATCCATCCTCCTATGGAAAAATAGCTCAGAAAATGGGTTTCTCAACCCTCCACTGTGACACCCTGCAAAAAAACACAAATCTGAACAGAAACTGCGCTGTAGTTGAAGACTGAAGCTTGGCCAGAATTTTGGATGTTTGGAAATGATAGATCAATACTCTCCCAAGAGGCATCTCAAGGAAAGAGGTGGGATTCCCACTCGGGAACACCTTGTGCTAAACAACACTACAATCTTAGCTAAACAGCTGAAGCCAGCAACAAAGTCTAAACAGGCGTATCAAAATAATAATCATAACCTTCCCTCATATGGCTGCCATCCTCTTCCTTATAAAAAATTTGAGCCTTCTCACCTTGGGTCCCACTCATTAGGGTTTCCATCATCATGCAATCAATCTCCCTCCAAAACTGTTTTGTACCACCATTAATGCCACTCCTCCATAACAACGATGTTTGATTTGGTCAAAGTTGACCAAGTCTTCATGATATAGTCCCTTTTCACACCTAAGGGTCTTCAATCCAAATTTTATATGACCTCCATTCACACTAGGAGTGTCTTTTATTCCTATTAAGGAGATTTATGGGTCTTTATACCCTCTTATTCTTATATCTAAGAGAAAAATAAAAATTTAATATTTCAATTAGCTGTGTGCTAATTTTGGAATATTACAGTCCTCCCCTCCCAAATGTTGCTTGTCCTCAATAAATCGTAAGGATAGAACTGAAGAGCCTCTCCTCTTCCTCCTGTAGCATCTCCATGTGATAAGATCCTCCAATGAACAAGATGCTATCTCATCAATAGGTTTCCAAGTTGCTCCTCCCAAGTGTATAAGTATGCCTTTGGAAAAAAAACCAAATGGCTCTCATCATGAACAAGTAGAATAACCCTGGAAGCAACGATGTGTGGTCTAGAGGCCTTCTTGAGGCATGGAATCTGAAATATATTGGGAACTATCATTCCCATGTGAAGCCTCCATCCCCAATCTATCATCCACAAAAAGTGAGTCACCCTCCAACATGGAAACTCATGAAATATCTCCTCCACCTTAGGCTCCTGCAAAGAAGGTGGGCTGCATAGTTGAACATGATGGATCAAATTGTCCATCCACGTTTTCTCTCTCTCCACTTATGATAAGTGTAGAGTTGTTGTTGAATATGGGCTGCAACAATGTTTCCTTCATGAAGCAAAAAGGCAATAGGATCCCCAAAGATCCATTAGTTGGTTCTTGCCCAAATCATCGCATATAAAATGAATATGAAATTATCATCATATGGAATCCAAATGAGAGAAGTACTGAAGGTTTGACATAGTGCTGGAAGGTACCAACAGTTCTCAAGTAGTAACAGTGTAGTTTTACCAACTGCAGTTTCAGAATATGATGTGGCAAGTTGTCTTCAAACAATTTGATAGTTGTGCATGTCATCTCATATACTAGTAAATAGTAAATGGCAGTTTATATCAACTGAGAATTCAAGAAATAGTACAACACTTGCCCAAAGCCATGCAAGAAATGGCTATCTCCATCATATATGTTGGTCCAAAAATGACCTTGAAGCCCAAATAGAGGCTTACCCTCTTATGGAGAAATTCATTGTATAGAGATGGAAAGAGAATGCAAATATTGTGTTGGATAGTCATTAAATGCAAAAACATATTTCTTATCATGTATTGAGAGTAAAATGACAACAAGGTCCAAGAATTAGTCCTCCATAGTGGTATGACATATCTCCATGGAAAGGAATGAACCATGTGCTGCATGCAAGTAATTCTCCTTATACTTGGAAATCCAAGTCAATAAGATCATATCATGGTAATAGATGTCTCCATCCACTACTCCCTCACTCTCATCTCCTACTTTTCCATCAAGTGCATCATATGTGAAGTGATCTTGGGAACACTCCATCAATAAGCCCAAGCTCCCAGGTGACAACGCTATTGGCCTTGGTGACAAGGCTCTCGTCACCTCATGGCTCCATCCTTTGACACCCCCCATGTCAAATCCATTAATCATAATGCTGCTATATATGGGATATTCCTTCCAAAGTGGAAGTACCTCATGATCCTCCAAGGCTAAGGAGTAGCCCCTTTGCACCATGATAGTGCCATCTCCTACTCCTGCAACATCATGCAAAGTATGGGAGAAAATTAGCCCATACTCTCTCAAGAACCTCAAAAGAAAAAAAAACTCTTGTTGCTTCCCCACACCATCACCATATAAACTACGGAGGAACAACATGATGGTTGACATGAAAGACATCACATCACCCCAGTATACCCAAACTCCTTGTTGCCATATGATGTAAGTTCCATGCCAAGTTCCATCCACCAACCTACTCTTTGAAATAGAATGTGTCATATGATGACCAAACTCTTTCAAGAGTAACCAACGTAGTCTTGCATCTTGTTTCCCAGTGTCATAAATCTGCAAGTGGCTTCCCAACCTCTTTCTCATCAACATCTCCCATTAATCCAATGGTGAGTGTCTAACATTATGCTCAAAATAGGTATCCATCCAATGGAGAATATCATCCTCCCAAATCATATTTCTATCTTTGCATTTCATGGGGCGTTGGAATGAAATCTCCTGGAGATATCCAAATGAAGACCACTCACCAATGACCAAGTTGACCCCATAAGGATCCAAATAAGTGGTAGGAAATATATTCTCATCAAAATGTGAAGTGCTCATCAAGAAGTACCCATCATAATAATGGAAGATGTCATCCCTTATAAGATGCCCTCCATCAATCCTTTGCCTATCCTCTGATATGCATGTAGAAAGGTCATTGGAGTGCTCCAATAATGGTTGGGACCCCAACTCATCACTATTGCTCAATGAAAGCATTGTTGATCTCCATAATGGTGCATCTGTTGTCTCAATATCATGCTCAGTACTAAACACATAGTTTTTCATTGCATAGTTCAGGACAATGTGCATCCCATCCTCCCAGAATCTACACTCCAACTCCAAGAGTTGTGTGCAGCTCAACAATGATACACTAGGATTATTGTATACCTCCTCCTTGAACAAATCAAGGCTGCTCAGCGCAGTGATATTCTGCTGCTCCAAGTCATCAATTTACTTTGACCCTAGGTCATGCAATGGTACATCCCCACAATCCTCCATATGATGTGCTGAAATAACAGAGAGTGGAAACATATGCATACCTTGGTAGAGCTTGGGAACATCTTGTACTACTACAAGGTTTCCTCCTTTCGGTGTGATGGCTTCCCCAACTGCTGATGATGATGGTTGTTCTTCCATGGCTGCATCAGTGCTGGTACACGTCTCCTCTTCCTCATGCATCTCCATAATAGTGCATGGGATTCTATATGTTAAGAGATCAAGACCACTTTGCAAAGTTGCAAGGGTTCTTTCTGCTGATGCAAATGTTCCTGCAACAAGTGGTGGTGAAGGCCCCTTCTCCTCTGATTTCTTCTTGTCAAACTTCTTGATCAGCCTTTGAGTAAAATCTACATATGCAGTCACTTTTGCATGACTCAAATGGTTGAACCACCAAATGTTTGCTTCACCCTCAAGGTGCAGCACTGTAATATCAATAGCTTCTTTCTCTACTACTAGATGTAGCAAGAAAATTGCATCCAAATTCATTCCCCAAGCTCTTACTGTGCATGAGGATGACCCATCAAAGGTAGACAATAAAAATATATTGCCCTTTATTCTTCTATTGTTGCAAGGTCTCCTTTCTTCTTTGAGTTGAATGAACTGTGGGAGAGTTAGATTCTCCTTGAAAGCTCTAGGTTGAGACTTATATTTTGCAAGATACCCAGTTAGAATCTCATGATCTAAGTGTCCTTCATCTCCATGCCTCTTTTCTTCAAAAGAAAAGGGCATAGCATATTTATTTGGAGTTCTATGCAATACCAGATCTTCTTTTTGTTGATAGGAAGTACATGGACCTCCCTCATCTTGAAACCCTAGTGTGGTTTCACTCCTTTCCTCCATTTTCCTTTTCTTGACCTCCTTGTTGAGGTCCTTATTAGATTTGAAAAGAGATGAGATAAAACTCATTCTTCCACCATTCTGATCTCTTTCTCCTTCTTCTTATTATTTTGATAGCATAATGGCTGAGATCCACAGGCTGAGCCAAGACTATGCTTTGATACCACTGTAATATTCCCAAATGGGGAAGCAACAATACATGAACACAATAATGAAAAGAAAAATGAATAAATCAACACACCATGATATGAGACAAATGTACAGCCATCTTATTAAACATATCAACAAATAATTGGCACAAGATCTTGAGGATCAAGTCACTCAAGCAATACAAAACAAGCCTCTACAAGAAAAATATGCCAATACATGAGAAATAACTTCCATAAAAATGCCCTGAGCTATGAAAACATAGTTTTAGGACATAAAATGCTTCATAAATATGGATCAATATAGATCTGCCGTTATATAGCTCAAATAATGCTAGGAGTGAAGATCTAGCCTCCTAGACACCATTCCAAAAGAACCCGGGAAGGGTTTCCAGAAATGCACCCAAATACAAATGGTGATCTATAGCCCTAGGACTGAAGAGTCACTGCAAACTGAAGCTCATGAAATAGAAGGATGAAATAATATGGATCTAATGTATATCTCCTCAAAGGGTCTCCTCCAATGAAAGGCTGAGCCCTTCACCTATAGCAAAACGCTCTAAAAGAGCCAATAGATCCTCCTCTAAAACAACCCTCCAAAATAACGGAATTCCCAGCTGAAACTGCACTCTGAATGATGGGAATAGGTTTTCCTGGTGCCAAATATCTGAAATGTTCCCAAGAACCATCCTTTCTAATCTACCAAGAGAAGTAATCCTTCCTCCTATGGAAAACTAGCTCAGAAGATGGGTTTCTCAACCCTCCACTCCAACACCCCGCAACACAACAAAAATCTGAACAGAAACTGCGTTGTAGCTGAAGAATAAAGCTTGTACAGAGCGTTGGATGTGTGGAAATGATAGATCAATACTCTCCCAAGATGCCTCTCAAGGAAAGAGGTGGGATTCCATCTCGAGAACATCCTGTGCTAAACAACACTGCAATCTTAGTTAAATAGCTGAAGAGAGCAACAAATTCTAAACAGACATATCGAAATAATATTCATAACCTACCCTCATATGGTGGCCATCCTCTTCCTTATAAACAATGTGAGACTTCTCACCTTGGGTCCCACTCATTAGGGTTTCCATCATCATGAAATCAATCTCCCTCCAAAACTGCGTTGTCCCACCATTAATGCCACTCCTCCATAACAATGTTGTTTGATTTGGTCAAATTTGACCAATTTTTCATGATCCATTCTCTTTTCACACCTAAGGGTCTTCAATCCAGCTTTTAGATGACCTCCATTCACACTAGGAGTGTCATTTATTCCTACTAAGGAGATTTATGGGTCTCCATACCCTCTTATTCTTCTATCTGAAAGAAAAATCAAAATTTAATATTCCAATTAATTGTCTACTAATTTAGGAATATTACAGATATCCTTCTCCCTCATCTTTATTTTCATCCCCCATGGGAAATTGTCATGGTTTGCAAGTTTGATCTTGCAAAGGTTCAACCAGATCGATCCCTAACTCCTTTTACCCTGATCTCGTTGGGTACATGTAAAGAAGGATCGAGAAAGAGAAGACCACTCTAATACCATTGATCCAGACTTATGTAGGAACAAAATAAAATACATAAATAAATATAAACTCAGAGATGCAGAAAAAATAAAACTTCATTTCATTAATATCACATAACTGAATTCTACTTACAGACAGAATGGAAATAAACTAGCTAGGGAAGTGGTAGCTTATCTCTGAGAAGATATCTGGTGGCTATTGGCTTTTGAACTATGTTACGATGAGAATCGAAGGCCTATTTATTATTGATAAACAATGGAACACCCTAAACATCCAAAAAGCTAACCCTAGGAGATGAAACGTCGAAATATGGGCCCTGTTGGGGTAAATTGGTACGTCAATTTCCCGTGGTCGTAACTTTAACATACGATTTATGTTTAACGCACATGATACCTCGTTAGAAATATCTATATAAGGAATAAAACTACTAATAGGGAATATTGAGTCAAATATGCATATTTTCCTAGAGGTGATTTTCCCAAAAAAACCGTCATTTAAGGCCTCAAAACGACTCCAAAACTTCAAGTCTCAAAAAACTGCCAAAAATAGTAAATTGTGCTACAATTAAGGAAACTGAAAAAATGAAAGAAAAAATGGTGGGGATCCAAGTGGAATAGGAGGGTGGCCATAGATATCCACCTAGATCAAGAATACCATAGGAAAAGAATGAATAATTGGGAGCATGACAACAAAGATGAATGGGAATCCTCAGAAGAGTTGAGGGGTTTAGCACTGCCTACACCAAAGAAGAATGAAAGTCTATTTATAACCCCTAGAGAGCTAGTAGATGTTATGAAAATTGAAGATTCTGGTTGAGAAATAAGGAAACACTCTGATTAGATATATATCAGGTACCAACATTCGAGAATTTATTTAGTCGCAAAATTATTCTGAAATACTTGTAGTCTGTCGTATCGAAGACCAACAAAGAAACCATCAAGAAAATGAAAATATTATCCAAGATCAATCAAATAATAGAAACAGATTAGAAAAAATACTTCTCCAACTAAATAATCTCACCGTACCTCCTCTGCCACAACTTGTATTCGTTGAAGAAATCAAAATTACAAAATCGGTCAACAAGGAGTCACGACTGGAAGTAAGTTGGTTCACAGAATACATAGATAGGGTGTGTCAGACAAACGAGTCATTATATCAAGATATCAACAATAAAGATGAAAATAAAGACACAATATTTGAAGAGGAAAATAACAAAAACAACCAATTTCATTTGATGTTACCTCATACGAGTAAGGATGTCTTGAATCATACACCCATCTATGAAGGCCATGAAGATCTAGAAAGGAATTGGTTTGTATGTGAAAATTTTTGGACCGCGAAAGATATCAATGATTAAGATAAGAATGGTGCAGTTCATTGTAGACTTAAGGAAACACCCTCTAACATGGTTCATGAACTTAACCGAAAAGAAGAAGAAGAAGAAGAAGACCAGCTTCCTCACATTCTTCAAAGCTCAAGATGTTAAGCAATTGGCAGCACAAAAACTAAAGTAAATCAAGAATATACCAATTGAATTTGTATGAGAGTATGACAAAAGATTCAAAGAATTACTAATCCATATACCATACACCATCCACAAAAATATTCTATTATAATGGTATGTGCTTGGATTACTTCAGAAAATTCATGGACCACTTTGAATGCATGAAGTCAAAACATGTGAAGAAGCCCATAAATTATCATAGTGAATTGAACAAGATGATGAAGGCAGATCGATCATCACACCTGTTATCACACTTAAAATTTTCAAATTTTTTTTTGATAAGGTCACCATAAGTTTCATGTTATGTCATGTTGGGTCAAGTCTTTGATGAATAATTTACCAAATCATGTTTATCCTATGTCAAAAAAAACCACCATGAGTCATGTCCTGTCAGTCAACTACACACCATCTCTTTTTGTTTTCACAACCATGCCTTCACATTAAAAAATTGAGCCAATAGCTAGGTTTACACAGTTTCATAGCGAAATCAGTGCAAAATAGGCAGATTTCGCTATGAAACTGCCTAATAATTTCGTAGCAAATATGAGGATTTCTCTGTTTTTTTACTTTTCATCAGTCAACTTCAAAGGCTATTTCTGGGAAAACAAAGAATTATTTTAAGAATATGAAAGAGGTTATTCTCAAGAAAATATAAAATAGCATTATCCTCTTTCACTTTTCTCAAATATTCTACAAATTTGGATATTTGGGGATTTATTTAGGATCTATTTGCAAAATGCACAATTTTCCTGTTTTATACATATTTTTATAATACCGATTCTGGATAGCTGTAAATGGTTTTCAAAAGCAAAAGAGAGGTTTTTCTTAAAGAAATAATGACCTACAAAAACCTCCTTCAATTTTGAAATATCTATCAAGGATAGGGAGATAAGAGCTCATCTCTGAACCCTATTTTTTTAGAAAAAACATAATCATTTTAGTGATGGTTAAACTTGCTAAAGGTGAAAATGATGTTTTTTTGAAGAGGGTAAGAAGAAATTTTGCATGATAATATTTAATTATATCAATTTTTAGACCTAAAAATGAAATTTGGAAGAAAAAGGAAGATTTTGGAATTTTCTCCATTATCAGATAGTTTCGTAGCATGCTCGAGGCTTGAAGGCCAAAAAACGCTACGAAATTTCTGAAGATGCATTTTTGCCTATAAAAACATTTTTTTTGAAAATCCAAGGAGGTATATTGATGGTATTCATTCATTTTTACCTGAAAAACATTGTTTGACCAGCAGAGGTTGCAGAAGGAAAATACAAAGGACAAAAACAACCTCGCTACTAAACTACGCTATGAAAATTTTTGTACATGATTGTTTTAGCAATAAACTTCAAGTTTTATTTCAGACCAAATGAAAACATGTTTTGGAAATATGAAAGATGTTTTTCTTTAGCACCGGTCCATCTACAAAAACCTCTCTGAGTTTTTGAAAATCCATCAGGGTTTGGAAATTATACACTCATTTTTTAAGCCTATGTTTCATAATTTTCACTAACCATATTTGTGAAAAAATTGTAAAAATTCGACTTGGAGGAGGTCCAGCTCAGCATCCACGTGGCATAATGACACCTCAACACTCTAGTACACTTAGAAAATTAGTTGGTTTCAATTTATAAGGGTTATTAAATTTATTTGTTGAACTATTAATGAAAGAAGTGTCCTTTTTATATTCAAACTCTGCAAAACAAAAATATCCCTAGGAAGTCTCCAAGCGATGGAATCATGTTTGAAATAGGTATTTGAGATGGGAATTCAAAGATAGAAAGGTGGCAAATAATTTGTATGAGTCCTCACTCTATAAATGAGATAGTTTTAGATTTAGAGGAGTTTGGGAGATGTTATGAAGGCATTTATCTTGTAATCTTTGTCTATCAGTAATATACAGTTGCAACAGCCTATTTCAGACCTGATATTCTTATATGTGTTCTTATGTATGTTTCTTATATCATTATTTTACTTTCTATCTAGTTTTCTAGTTGTATAATCACTTGTAATTCATGATCACATGCTCCAACTTCCTTAATACACCTAGTCTTCTGTTTTGTCATGTTTTTTTCTGTTTTTCTTGTGTATAATCACTTGGAATTCATGGTGACATGCTCCAACTTCTTGTATGCATATAAATTTTTGTTTTTTCCTTCATGTGTGGTTTTCTAAGAATACAATTGCCTCAGCTTCCATGAGATAGGTTAACTTGTGACTTAGTTTTCATATCGACTCCATAAGCCCAATGGTAGTAAACCTTATACATATTTCACCTACACAAAAACACTTTCAATCCAATTCAAAGTTAGCCATCTGCTTTCAAGTTTTTCATTGAATATACTTTATCCTTTAAGAGAGACCTCTCAGATTGGAAATTTTATTTTCCAGTTACATGTGGTTTGAAGTAGTTACTCCAAGTTGACCATTGAAGCAGCCCAACAGGACTCAATTTGGTGATAACAACACCAATTGACAATAATATTGAATACAAATTAGAACAACTAAAAAACTCTTTAATGTAGTTACCACTTCAAAATAATTATCTATGGTGTACCAATTGTCATATGGAAGGCCATACAAAAGACACCCTATACTATTTTGATCAATATGTTAGAATAATACAAATTGAGGTATATTGTGATATTTGTCAAACTGCTTCTAGTCACTTCACTAAAGACTTCCAATACAAAATATGGAACTCCAAGCCAAAGTGGTGTGTGATATGTGAATATAATGTACATTCCACTCAAGAATGTCCACTAAACAAGAAAAATAATCCTAAATACCATGATGTTTACCATACTCAGGCTACTAACCAACTTGCGGAATCATCCTCATTCAGTGGAAGAGGACGAGGTCAAGGAGGCTATGGAGGGTGTCAAGGTGGTTATAATAGCAAGGGTCGTGGTTGTTGCCCAGAAAGAGGAATATTTTATTTCTATACCTGTAGGCAAGAGGGACATATTGCGACTGAATGCCCCTTAAAAGATAATATTGATTTACACTTATGTAATATGTGTGGTCTAGGAATCCATTCTTTGGAATATTATCCTAAAATTATAGAAAAAATTTTAAACAAAAGATTTTTCAATCTACTACAAACTATTCTGAAACATGAGATTATAAATTCTAAAAGCCTTAATATAGTCACAACATTGGTATTCTGAAAATATAATTGCGAACATAACAACCAATTGATCCGACTAGTTAAAAATACGACAAAATATCCAGATATCCAAAGACAAAATGATACAATGAACAAATCAATCGAGTTATTTATAAAATAAATTGAATAATAGTGTATATCTAAGGATCTAATCTTATAATAATTCCTTGAACTTTTAAAGGAAGAACACTTTGTCGCTCATCTTGTAGAATTGCTAAATATGTTGAAAAATTACAATGAAAACAGAGAAAGAGAAAAGAACATCAGAAAACTATCACAAAGTAATTAGATAGAAGATCATGATCTACGGGTTGATTTGGAAATAAATGTTTTTATGGTTATTTTTTTTTTTTTTTGGACCGCAAGTAAATATTCTCCCAACGGAAACATGGATTAATATGGGGACCAAACTTACACAGAACATCTAACTATCTTAAATTGGCCAACCAAAGATTTATTGAACCAATTGGCACATTACGACAAATGTAAGCATCTATAATGGGGATCCTGAAAACATTCGATTTCAATGTCATTGACTTAGTCGATGGAATTCCTGTTTACCTAGCATTAATCGGTTGACCTTGGGGATGAAAAATGAAGGCAAAAATATCATTAAAAAAAGACAGAAATAGACTAAAAGGTAACAATAAAAATATTAGTATTCCTTTAGACACTTGAGAAATTAAACTATGGGTTGAAGCTTCTAATGAAGAAGATAAAATAAGGAAACTTTACCAAGTCCTACATGATGAATGTGACAATATCGAGCCAAATGATTCTAGTGAAATTTTAACTGGGTCGCCTCTCTCAATTGGACAAAACTTGGACGTTGACAAATATGAATATAAAATTGAAAATTATGAATCAAAGGAAAAGGAGTGTTGGACAATCCAAGTTTTTTTACATCAAGGATTCGATTGTGTTATTTTATCAAATTTGTATCAATTATACGAGAAATTTTTTATTGAGAAACACCATCTTTACTTCCAACAGATATAACGAATGAATCCAATAATAATATATGTTTTAAATAAAGAGCATTCCTTATCAATCACAGAGAACAATTAAAAAAAACTATTGGTCAACAGGGACGAATGTAAATTTAAATACAAACTTTTACCGGTCAGGCAACGAGATGGTGGGATACCCATTCATCATGAATCCAACCATGGATGACTGAAACAACCTATTTTATTGAAATATTTGGAGGAAAAAAATTATTTTCACAAGAAAATATAGCCACTTTTAGTGTTGACCAAGATCATGTCAAACATATCAAAAACAACAAATTAAATGACCAATAATTTGTTATAAAGATAAACGTGTTTAGTTGCATATGTTCCCAAATACCCCATATGATCTACTGAATAAGTGGTATAAGTTAGAGGAAGAAAGGGGCCAATCACTCCAATGGAAATAATTAAAGGAAAACTTCATTAAGGATTTTGAATTCAAACCGGAGGAAGCAAATTTAAAAGACGCGATCCATAAATTAAAGAATTCATCATAGAAAAACAAATTAATCGACAACCCTTAGCTAATGGTTCAGTAACTTGAAACTATATAGCTTGCACCACAAACCAAAAGGGTGCTAGTCGATTATAGATGAAAGAAATACCCATCTATGGCCAAAGATTTTATTTGAATAAGAATCATCCTTAAAATCACAAGAGAATTCAATCAGTATACAAAGTTGCAAAACAAGACATAGAGAAACCAGATAAGTTAGATTTTTCGCCATCTTATCAAGAAGTAAAATTCAGAGAAACTTGGAAAATCAAAATCACCCAACTGGATGGATGCATAAATCAAAATATGAAAATTAGACATATCAAATTATGACCAACTGAAAATTTCTTGACTTGGTGATTATTGGTCGAAGAAACAAATGGCAGAATTCATCAACTTACTTAAGGAATATCAATATTTATTTTATTGGGATTATAAGGACCTAAAATAATTATTCAAGGAAATGGGAGAAATGAATATCAATCTCATTCTCGAATCTAAACCAATAAAGAAAATACCATACGACTTAGTGCATAAATATAAACCTACTGTACAAAAATAAATAGAGGGAATGCTTGTCGTTGGTATCATATACCCCATAGAAACATCAGAATGTGAAAGCCCTATGGTTTTCAACCAAAGAAGCATGGTCCAACAGGACTACTCATTTGTGTCGATTATCAAGGATTGAATAAATTAACAGTTACTGATCCATTCCTCACTCCCTTCGTTGACGAGATTATCAATGAAGTCGTCAGATATGAATGCTACTCCCTTACAGATGTGTTCTCAAGATACAATCAAGTGTCCATAGCATAAGAATATCGATAAAAAAAAAGACATGTGTTACTGAATTTGGCTCTTTTGTGCACAGAGTAATGCCATCCAGACTAAAGAACACACCTGCAGTATTCTCGAGACATGTTTTCAAATAATTTCAGAAATATATTTATAAAACCATGGTTGTATATTTTGACGATCAGATAGTTTATATGTTCCTAAAGGATCATATTCAATGGCTAAGACTAATGCTTGAAAGATGCAGACAAATATGATTATCCCTTAATATTCAAAAATGTATTTTCACAATGTTGATTGGAATATTGTTGGGCCATATTGTTTCAAAGGATGGAATTAAAGTCGATATGGAAAAAATAAAGGTAATTTTAGATTTAAAGGCTCAATTTAAACAAAAACAAATGAAAATATTTCGAGGAAATACACGATACTATAGAAGATTTATCAGGAATTATTCTGACATAAAATTCTCAATCGAAGAACTTTTAAAGAAATAAGTTTCTTTCATTTGGTATGGTGAATGCAACAAATATTTCCAACTATTAAAAAATAATTTGGTCGAGGCACTAATCCTCAAATTCCCAGATTGGTCTAAATCGTTTCATGTTCATGTTGATGCATAAAACGTTGTTGTTGGAGCAGTCCTAGCACAATGCGACAATGAATTAATAGACCATCCAAATGCTTATGCCATTCATACGCTCAAAAAAGCAGAAATAAATTATTCAACAATAGAACATGAAGCCCTAGCAATGATATTCGTCATGCATAAATTTTGGCACTACCTTTTGGAAAACCAATTTACATTTTACATGGACCACCAAGCATTAAAATACCTTGTCAACAAACCAGTTCATAAAGGAATAATTGTCGATGGATATTATTATTTTAGGAGTTTGAATTTGAAGTTGCTATTTGATCCGGTAAAAGAGACATAGACCCTGATCACCTATCCTAACTAGAATCACAAAAGGAACCGTTAGACATCCATGATGATCTGTCTGATGCACATTTATTCAAAATTCAAGCAGACCCTGTTGAACTTGCTAAAATAAAGAATTTTTACACACAGTTAAAGCACCAGAAGAATTATAAAAATAAATAAACAAAACAAAACAAACAAAAACAAAAACAAAAAAGATATTAGCAATCACATCAATTCCATATACATTGATCAATGATAAAATATATAAACTACGAATTGAAGAAATACTTCAAAGATGTTTCCTATAGCATGAAAGATATGAAACTATTGATGAATCCCATAAAGGGGGAGCTGAAGGTCATTATCAAGGACATACAACTGCTCGAAAAATAATGCAAGTTGGTCTCTAGTGGCCGACAATATTTCCTGATTGTCGACAATAGGTACAAAATGTGATATATGCTAGAGAGCCGGTTGATCTCTACTAAAACATCAAATGTCATTAAATTCCATAGTTCCATCACTACCATTTTAAATATGGGTTATCAAGTTCTTTGGTTCGTTTCCAAAGAGAGCTAAACGAATAAGCATAAAATGAATCATAACTATAGTTGAATATGTAAGAAAGTGGACATCAGTATAACCTGTAGCATCATGTACTAAATAAGTAACAATAAAATTTATGTATGAAAATATAGTGACGCGTTTTGGCTGCCCCTTGGTCCTCATCAGCGATAGGAAATTCAATTTTTTTAATGGCACAATCGAAGTATTAACAAAGAACTTTATGATCGAACACAGGAGGGCTACGACTTATCACCCTCAATAAAATGGTGCAATTGAATCATTCAATAAAACTATGGACAAAGGATTGCTGAAAATTTCTAACATAGGCAAAGATGTTTGGGACGACAAAATTCTAGTGATTTATGGGAATATCGTACACATACAAGCAGTCGACGAGGTAGAAGTTGTTTAAGCTTATCTATGTACATGAAGCATTCGTGTCGTCCCACTTCTTAGAAAACACACAAACCATGTTGACTATACTAAATTACAACACAAAGTTACAAGCACAACACATCAGATGATCAGGAGATCAAGTCTCTTGAAGAAAAATGCTCAAAAATGAAGTTGCTCAGAATGACTCCAAAATAGATCGACTGGAAAGTGTTCAGTGAAACGATCCCAACGCCGCGAACGACACTCAAATCCGACGTCGTATGCAGGAGATATTCAGCTTCAAAGATTTGTCAATTTCCATTAAAAATGCCAAAATTTGACTTTGAAAAATTTTATTAAAAAAAAAAATATTCCACAGAATATTCTGAGAATATTTCGTGGAATATTCTGGGGAATATTCCGTTGGCAGCCAATGAGAAGGCACCACGTGGCTAGCCCGGAGGCCGCCACGTGGCCCCAAGACGGAGTTGAAATGCGTTTCAAAATTTTTGTGGAGTGGTCGGATTTGAACCAGCGACCGAGCAGTTATTAACACAACGTTTTTACCAATACACCACACGCCTAAGTCTTGTTATGAAGCGGGCGCAAACAATATTTGAATCGGATGGTTGTTTTGGGCGGGCCCGAAAGGGGCCCAACCCCTAAGGGCCAGCCCCCTCCACATGGAACCGTGGCGCAGAACCCAAAGCTAAGACCATCGGCGCGCAGTTCATGGGCGGTTTAACAACTTTGGTTATGTGTTATATAGTGGGTTTTTATTATTAAACGTTGTATTTATTAAAACACGGTTACAAGACCGCCGAACTATGTGAACACGCAATGTGACATAACCATAAAATTTATTGCCAACCATAACCGCGCGGATAGTTGGGGACTCCGCCCCTTTTTGGCGCCACCCCTATTTTGGGGGCCTTATCCAAAGTTTCTCCACAATTAGTGGAGCTTCTCAAGGTGTAACTGGCAGTTTAGTAAATGTGGCATAACTTCTGCTAGGAGAGGTCTTTGAAGACGAATTTTTTTTTAATTTTGGGTGTAGAGATTATTCTGGAGCTGTTGGAGGTGTCTGCAGAGCCATCAGGGCATTCTATCTGCGAATTTTACAGCGTTTTTGATCGTGGAGCCATCAGGGCCAAAGGGAAAGAGAGCTGCATTGGGCTACATTCATCCAATGGAGGTGAATTTGTAGTCATTTTAGACTGATTTGGATCTTCTGAGTCTGTTTTAGCAGTCTATTTTTCCTTTAGAGGCTTTTATACAGATGTAATTTCATTTTCAGCATTTAATCAAAAGAGGACTGAGCCTAATTAGAGGCTTTTGGACCAGCGGAGGTAGCCCAAGAGAGGGGTGAACCGCTTAAACAAATATCTGCTGTCACTCTGTATATTTTGGCTGTTTATTTCTAGATTCTGATAGTTTAAACAGTAAAATTACATAAGCATGCTTTTCCAAAACAAGTTTATACAGTAATCAAAACTTGTTATTTTAACATCAAACCTCTACACATCAATTGCAGAACATATATTCTTGCTTATTCACATATAAAAACAGATCAATGAATACTTTGAACTGAAAAACAAAATACTTTCATTGATCTAGATATGGGTGATTATATATTATTTCTTTAGGCAGAGTCTGTAGAGGGCCAGGTAGCCTCCGGATTCATCCTTTCCTAGAAAGGTGAAACATCCGGTGAATGCCCCTACAGTCCATCTCTGTATAGGAAATAGTTTATTCTCACAATTTCAGATCATCAGATTGTTACATTAATTAGAGGAAGATCAAATATACACATTATATCATCAAAAAAATAGCAAAGACCAACAAAAAACATGGCAGGATCAGAATATTCAAGCGAAACATCTTCAAGTCAGTAATTTAGACCTACTTTATGACAGTCGAGTCAAAGGAAAACAAATGAAACTTGAAATTGCATGGCTCAGTTCATTTGTCATTTAGGATATCCAATCATTTGGAGAAGTTAAACTAAAGACATTACAGAGTCACCTTTTCAAGGTTTTTTTCAACATGGAAAATTTTAGGGGCTAATATTCGCAGGTGGGCTAATTTTCCATGGTTTTTCCAAAAAAAAGATTCGCCAATTCCCATTTTTTTATAAAAATGATTCGCCCAAATTTTAAAATATAAAATTATTTTACCCTAAAATTCGCCAAAATTATATAGACAATATATATAATATCATTATAAATTTGAATAATTTTACATATACATCAATAAACATTTTATACTTTTCATATTAGGGACTAGTGAGATTCGCCAATTTTTTACACTTTAAAATAATTTTCCATCCTTAAAATTTTCCCTGCTTTTCAATAGTGCCTGTTTAAAAAAATACATCTTATAAAAATAATTACTATAGGTTAGATTTAACACTGTTAAAGGAAAAATTTAACCGACTAATATGTAAAATATTAATTTTCTAATAAAAATAATAAAAATTACTAAATTATTGTGTTACTTTCATTTTCTTCTATTAAACTTAGATTACTAAAATTAACAAAAAAGTAGTTACAAATATAACTGACATAATAATCAGAATACCAATAAAAACCAATTGTGGGGATACATTAAGTAACCAAACCGAGTAAAGTTATGGAGTGGGAGGTTGGCCTTTGTAACCTCTTAAGAGCAATACAAAGTTCCAAACGACAGTAATACAAATATGATCAAGCAATGGAATATAGATGGAGAAGTCAACTTTTGTCATGGAAGCAACACTCGATGGAACAAACACGTAGAGTATGATTTCATAAATCACTAAACCCAAAAGGAAACATCGACTACCAACCAAGAAGCAGTTCAAGAAAACCAATTGCGCAGAAATACATTGCGTGTGACTCTGACAAAGTTATCCATAAAAGAAAAAAAGAGGGACCCATAAACCAAAGGAATCAAGTATCGTCATCCATCTCTGACATGTCTCACACTTCGAATGTACTACCACCTTTACATGATCAACAAAGGTTATTTCATGATATTCCACAATTACTACCCATTCTAAAAGGAAAGGTGGTGAGTCGATGGCATGCACGAGCAAGATGACAATTAGAAAATAAATCATTAACTGAAGATACATTTCGAGGGGAGGAAATCAAGTAACAAGGATGACACATTTTATTCCACTTCTATAAAAATAAAGGAGTGCTTGGTTTATTTAAAATATTTCCTGAAATCCCAAGTGACATCCCATGTGACTTAGATGATATCCCTAATTTAACCAACCCTGTAATTTCTAATTCAAAACTCTTGGATTTCCTCGAAAAATAATAATTATGAGAGAATTTCTCTATGGTGAAGTCGATGGTCAAAACCAATGAAGAAGAAATCACAGTGGAGCCCCGAACCAAAGCATGTTTCGACCTCGCTGGTAAAACAGAGCTAGAAATTTGCATGTACAATATCAGGCAGGTGAAGGTTGATGAACCTGCATGTGAGAAGAATTTTGAAGCATACCTTAAATGGAAAAACATAGAATACCATTAGAATTCTTGGACATACCTCTTAGAAAAATATGGAATCTATGACATTCTGGGTGCCCCATTAGTTGTAGACCTCCAGGGGATGAAAGAGGAGGTTTCCAAATACCTAGTAAGTAGGTACCATAATGGAAAGATTTGGCTAGATCAACCACATTATATTTTCAGTAGTACTATTCATATTATAACTAGACTACCCTACAAAGGAACCAAGGTACCGCCTACATCTAATGTAAATTATTGGCTTAGGAATCTCGCTGGAGGTGCATCGAGGAAGAATTCATGAGGTATGGTGATAATTCAAATCCAATTACCTATGGCTATATGGATATTCATAATTTTCTCCATATGTCTTACTTCAGCAAGTTGAGCGTCAGATGTCAAGCTCAAAATTCTTGAAGCCATTTACAAGATAATGAAGTTTGGAATTTAATACAACTGGGAATATCATGTAGCTGACCTTATTAAAGCCAACTTCCAGGACTGTTAAAATTTCAGTAAGGCTATTCACTTTCCTTATTTATTAATCTAGATAGCTATGAATTTGAACCCACTAGTTGGGGAAGCAGAGTTCAAAAATAAAGACACACCCTTTATCTATAATTTCATAATATTTTCCATTAGTTGGTCAGGGAAACTTCAGTCTCTAGGACCTAATGAAATTTTCAAGAATTATTTATTGAACATTAAAAACATCTCTAATAAGTGGAGAGTGCCTTAGCACATCTGGTGAGCCCTCCCTCCCTGTTCACATATTCAACTATGCCTAGATTATAACAAAGTCTGGTATAGCAATTCACCTCACGTCGATCCCCAAGAACTCCCCTACCGACCATGTTAGGTCCCTATATGACTAGTGTAGTCCATTATTGTTGTTAGTGTAGCCCCCTTATTGTTATTGTTGTACCCCTGTAGTCCCCATATTGTTATTATCGTGCCCCATAAAATCCCTCTATTATTATTGTTGTGCCCTTACATTATTATTGTTAGGTCGACTAGGATTATATTTTGAACCCATGGACTCCTATATATATAAAGGAGGTTTTATCATTTTAATCATCCAATAATTATTCATTTATGTAATGTAAAGGAGGTTTCCCCCTCGAAGAGGTTGATTTCTAAGTCGTTGATCTCTCTTTTATTCTATTTTGTGAGTTGGTTTCATAACATTTGGAATCAGAGCCATTGATATCATTCAAATATATTTTGTTCTAAATACAAAGTTGCAATGTGTACCTTTTTTGTGTGGTGAAAAAATATTTGGAAGGATATCTTCGATGTTTTGTATCTGATAAACAAACACACTAGGTCAAGTGGTTACTGTTATTCATGATAACAATTTGGTTGGTCTTAATGTAATTAGGTTGAGTCACTTAGGGTTGAATAGGGTCTTTTGAATTTTTAATTTTCAAAAATGTACATATGTGGGGGTATTAAAGGCCATCATTAAGGTGATATGTGTCAATGTCAAATAAAAATCCCAAAAATATCTCACGCATAAGTGAAATTGGTCATTTCATGTAAATTTGGCACTTCTACCAAATTTTGCAGTGAATTCAGTGTATGTTGGGTGTGGAGCGTGATTATCTTCTATATTTTGTATCACAATGTTGGACCCCTGTTCTAAATGGGCAGCAACACCACCCGTAATTAAACACTACCTGGGGGGTCCACGAGGGGCAACACCCCCAAAGCTTAAAACAAATGTAAAATTTCCTTGTAAATTTATTATAATATCTAGTCAATCTGGGTCGTTCATTAGGTGGATGATCTCACGGTAGAAGTTATGTTTAATTTAAGGTATTTTTCCCTAGAAGGCAACCCATCATTTTGTATGAGGGTATTTTATTGCGGCTGTGTATGGTATGTGTATTCTCAGAGCGATAAACAGATACAAAGACTATGAGAGAGAACAAAGGATATTACAACGGATCTGCTGTAGGTTGTGTCTCTTCATTTTCTGGATAAAAGAAAGGAAGGACTGGTTGTTCAGTGTGGACATAGCCCAAACTGGGTGAACCACGTATATCTGTGTCTCTCTGGTTTTATGTGATTTGTGTGTTTGTGTTTTCCGCATATTTTATGTGTTGCATTGCTATGTAATATATAAATTTCTAACAGTGTAAACTAGTCAGAATTCGCTATGAAACTACCTAATCCTCTATTTTTCTAAAATTATGAAATTTTGGTCTTTTGGGGTAGTCATCGCATGTAAGGAGGTAGCTAAATCATCATATTAGATCAGAAATATCATTGGGCCATTTTTTTAAGGGGGAAGCTCAACAGTCAAACTCCATGTGGATGAAAACTCATCAAGTCAATAAGGCATGCCAACTCATTAATTGGAAAGCTCACCATCTCAACTTAGGTTTACAAGGTCTTAACTCTAGTGTATCAGTTTTCCAACACCTTAGCATGTTAGTTTGGTTCGATAGAGATGGTAAAAGTTGAATTGAAGAAAAAGGGTCTTAAAATGATTATGAAAGATGTTGATGTTAAACATTTTAGGCCACACATTTTTTTATCACATTTTGTCTTATGTTATCATAACCAGGCATATACAGAGCTGCAAATATTTTTTGTGGGTTAGGAAGAAAAAATTGCAATTTTTTTATGAAACTAGGCAAGTTCGTAGTGAGCTCCAGGCTTGAGGCTGAGTTTTTTCTACGAACTTGCTATAGAATTATTTAAGGCAAAACTCCTAAAACATAACGTATCAGTGGTAACTAAAGGCATTTATCTACCTTATCAAACCCAAGGAATACCCTCCAACAGTTAGAAAGGTCAAAGGTTATGCAAAAGTTTTATTTTGGAGTTTGTTATGAAATGGGCACTATGAAATTTCTGGTACATGACTATTTTAGTAGTCGACGTCAAGTTCAATTTCTAACAAAATGAAAAAAAAAATTTGAAATCTGAAGAATTTTTTTCTTCAGCACAAGCCCATATACAAAAACCTCTCTCATTTTTTTCAACTGCATCATGGTTTGAAAATTATGAACTCATCTTTGAGGCCTATTTTTCATAATTTTCACTAGCCAAATTTGTGTAAAAATTTTAAAATTCGACTTGGAAGAGGTCCAGCTCAGCATCCAAGTGGCATGATGACACATCAGCAGTCCAGTACACTCAAAAAATTAGTTTTTTGTATTTGATAATGGTTATTAAAGGAATTTGTTGTGTTGTTTAATGAAAGAAGATTCCTTTTTGTATTCAAACTCTGCCAAACAAAAAATATCCCTAGGAAGTCTCCAAGTGATGTAATGCCATTTGAAATAGATCTCTTATGTAGGAATTCGAAGCTATCAAGGTGACAAACAATTTTTATGAGATCTCACTCTATAAATGAGAGAGTTTTGGGATTTTAAAGGGTTGGAAGGTCATGAGAAGGCTATTATGTAATTTATGTCTATCAAGCTAATACACAGTTGCAACAGTTGTATTTCAGACCTGAGATTCATTTGGAGCTTATATGTTTGTGTATCTCTATTTTATATATTTTCATCAGCTTCATAGTATCATGATTACTTGGAATTCATATTTTTATGCTCCAATTTCCTTGCTGAAAAAAGTTATTTTATAAGCCCAATCGCCTTAGCTTCCATGAATTGCATTTGTTTGTAATTGAAGTCCATTGGCTGAATCCATGCCCAATGGTAGCCTTCATATACTCTTCCACCTGTAAAATTAGTTAAAACACAAAAAGAGTTAGCCATATTCATTATAAGCTTGTTTATTGAATATCTTACCTTTTTCTTGAGAGAGCCATCTCTCGTTGGAAGGGCTAACTTCCAACCCCAAGTGGTTTGAAATAGTTGCACTAGATTGACAGTTGAAGAGCCCAATTGGTTCTAGTTTGGTGATAAATTTTACCTTTGGCTGAATGGTGGTATAACACTTCCTTCCATACTGCAGAAAAAATTCCCCTCAAGCAAGCTAAGAAGGATAATAAATTATCACCAAAGTACTATGGTCCTTACAAGGTGTTGCAAAAGATTCGTAATATGGCATACAAATTGGAGCTTCCTGTTTCTTCCCGAGTGCACCCAGTCTTCCATGTTTCATGCTTAAATAAGGTTATAGGTGAAAAAATTCCATCTCAAACAATATTTCAAGAACTTGATGAGGAAGGAAAAATCATATTGGAACTTGAAGCATTCATGGAAACAAGAAATCGACATCTACGAAATCGATCAATTTCAAAGTATCTCATCAAGTGGAAGAACTTACCCACTAAATATTCCACATGGGAGGATGATAATTTTATACAAAATCATCCAGAATTACTCAAGCATTGACGAAAACACTTTTTTGAAGGAGAGGGGCATGATAGGTCCCTATATTACTAGTTTAGTCCCTTATTGTTGTTGGTGTAGCCCCCTTATTGTTATTTTTGTACCCCTGTAGTCCCCATATTGTTATTATTGTGCCCCATAAAATCCCACTATTATTATTGTTTTTCCCTTACATTTTTATTGTTAGGTCGGCTAGGATTATATTGTGACCCCATGGACTCGTATATATAGAAAGGTGGTTTTATCGTTTCTATCATCCCAAAATTGTTCATTTATGTAATGTAAAGGATGTTTCCCCCTCGAAGAGGCTGATTTCTAAGTTGTTAATCTCTCTTTTCTTCTATTTGGTGAGTTGGTTTCATAACAAACCGATTATCAACCAAATATTTGACGAATGGCGTCATCAGTCGAACACGAACTACATCATTACATATGCATTTTTTGAACCATCTAATGACATTATCACCACATTAAGAGATTCTGAAGTTGAGGAGGAAGTCTCAACCTCTCTATTTCTACAACCCCTGAAAGTTGACATGTGCATACCCTTTCTTGAGTCCTCACACAAATTTTGTCTATGGAGAATCCATCAGCCCCAAGACCACCCCTTCTAAAACCAAGTCATCTCAATGGAAAAAAGTGCTTAGAAAAATTAAACTCAATGATACTGAAGAGAAGAAACAATTGGAAGAAGTCATTAAACAACTTCATCCCAATGAGAAAAATATTCAATAAGCCTCGCAATTCTAGAGCTCCTTCCATCAAGAAGAAATTCCGCAATGCCATAAAAAATGCCAAAGTAATTTTCGCTAAGAAAAACCAGCTAAAAATGGATGAAGTACTTCAAAAAGGTAACCATAATGGTGGCTATGCTTCAAAATAATGTCAGGATAATGGTGTTTTGGACCAATCTCATAATCACACAAGCCAGTTTTCTATAGTCACTCAGATCGACTTAACAAATGATACTCTTATTCACTCTCTGCCCCCTATTTTAGAAGAACATAATCAATCTGACCATGAGCAGTATGAATAGGAGCACTTTGGAGAAGAGAAAACTGACAAAGAAAATTATGAAAAAGAGCAGTAGGAAAAAGAACAATTTGAGAAATAATTGTATGAGAGACATCAGTCAGAACAAGGTCACTCAGAGAAAAACCAGGCATAGCACACTCACTCGGTCAAATCCTAGTAAGAGGAAAAATAGCTAGAAATAAATCAGAGAGATGTTCAGAATAATTCAAAACATAATACTAAATATAACTCATCTTATCAGACTCAATCCGATGAAATTATCAGAGACTACAATCAACATTCAATGGGTTCTTCGACTTAGTGTTGGCAAGAAAAATAAAATGATGTGCATGTCGTCAATACAACATTTGCAAAGAATCTAGGTACCAAATTTGTCCTGACTACTCAAACAAATCCAGAACAAACTGTTACACCATTTTTTGGTCATCTAACCTACTATCATTAGATGGACCCAAGTACACCACGTAAGACCAATTTTACCCTAAGTAAAATTGCTTTCACTATGTAAAATAACTTAATAAAACACATTTATTAGGTTGTTTATGGTCTAGCAGAAGGCTCCCAAAGGAAATATTAAACAAACCTATATTTGTTTGATTTTTTTCATAGTCTTAACCCAAAACAAAGAAATTAATTAGATAAATCTTTATTTGTCTTATTATTTTCTAGGAATAATTATTTAAATCTTATTTAAATAATATTCCTTCTTAAATATGACTAAATCACCCATAAATAATTAAATAAATAATTATTTATTTGATTATCCTTCAACCACTTCCTTAAAATGATAAATAAATCATTTATTTATTTATTATTTACAAATAAAGGAATTTGACCCAGGTCAAATACCTTTTCCTCCAACAAATATATCTAAAATATTCCATAAAAGGTGGATCTAGATTTGGTGAATGTTATTTTAATGCGTACACCAGAGATCTAGAATAAACCCAATATTTTGTTATAAATAGGAAGGTTCCTATCATCTCCCACCTTTTTTGTCTATTAGAGCACTCTGGATCTATACACTTGAATTATAGCTCCCGTGTGCATTGTCTACAACTGACTCCCTTTGAAAATTATCTTTATGCAGGTTTTACACAACAAGAGAGAGATTGATCTGAAGTGCGAGGACTTCGAAACCCATCCCCTTGAGGAGAATTGGAAACACCTTTCTTGTTTTCCTCCCAGGTGCCCTTAATATAAAATTCTTTCAAAAATATTGTTCTTGTCTTGTCTATTGGATGTATAGAGAAAAACCTTATTTTTACTGTTTAATGTCTTTTTATGCATAGATCTGGATTTTTGCAGCATTTGTCTTGATTAACTAACTGCAGATATGAAGATATTGGTAGCCATATTTTATGTTAGGGCTATAAGTTATGCGTAGCTAAAGTGGTATTTTTTCGTACAATTCGACAAAAGATTCATAATAACAATTGGCGACTCCACATGGGTTTTCAATTACGACCGCTGTCGTTTTTCATATTCCTGCATATCCAGCTGCTTCAAACCCTAGGGTTTCTTTTATTTTTTTATTTTTCTATTTTCATATTTGTTTTTTTCACCTATAAAACCTAAAAAACATTAAAATTTCTAACTAGCGTGTGTACGGCCCTATTGCGCGGGTGACGGACATCCCGGCCCCGCCGTGGAAACGAGAACTTTCCCATGAAATGCCGCGCGGGACAACGGAGTTGGAGGTTACTTTCAACCCCAAAAAGCTGCGACACCAGACTCCGGAGTCGCACTGACCAACACACAAAACTGAAACAGGAAAACAGGTCAGAACCTGCGACCTGTGCTTTTTTCTGCTGTTTTTCTGCAATTTTTCTTGGTTTTGCTGAAGCTTCTGTCAGGGTTTTCCAGCCTCCGTCTCCGTCCGTTTGGACCTGTTTCTGATCTGTTTTTCTCATCTAAGTGGGAACCTGGCCCCCTAGGGCTCCAGTACCCTCCACTTTTGGTGGAAGAGTTTAGCTATTTCAGGTGTGATTTTTCATAATTTCAGCCTCCCCTTTTTTCAGATCTGATACCTCATTCTCAGATCCCTTTAAATCAGCTCTTCTTCCTTTCAAACCACCCCTTGTAGTTTTGTTTGGACCTCCTTTTAGGACCTCCTCCCTGTCCTTTCTTCTTTTTGCTGATTTTCTCCTTTTTTCCAGCCACTTTGCCTCTGCCTCTTGGCTGTGATCTGCACCTCTTTTCAGCAGCTTTCTTCTCTTGATCCCTGTCCCTTCCGACCCTCGATCTATTGGCCTCTTTTTAGCGTGTTTTGACTAGATTTTTTCCTCTTTTAGATTAGTTTTGAAAGACCTGCCTTTTTGGGTTGAATCGATGCACTAGTAGTTGTTAATTTTATGTTATTTCAGCATTATATACTGTTTTTGCAGCATTATTTTCAGTTACGCAACACACTTTTTCTCTTGCTCTCAAAATGAAAAGGGTTTAAAAATTAAAATTAACGCACGCCACACACTCACCCTAAGCGAAGAAGAGCCTGGTTTACACCGCCATGCAAAGACTTTAAAATCAATTGACACTGCACCTTTTTGCCCTTGTTTCGACATTGTAATCACTTGATTCTGCACCTCCCTGCCTTTTTCGGTCGTTCTTCTTCCCCTCATGCCGTGTTTGTGTTGTCATCAGTGCGCCCCCAAGGTGCGCCTCCTGGAGACTTCTTGGCCTTCACCCTCAGTTTCCGGTCGTTCGATCCGCTCCGTCCTGCCGTCGTCGAGCCAGTCCTCCTCCGAGTCCACATTCCGACTCCTCTTCTGATTCATTGGGTTCTCCTTTTACTTTTGGTTCTCCCCCTGTCACCTTCACTATGTCTGGTCCAGGGCCTAACGCTAGCGGTAATCCCGGCCCTAATGCCGGGACTACTACTAGCAGAACCACCACAGGAACTACCGCGGCTGCACCTTTTCTCCCTTACATGGCAGGCCTCAGCCTCCCCGATTTCAATCATTTGATCAATGACCCTATCCACCACGATGTTGGTTGGCCTGCTATGCCAACCAAGCTCCCCTCTGACATCCCTAAGTTCGAAGGCCTTGCTGGAGAAGATCCAACCAATCATGTCCGATCTTTCCACATGTGGTGTTCCTCCAATTCCATTACCGATGATTCCATCCATCTTCGGTTGTTCCAACGCACGCTTACCGGCGAAGCTTCTAAATGGTATGTTGACCAAGCCACCTCTTCCCATACCACCTTTGCGACCATTGCCCAAGCCTTTTTATCTTATTTCCAGCTCCCTCTCTGATACGATACTGGTACAGAGCTTTTGACTTCTTTCAAGCAAACCTCTTCGACCCGCCTTTCCACTCATGTCCAGGAATGGCGGAGAAGACGGAGCTTATGTCGAGCTCCCCCCTTCGAAGATCGGGTTTATATGGACTGGTTCCTTCGCACTCTCTTACCTCCCATTGGAAAAGATGTCGCCTCCCATTTCCCTCAAACCGAAGAAGCCGCCCTCCAAGTAGCCTTGAAATATGACCTGATCTATGCTCAGTATGGTTATGTTTATACCGTCCTTCCTGACCTCCCCAGGCCCGGTGGCGCTAACGCCCCGGGGGCATCTCATTCCGCCGACGGTATCGTTGGAGCCCTTTCTCATCCGTATGCTCAACCTCCTATGGGCTATGGTCTCCCTCACGGAGGGGCCAGCACCTCTAGCACTCTTCCCCCTCCCGGTAGCATGTATCCAGGATACGGCATGCCTCCTCCTTTTTCCCAACCTCCTGCTTACCTCAATGTTGCCCAACCTAACCATTACCCTTATCCACAGCCTGGTGTGCCAGCTCCTCCAGCATATGCGCTTCCACCTCCCTTGCCTCCTCCAACCCCGCAACAGCACCTACAGCCCCCTCCAGTGCAAGTATTTGCACAACAGGGCGCGACTAGTCCCCCTTCTTCTCAAAGACGGCGGAGAGGCAATCCAAAAAATCAATACGCACAGTGCTCACTGGACCAATCCTCAGTGCGACCGCCGCTTGCTAACCCAACGGGGCACTCGGCCCAAGCCGGACGGAGCCTACGCTCACTTTCGAAGCCAGCCTTGTTCATGTTGCGGTGTTCCACCCCGATGGCCACTCCACCGATTGTCCCCTGCCACGGTCCGGCGGATGTGTGGGAGTCTCAAGCCACATTGCGAGGACAACATGCCTCCCTTCATGCTCCCCCTAATGTGGCCACTACTCAACCGGTTGTGTTTACCGATCCTTTCCCCCAGCAAGGATTCATGGCTACCCAACCACCTGACGGACAGGTCGCCACTCAACCTTCCCCTTCTGGTTCCTCCGATTACTAGATCCTCATGATGAACTCTGATTCATCCCCAACCGTCGACCTTAATCTCCAAACTTGGTCTCGCTAGTACCCCAAGCCTCCCGCTCAGGCGGCCTTCGAGTCCCCTTCTTCAGGTTCTACCGAGCCTCTTTCGACATCCAATGGTCCGTTACATATCCCTCAACCCAAAGTTGAGGTTCATACCAAGATTCCTAAAGGACCATTACGCCGAAATGCTGCTCCTGGTCGAGCTGCTCATTCGTATAGCGTAGTAGATGATTTGGTGCAGTCTCCTGCTGCCATTTCCACATTGGAACTCCTCCAATCGTGCCCTTCCCAAAAGAAGGCTCTGCTATCTGCCGTGGGCGCTGTAGATCTTGCCGATGACCAAATGATTGTTTTTTACGCCCATCAATCAGAACATCCTCCTCTTCCTGCTTCAGTAGCCTTCCAAATCCCAGTCAAAATCCGGAACGCTAACATTTCTCGGTGTATAATTGATGAGGGGGCATCCACCTGTGTGATGTCCACTTCGGTTTGGAAGCAACTCGGATCTCCGGAATTAGCCCCTTCCACGATCATCCTTCGAGCGTGGGATGGCCACGCCTCCCAGCCCATTGGCCTCTTCCGTAATTGTCCTATCACTCTTGCGGGTAAGACTGTTTGCGTTGACGTCGAAGTCATCGACGCCCCTCTAGACTACAACATTCTCTTGGGGCGAAGCTACACCTATGCCATGTCTGCTGTCCCATCCGCGGTTTTTCGCAATATGTCTTTTCCCCACAATGGAAAGATAGTCACCATTGACCAGTTGACTTATCATGAGCCAAAGTCTCAGACCTCCCCTGAGACGACCATCTCTTCTGTAGCCAATAAGAAAATCGTCGATTCCTTGACCAGTGTCTCTCCCGGCGTCTACAAAGACTCCTCTTTGCTTGGAACTTTCCCTGGTCTCCCTCCTCCTCCTATCTCTGATCCCAGCTTATCGAATGTTTGCATGATGCAATCGTCTCGGGCTGCCCTTAAGCGACCCGCTTCGGCTAGTCAGCAACCTCAGACTCAACCTCGCCCACCGCAACCCACTCCTAGCCATTCATCTCAGCCAGCCGGACCTCCTCCTTCTGGCCCTTCTCCTACAGCTGGTATCCCTGAACCCCTCTATCCTCCTGGGTCGGTTCCCCCAGGCCTCAACCATCTCGGAGCCATCCCTCCTGGTCATTATCCCGCTGGTCAGATACCTTTCCTGGCTCCCCCTCCCAGAGTCTATACGGTCCTCGTCATGGCCACCCTCTCTCTCCCTAACCTGACCCTAGGCATACCCGTCTGGTACCTTGACCCTCCAGCCGCTACCCCACCTGGTCACCCCAAACCCTATCTTGCTTTGACATCGGTTCAACCGGTCCCCCTCGCTTCCTCTGTTGCCACCATGCCCCCCGCACCTCCCCAAGACCCTGCCCCTGTGGTGACATCTCCAGGAAAGAAAGGCAAAGCTCGCAAGGGGGCATCCAAGGACAGGGCCACCCCGACTGACCCGGCTCCTCCTCCGCCCGCAAAGCCTTGCACCTTGTGTGATGTCGTCGGTCACGCCACCCATACTTGTCCTGAATTGCCCCGTATTCAACCCATGGTTAAAGTCGCGTTCCCTGAGTCTACGGTCCCTGACCCCTCTATTCCGTCCTCGTCCGTAACCAAGAACCCAAAGATTATTCGCACCAACAAACCCTGTGCTTTATGCGGTGTCCATGGCCATTACTCCCACCATTGTCCTCACCTGACGCATTATCGCGCCTCTTTAGAGGTAGTTCGAGAGTATGAGGTTGAAAAAAATCAGTCCGCCTCTCCCATACTTGCGCAGTATGCTTCAGGTCAGCTTGAGTATCCCTCTGCTCCCATTGACATTCCCCCCCCTGATGTCCAGATGACAGAGTCTACTACCAACATTCTCTACCTATCATCCTCTGTGAGACCTTTGGAGAACATTCCCTTTGAATCCTCCCTTGTTGTTTCGCTCGCTCCCCCTCTAGCGACCACCCTGGGCTTAACATCCTTTGACCATCTGTTTATCTATTCCTCTGTCATCCCCTGTGATGATCCGTATGTTAGCTTTTCTTCCCATACTGAAGATCTAGGTAGCTTTGCTGCGTCATGTGGTTTCCCTTCCTCTCATCATCCCCTCTGTTCCCGTCAGGATGTCCTCTTGGAAGCCCTCTCCACCCATGACCTCATCCTTCCCGCCCATAACCGGGATAACACCACCCCTATCCATGTTGACCTCCGCAGCCCGAGTCCCATCCATTCCTCCTATAGCCCTCATATACCACCATCTAGTTCGTATATGAGTCATAGCCATCCTGCCCATCGCACTCCCTCCCGCAGTTCCCACTCGATGTCTCCTATACACTCACGCTGCCATCATTGTTCCTCCTCCTCCCATTTTTTGTCTTGTACCACCATTCCGCAGGACCTCTTGTCCACACCCTATATCGGTTACGCCGATGGTGCAAGTCGTTACTCCCGGAATCTAGACTCGGCAGGTTGGGCCATTTTCACCCCCTTGCATGCCCTTGTTCTCTCAAATGGGGTCTGCATTGGTCCTGCCACCAATAATCAGGCCGAATACGATGCAGTGCGGGGTCTTTTAGCAGATGCCCTCTCTCATCGCATCCTCCATCTGCATGTTCGTTTAGATTCCCTACTTCTTGTCATGCAACTAAATGGTGTCTATCGTGTGCATAATCCTGTGCTGTTTAGACGATATTTACGAGTGAAACTCTTGATACGTGAATTTGAAACCATAACTTTCAACCATGTACCTCGAGAACAAAATCATTATGTAGATAGCATTGCAAACCATGTTCTAGATTGGCATTTATCACACGCATTTTATACAAGACAATAACATTCATAATCATTAAAAAATATGCATATCCATAATATGTGTCGCAAAACATGTGTTTAGAGTCCATCTACTCTGATACATATGACATGCCCATAGCATGTTACAAAAAACTCAAAACTGGGGGCACCACTCGCCCCTACATACATACTAGGGGGCACCACACGCCCCACACCTAATCACTATCTGGCGGATCCTGAGCCAATGGCTTTGCTCCTGCAGCTCGTAGATCACGTATCCCCTGACCGGCCATCGCCATGCGCCGCATGACCCCTCGCCATTCCGAGGGTAGACCAATACATGGCTCTATGTACTGGTCGTCTAAGTCTTGCCACCCGCGCTCTGAAACACCGGTCAGCAACCTCTCACATCTACGGCGGATGTCCTCCAGGAGGGCGGCTGCATCCTCATTATGCGCTTCTCTCGCTCCACTCAAGCCTGCAACTACTGATGCTGCAGGTCATCCCATATATCCAGCCGGTTTTACCGGAGCTATATCTGCATACCAAAAGTACATGAATCAGTACCCTATCTACTGTTCAATAACTTTAACATGCCCAAATAAGAATAGTCACTTGTCACTTACCATTGGGCCCCCATACTCGACCAGGCGGAAGTGGCAGGTCCGAATCCCCACAATAACTCATCCCACTATAGGGATAGTCGTCTATGTATAACGACATCTGATCCCAATGGGAAAAGAACTCCGGTCGAAACACCCATCCGACCGCCCCTCCTCCTCCTCTACACAGTATTCGCCCCCACCGACGCATCCTGGGCTCTCTCGGGCCCCCATCTGGGAGATGTATACGAGGTCGTAAGGTCGGGATCTTCTCAAAAAAGAAGGCGCACAATAAAGTCCCATACGAGCAATCGTGGTTCACTTGCCGCTTGCAAAGCGACAACTATCGTTTTAATGACACCAGCATCATTTGGGCCCACCCATAGTAAGTCCCACTCAACACACTCTCCACAATCATCATCTGCCCCCCAGTGATGTGATGGAACACCTGGTTGCCCAGGATCCGCAGCACCGCTGCGGCCACTGCCCGGGTCTCCAATCTCTCCAGGTCCCCGATCGGTATCCGCGTCCCTTTGACTTGAAGACCCGGTCGACAATGCCACTCCACAAACTCCATGATGTTCCGCCCCCGTGGTAACACTGGCTGCGTGTTTCCCACCATCCCAAGTGGCAGGAGACCAGTCAGGAAATACACATCCTAGACTGTTAGTTCGATCCTGTGCCCCTGCACTACAAAGACCTCATGCTCTGGATCCCAATAACTGATAATCCGGGCCAACAAGGGCTCTTCAGCTCTCATCAAAGGGTTCTCCAAAAACTTTAGAACCCCAAACCTGGCCAACACACGACGGACACCCTGATCTGCCTGGATCTCTGCTCGTAATGTACCCAGGTCTCTCTCTCTCCAGTTAACCCGTATATCTGCCATATCTGCACAAAAACATCATCTTTGTCAGCATACAGATAGGGAATACTGTAACCAAACACAAAAACCCAACTCTCAGCCATAAAACAGCACTAAAATCCCCTCATCTTCCAGGTCGCACTTTTCTTCCAAATCCTAGGACAGGTCGCACCTTTTTGCTCAAAACCTGCGTCCCAGGTCGCAGATTTTGGCCCAAAAAGTGCGACCCGGCCGAAAAGATGTAAGAGGGTATGTTCCTGAGATTCTGGGCCCTAATCTGAACTTTTAAACCATCAAAATGAAAGAGTAAGGTTAGGCCTCTTACATGCAACTGACAGATCTCGATTCAAACGATCGATTTTTCCGCTACGATCGCCGCAAGATTTAGGGCCTTCTCTCCTCTCTACCTTCACCACAGCAACACTAGCAAATGAGTGAATTTGGAGGGGAAAATGCCTTATTAAAAGAGAACCCCGGTTTTTCTTTCGCCTGCTGCGACCACGCCGTAACTCAGTTTGACAAACCATCCACACCGTCGGAAAGCTCTCACCGAGCCCTTTAATGGGTATTTGTTAGTTTTTTGTGATTTGATACTTCACCAGGACACATTTTGTCAAAGAAGGGTCACTTCACCTCCCCCCAAAATCGGATTTCCTCACTTACAACACTTGTCCTTGGGGCACCACTTTGCCTCCATACTTGTCTTTGTTCGTGTCGATTTTCGTCATGAGATACCATCTTATACTCATGTTTTCATGGTCCCCCATTGGACCTTTACTGTGTGGCAGCACCATCGAGTCGCCCTTGTTTAGAGCATCCAAGCTGAGTCATCATCGCATTCATGGAGTCTATTCCAAGTCCCTTTGTACCCCGCTATAGTCCTCCATCCTTCATTTCTTGGTCTCTCTCTTGTGACGCACATTATGGCCTTCAGTCCCACTGTCCCCTATCCCTTGTGATATTGTGTCAGTCGCTGCCATGTCATTCATGCCCTTTATGCTCTAACAAGGGAAGTCGTCCATTCGCTTCTCAGTCCCCTCCATTCCATTATCATCATTGGTATTAGTCTGTCCGTCGCTCTACTATTTTCTCTCATGCCTTAGTTGAGGATCTCTCATTGCCTCACCTATGGCGGACCTCCTTCTGTCGACATCAGCTCCTTCATTCCAGAAGACAGGTCTAGAGGGCGGTGTACCTTGGTTCCATCTTCCACTCTTGTTCGGTGCCTCGGATCAGGCAAAGGGATCTCTCATTTCCCTTTGACTTGATTGTTTCTCCACTCCAGCTCCTTTCAGCATGATCGAGATCCGTATGCTTGATGGTCCAGTGATGCAGCAACAGCTATTGGTGATGCCCGAGTGTGTGTGAGATGTCTCAGCCCTCATGAGGGGGTGGCCCTGCAGGTAGCCCCCCACATGCCCGGATGACCTCTTCATTGCAACCTTCGATGCAGCTCCATATATTTGATGATGTCGACCTTAGCCGCTTGCAGCGCCTCTTTGATTTGCATGTATCAGTCAGATTTTGTGAGCCCTTCCCCGCTTGTAGGGGGCATTTGGGTTGTATTTGTATCTCATGTACTCAGATATTATTGTATAAGTCCTGGCTGTTATCCCAGGCACAGCATGTATATGGGATCCCTCATTGTATTTTTATCTGGCTCATGTTTATGCCGGTTGTACTTTATGGTTCGGTCCCTTGTTTACTGGACACACTATTCTTTTGTACTTTGTCTCGGCGGGCATAGTTATGCCTCCCCCGCCGCCTTTAGCACAGGTACCCTCTCATAAAAAGAGACTTGTTGCACCTGCGAGTCTCGTCTCCTCAGGGTCTAGTTCTTAGGCACATTGGTCTACCTCATTTCTCTCTGCGACTTCCCTTTTGGATGTACGGTGATTGAAGTTCTTACAACGTCTTCGGTCATACGATTTGTCCTAACACTCGCCTGTTGAGGGGCGTACGACATTACCATTTTTTGGTCATCTAACCTACTATCATTAGATGGACCCAGTACACACGTAAGACCAATTTTACCCTAAGTAAAATTACTTTCACTATGTAAAATAACTTAGTAAAACACCTTTATTAGGTTGTTTATGGTCTAAAAAGGAAACCCCAAAAGGAAATATTAAACAAACCTATATTTGTTTTATTTTCTTGGTCATGTTTAACCCAAAACAAAGAAATTAATTAGATAAATCTTTATTTATCTTATTATTTTCTAGGAATAATTATTTAAATCTTATTTAAATAATATTCCTTGTTAAATATGACTAAATCACCCATAAATAATTAAATAAATCATTATTTATTTGATTATCCTCCAACCACTTCCTTAAAATGATAAATAAACCATTTATTTATTTATTATTCACAAATAAAGGGATTTGACCCAAGTCAAATACCTTTTCCCTCCAACAAATATAATAAAATATTCCATAAAAGGTGGATCTAGATTTGGTTAATGTTATTTTAATCATGCACCAAGATCTAGAATGACCCAATATTTTGTTATAAATAGGAAGGTTTTTCCTACCATTCTTCACCTTTTGTTGCCTATTAGATCACTCTGGATCTATACACTTGGTCACATTCTTCATTATTTGCTGTGTGAGCTCCCTTTGAGTTCTATCTTTGTCTGGGTTTTCTACACCAACAAGAGAGAGAGATTCTAGATCCGAAGTGCTGAGGACTTCCAAGAACCCATCCCATTGAGGAGAATTGGATACACCTTCTTGTTTTCCTCCCAGGTGCCCTTAATACAAAAATTCTTTCAAAAACATTGTTCTTGTCTTGTCTATTGGATGTATGGAGCAAACTCTTAATTTTACTGCTTAATGTCTTTCTATGCATAGATTTGGTTTTTTGCAGCACTTGTCTTGATCAACTAACTGCAGATCTGAAGATATTGGCAGCCACATTTGATGTTAGGGCTATAAGTTATGCGTAGCTAAAGTGGTCTTTTTTCGTACGCTTCGACAAAAGATTCATACTAACACAAACTACAACAACCACTCCAACAACCAAAGAAAAAAATGATCCTACTAATATTACTACCAAATATGTTTATATTAAAATTTACAGTGATAAACAACTCTTTTAAGCTATTAAACGTTTTTTTAAATTTTCCAAGAAATAATTACAGAAGAAAAATAAAGATATTGACAAGCTTTAATATGTTTATAGGAATAAGAAAGGGAGACTTGGAGGGCATGTCAAAGATAGACAGCAAAAAAATTACACATTTCAACTCCAACCGAGATTGAGGATCATCTCATTGTTGTCTAACAAATGGTAGAACAATTTATCGACTAGAATGTTCATCTTCGTTGACAAGTGTCGGTGTTTCAAACCCGACCCATAGTTTTCACAAATCCTAGTTTCACACAAGCTCTGTAGAAGGCCCATGGTGAGATTTTAGCAGCCAAAAAAACTTTAGAAGCCACACTTGATAGAGGAGTTGTTATTACTACTATATTAAATAATTTTCTTTCCTACCTAGATTATGTTCATTCAAAGATAAGGACTCAAGAGATGCATATTATATATCTATTAGCTAGACAATGTTTAAATCATAGAACCCAACATAAAATTAACATCCAATTAGAACAAGGAAGGGAAAACTAGTCACAACTTTTGCAACCATATCGCTAGTGGTTACGACAAGGGAATAAGTCTTAGCATGAAGCTTAAAACATGTCTAATTTCCTGCAACAGATTCTTCAGCAAGTTGTGAGTATTGAAGTAACCAATCCTTTCAGTTAGAGGATAGGAGACCACACATCCATGGAATAAAATGTCAAATATTTTTCAGATCTTATAGAGTCTAGTGTTAAAGCTAGAGTGGAAGTTAGAGAATTATATATCTTTGATGAAAACCTGCATATTCTTCATCCAATAATCTACTATATTTATTTCCCAGGCACAGTTCCACCACCACGAGCACGTTTAGCATCATCGCAGCCTATGTTTCAACATTTTCTTCCACTTAGAACAAAAATTTCTTGAAGAGGAATTCGACCAAGCAATGAACCAACCATCCAAGCGAGCTTGAGAGGTTTCAATCGTATCCACAAAATCACAGGGCACTTATCCACTAGTTGTTTTAATTTAATCTTTCTTCATTGTAAATATACTTGTATTTAGAAATTATTACCTGAAATGTAAAAATTCCTTTTGTATTTTGTACTTTTTTTTTACTCCAACTCTTCCCTTCTTTGGGACAAATAAGGATTTGAGTGTGGGGGAGAAGTTGGAGGAGCTAGTCGGTTTGGCTTACATAATAAAAAAGGGTTAGTTGGCCCGGGCGATTAGCCCCAATAAAGTATGTAGTTTCTAATATGATGTAAGGTTAACTAATGATATATTAAGTAGCATGATTAGTCAGACAATTAGACTTGCATAATTGTCATGTTAGTATATATATATATTCCTGCATAACAATGTAACAATTTGATTCAATACAAACAAATAATATATTTGTGTGTCTTGGCTATCTCTCCATTACTGTATTTTCTCGTACCTATATATTCTTACGATGTAATTGCTCAAAGTTTGTTTTTGGTAACAATGTATGCTTTTCCCTATATTATAAAATGTATCAAAAATTTCTCATTATCGATATGAGTAACCTCCAGAATAAAAACTATTGATCATGGTAAATCAAGAATTCCGAAGAAAATATTCAATTTTGGTTGCCCTTCTGATTACTCTGTTCTGATTCTGACTTTGTTTACTAGTTTTGTAAAAGTCCTCACGAAATGTTTTGCATGAGATCTTGTATAAGTATGAATTTTGTGGCATTGACAAAAAACACTAATAGAACACAAGTTTTGGAGGATCTAATTTAATATTTTACACTACAAACATTGATTGAAGACAAGTTTTGGACCATATTCTTTGCGCTTTTATATTATATATAATGTTTTGTAATTGATGACAACAGAAATGAACATTCAAAAATAGTTTTGGATATCAGATCTATGTTCCATTTGTAGTATTTAGTTTAATCATATTTATAATTATTGGAATTTGAATCTGGATGTAATGTTCCCAAATTTTAGCCTCAAGGCTAAATGAAACATTAGAGTTAGCAGTATCTCTAGCCGATGAATAAATGGGTAGAAAAGCCCATAAGTCTCCTAAGGAGGAACAAAAACACTTCAATTTTGAAAGTAGACACTCCTTGCAGCTTAATAAAACACCTCCATTTGTGAACAGGGATAATATCAAGTTGATTCAATCCACTTTGACTAAGTCAACAACGCAGTTGTGGAGGAGCAGGAATCAAAGAAGGAATAATGCAGTTTTGGAGGGAGATGAATATTTTGGTAGGGATGACATAATTGAGTGGGGACAAGGGAAAAAAAACTCATATTTTATTTAAGGAAGAGGATGGAAGCATTATTCTTCATGTTTTGAGATTATTATTTTGTCTGCTCATACCTTTTGATTCCTCTTGCTGTTTAGCAGGGTTGCTGTGCTGTTTAGCACTGGGTGTTCCCGAGCGGGAATCCCACCTATTTCCTTGAGGAGCCTCTTGGGAGAGTTTTCATTCATTTTCCACATCAATTTTTTAGGCCAAGCTTCAGCCTACTTCATCAGCGCAGTTTCTGCAGGTTATTGTGCAGTGTTGCAGGGTGCAATAGTGGAAGGGATTGGAATCCCTCTTTCTGAGCTAGGTTCTCATTGGATGAAGGTTTCCTTCATTTGAGAGATCTATTTTGAGAGATATGGAGCTCATTTCAGATCTATGGCATCAGGCCACACATTTCCCTAGCATTCCCAGCGTTGTTCCAGATAGGGAATGCGTTATTTTTGGAGGCAGCTTCATTGGATGGTCTAATGGATCCGTTCCAGTGTTTTCTTGTGATTGAAAGGCTCATCCTTTCATGGGAGGAAGCCCTTGAGGGATATACATCAGATCAGAAATATTTCAGCCTTATACACTCAAATTCTTCAGTTTTTCAGTGATTATTCAGTAATTTTCTGAATATCACATTTGTATACAGTGTATGACAAGAAACCCTTTTCGGGTTTCCTTGTAATTGTAATAAGGAGACTAGATCTTAGTTTATGAGCATGATTTTCTAATATATGAGTAGATCTATTTATCTTCTTAATTTCTAAGTTGAAACCCTCTTATGATTGCGTAGTTTCCTTTGTGCATTATTTCTTAGTAGCAGTGTTCGGGGTTTTAGTGTTTTTCAGCTACACTAGGTGGTGGGAGGTCTATTTACCTCACCTAGTTTCATTTCTTTCTGATATCCTCTTGGAATTAGATGATAGATGGATGTATCTAATGGATCCAAGTGATGATTTTCATTTCTATGGCATATATTTCTGGATTTTTTTTATTTTTTCCTGTGAATGCATTGCTGAGCAGCCCAAAATTGGAATATTTTAAGATATTCCCAATACTGCTTATTTTCCCTATTTTGGGATATTACAGTGGTATCAAAGCTTCAATATTGGCTCAGCCTATGGATCTCAAGTCATTATACTTTCAGGAGAGATGGACAGAAAAGAGAAGGCTTTAGTATGTGAAGGGAGAAAGGAAGACAGGCTTACAAAGCTTCTTCCAAAATCTATGCAAATATTTCAAGGAGAGCTAAAGAAAATAAGAATGGGGATGGGATCTCCAAAGGAATTTGGATCTATAGCTGAATCTAGATTTTCACATGGTGAGTGTGAGCATCCAGCTACACACCATGATGCACAGCGCAGTTAAGTGCCCAGATATATCTTGAGATGGATGAAAGGAGGAAGAATGCATAAGAGGAGAACTCTTAGTGATTTTTTGCAGGAGTATGAATCTAAAACTGAGAGGTTTAGAGATCATAATGATTTCCAGGGGTTTTTCAAGATCCAAGTGGAGAAGAGAAAGCAGCAGGATGCAGATAGATTTCTTCTATCTACTTTTGAAGCCTCACCTACATGTTCAGCTGGAGCATGGGTGAAGGAGCTAGACTCCTATTTTCAGCAGTACCATATTTTTGAAGATGAAGCCATCAGATTTGCAGCACTGCATTTCAGAGGTAAGGCCCATGCATGGTGGATTTTTGAATCTTTTTCTTTAAAAAATGCAAACACTTCCTCTTACGCAAGATTCATTGAAACATTGGTGGGAAGGTTTGGTGAAAAACTTCCTAAGACACATGAGCAAGGAAAACTTGAGAGAACAAAACCCTTGCATATGATGGAGGAAACTCCACTTCAGAAAAACATGGGGGAAGCTGACATCTTGCATTACACATTTTTGGAGGCAAGACCTCTAGTTCATATTCCTAAACAAGAGGGCATGGGGATCACTTTTTCACAAGAGGATCCAATTGTTGAGATGTTGCCTATACACATTGATGAAGAAGAGGGAAACATCGTTGTCACATCTAGAGCACATCCAGTACCTCATGCAGAGGGAGGAGGAGCACATGCTCCGATAGGAGGGATTCTTGTATCCTTGCAAGAAGTTCCCTAGGATCCTATACATGGAGGTCCAAGGCAGCATGATTGTGGAGCATTGCAGATTGGAGGAGGAGGTAGGGAGCAAGAGTAGCATCACTTGATGAGAGGCACACACCCTTCTCTATTCCAGGAAGATAATGCAAGGAAGGGGTAGACTGATTTGCACTGTAAGGGTGGGGGCAAGGTTTCCCAACCATATGTGCAGTCTACTCTTGACATTGATGTCTCACTACATGGAGGCATTTCACTGGGGAGGGCACCTTATCTAGAGTTGAGGAGAGGCATCTTGTATTTGGGTTCACCACTCTTGGATTTTGGAGAGGTGAAGAATTTGGAGGAAGACTTTGGCATGGGGGATGTCAAAGTAGCAGGCATCAGCATGAGGAGAGCTTCACATGCCATATCACCAGCGTTGTCTCTTAGGAGGATTGATCCTTATTGGAGATCTCAGCTCTTAGTAGAGTACTCCAAGGATCTAGGTGCTTGCAGGATTCTTGATGACCTAGATGGAGATGATAGATATATGGTGGATGATGTGGTCATCTATTCTTATGGAAAAATATTCTTGACTAGTGCTTCTAGTCTTAAGGAGGAGCTACTACTTACAGCACATAAGGACTTCCTAGCTATGCACTTTGATGCATATCTTGCCTTGTTAGAGGAGTTCACTTGGGAGGGCATCCAACATGATATATTTCAGCATATGGAGAGATGCATAGCCTATATGGTGATGGAGAGGAGGTCACAACGACTTCCCTACTCATTGGAGGTGAGGGAAAGATTCCAGTTGAGCCATTTCAGCTCAAGATATCAAGTACATGATGGAGGAGGTATAATTTCACATTTTGTATTGTACTTCTTTTCTTTGTTTGAGCAACAGATGTATCAAGAAGAATTATCTCTTATTGTATATTGTATGATGATGTTTTTGCAGCTACTTGGAGCATTGATTTTGGCTATCTTTTTGGTGGTTTGTGGGGGAAGCCACATGATTTTTGGTGTGCACCATTGACACCATATTGTAATTTCCTGTTTTCATCTTATGATATGACTGTGGCAGAAAACAAGTGGCTGGTGAAGAACTTGTTATTTCTTATTTTGATGCAGGCAAAGGATGCACTACATAGGTTGCATGAGTGGAACTATGATTCACTCTTCGGTTTTCATTTGGCAACTTGTTTTCATTGTACTTTTCTTCCATATATTATTGATATGTTTATGCTCATGGGAAGATTTTTTTTTAGAGTGGGCTTGAAGTTGAAGATTCCCATTGGGAGCATGTTTCTCCCCACTTCACATGTTGTACATTTTAGGAGGAACCATGGGCAAACAATGATTGCCACATCACACTTTTTTCCTTCTTGTAGGAGGAACCACTTGAAGAACTTGAGGAGGCACTTCATGGCTGAATTGTTTGATGGGGGAACTTGGGCCATTCTTGGAGGCCATGTTATCTCAGCCCAAGGATAGAGGCAACCCAATTTTTACCATAAATGGAGAGAGAAACCATTTGGATGGAAGAATCCAATCTCTCCATGCAGCCCCAACACATTGTATAAAACCAGGGTTGATGATTCCTTTGATGAGCTACCTAGGATGGCTCATTTCATTTGGATGATAGCATGGGTGAGGGAGGCACTCATTCACCATGTTTTTCATCACTCCTAATTTAAGGAGGCCATGGGACAGCAAGCAGGTTTCCATTCACACTTTCCACCTTTGATTGATGTAGACCATTTGGGAGAAAACATTGGATGGCAGTTTTATTGCAGATTATATTGATGCAGTGATGGAGGCCATTAATGGGAGGCTACAAGAGGAGGAGGGGAGAAATTTTTCTCTCCCTATACATTTTCTTGAGGACAAGAAAATATTTTTGAGGGGAGGACTATAATTTTCCCAAATTTTAGCCTCAAAGCTAAATGGAACATTAGAGTTAGTAGTATCTCTAGCCAGTGAATAAATGGGTAGAAAAGCCCATAAGTCTCCTAAGAAGGAATAAAAACACTTCAAGTGTGAAAGGAGACACTCCTTGCAGCTTAATAAAACACCTCCTTTGTGAACAGGGATAATATCAGGTTGATTTAGTCCATTTTGACTAAGTCAACAACGCGATTGTGGAGGAGTAGGAATCAAAGAAGGAATAACGCAGTTTTGGAGGGAGATGAATCTTTTGATAGGGATGATCTAATTGAGTGGGGTCAAGGGCAAGAAAACTCATATTTTATTTAAGGAAGAGGATGGCAGCATTATTCTTCATGTTTTGAGATTATTATTTTTTCTGCTCATAATTTTTTCTTCCTCTTGCTGTTTAGCAGGGTTGCTGTGTTGTTTAGCACCGGGTGTTCCTGAGCGGGAATCCCACCTCTTTCCTTGAGGAGCCTCTTGGGAGAGTTTTCATTCATTCTCCACATCAGGTTTTCAATCCAAGCTTCAGCCTACTTCATCGGTGTATTTTCTTCAGGTTATTGTGCAATGTTGCAGGGTGTAGCAATGGAAGGGATTGGAATCCCTCTTTCTGAGCTAGTTTCTCATTAGAGGAAGGTTTCCTTCATTTGAGAGATCTGTTTGGAGAGATATAGAGCTAATATCAGATCTGTGGCATCAAGCCACACATTTCTTTAACATTCCCAGTGCTATTCCAGCTAGGGAATGCATTATTTTTGGAGGCAGCTTCATTGGATGGTCTAGTGGCTCCGTTGCAGTGTTTTCTTGTGATTGAAAGGTTCATCATTTCATGGGAGGAAGCCCTTGAGGGATCTACATCAGATCAGAAATATTTCAGCCTTCTACACTCTCATTCTTTATTTTTGCAGTGATTATTCAGTAATTTTCTGAATATCACATTTGTATACAGAGTATATGACAAGAAACCCTTTATGGGTTTCCTTGTAATTGTAATAAGGAGACTAGATCTCATTTTATGAGCATGATTTTATAATATATGAGTAGATATATTTTTCTTCTTAATTTTTGAGTTGAAACCCTCTTATGACTGTGCAGATTCCTTTGTGCATTATTTCTAAGTAGCAGTGTTTGGGGTTTTAGTGTTTTTCAGCTACACTAGGTGGTGGGAGGTATGTTTACCTCACCTAGTTTCATTTCTTTCTTATCTCCTCTTGGACTTAGATGATAGATGGATGTATATAATGGATCCAAGTGATGATTTTCATTTCTATGGCATATATTTCTAGAAATTCATTTTTCTGTGAATGCATTGCTGAGCAGCCCAAAATTGGAATATTTTAAGATATTCCCAATACTGCTTATTTTCCCTATTTTGGGATATTACACTGGATACAGTTCATGTCAACGTAATTTTGTTCGTTATTATTCAATACTTTTCAACCACAAATTCTGATTACTGCGTCACAATTATGAGATAGTTCACCAATCTTGTGGAAAATTTTGAGATAATGTTTTGCATAAGTTTTCTAGAATATGCTTTGAGTTTTATATTATATCTGATGTTATTTTATTAATCAAAATTAAAATGAATGTTCAAAAGTAGTTTTGTTTTTCTGTTACATATCTGGTATTTCTTTTAATCGTGGTTAGGATATTTGACATTTGAGCCTGAGTACAATTCTTTCTACTATAACTATTTTGGTTACTATTGAAGCCTTTCAGGCACAAATACTAATTACTTTGTTTTAATTCTGAATTTTCTTCCCAATTTTTTGAAGTGCTATGAGATGATGTATTTTCATAAGTTATCTTTTTTTGACAGTCTTTAATTCATATATGTCTTGGCTTCACATATTTATTATTTCACATATCGCTCAGTTCACAAACATCTATAATAATATTTTTGTCTTGTAACTGGAAATAGACTTTAGGAGGTTAGGGAAATAATCAAAGACATTTGTGTAAAATATTTAGCTTGAATTGCAAAAAAACATTAATGCACAAATTTTTGTCCACACAAACTTTAACTCATAGATGCCTTAGCTTTGCACGTTTTTTTTTTCGCAGATTCTTTACTTTTACCAATGTTAGTGCTAGTAACATTTTTTTGAGCAAAGGCACTTGCAATATATGTCAATAAACATTATAAAATGAGCAAGACTATCATTTTTCATTTTTTTTTATATGTAAATGGCATTGGAAATCTAAATACAGTTATCGATACACATTTTTTACTAGATACACTTGTTGCATAGGTTTATATGACATCTTTATTTTTCCATCTTTCTATATGAGTAGTTATAAAATTATAGAAAGAATATAACCTCCAATTCCCTTCTGCACAAGTGGCTTTGAAAATGATTCTAATCTATGCAAGTATGCGGGGCAAGCCACCATTAATTTTTTAATACTGGATTTTGATCCATCGCACCGCACTCAGTATTCGTCACTGCAAGTTCCCACACTATTAAATAAAAAATCCAATGAAAAAATATAATTTAGGGCAAGTTTTATTATTTATATTGTTGAAACCTTGTAGTTATATGTTTTAATCTTTTAAATTTCAGTAAATTCTATATATTTGAAAAAAAAATTAATTGAGTTTATTTCGTTGTACATAGTGTCAAAATGAGGACGAAGCTTTGATCGGGATTCTTCTATACTCTACACAAGGAAAGCTTCTTCCTCACCTCCACACTTTGTACAATGGAAGCATAACACTAATTATTGTTATATACGTCGAAATCAAATGTAAGCTGTAATGTTCCTAATGGGGAAGAATAAGCTCAGTAGGGAATATCTTAAGATATTCCACTATGGAGTCAAATCAGTATGGAAATACACTAGAAATTCTAAACCAGAGATAGACTGAAGGGGTTTTTACTGGATGTGTCACCTCTAAGGAGAGGGTGAGATCCAGAGGCTACCTGGCCCGTTTCAGACTCTGTCTATAGAAAGTTCGTGAAACATAGAAAGTATGGGAATAACACACTCCAAATGGATTTTTAAGCCCTTGGGATTCTTATATCTTCAAATCTAAAGAATGAGTCCAAAGAGGAGCAAAAACCAACCAAGGAAGAAGCGAGAAATTCCACTTTCATGAAAATTAGCAAGAGGCTCAGTGAGAACACTGTATAAGAAAATGGGTGCAAAAATAACATAGGTCAGGGCTTGGTTCCCCTACCTTGGGCTGTGTGCGACTTTTTTGATGAATTTTAGGGAAAAAAAATGAGTTTAAGACCCTTAAACAGATCTCCCATGAATCTGACTAGCTAAAAATCAGCTAATGAGAAGAGCTGCTGCAACAAGGAAACCCTTCAACCAGAATTGCGCAGTTTTGCCCAGTAATCACTGGAGACCAGAAATAAGGCTCAGAATTCAGCCATAGAACATCATATCATCATTATGAAATATTCTCCCATTAACATACAACAAATCACATGAAATAATAGTGCAAAAATCCATTAAAATGACATCTCCGGCATTTATAAAATTGCAGAAAGGAATGGACTACGTCCCTCTAAGTGTGCTTCAAAAAATAAATAATGGACCTTAGATATATGGAAGATATATGGCTATAACATCAGATCCATACCAGATCTGGAAACTACTCAGCCTCTTCCACAAGTCCCCTTTGGGGTTTTTACAAAATATTGCATAAGAAGATGTAGATCTGACTTTTAATACATGAAACTGTAGGAAACTTCTAGAAATTTCTGAAGACGATTATTATTACAATATATCATATTTGTATAATAGATATCAACAAGCTACAAGATGAATCTTCAAGATGAGAGGCAAGCCTCAATCATCAGAAAGCAAGTACAATGAAAGATCTAAACAATAGTGAAGGAGTACATAGAAAATAATGGAGGTTCCCTAAGGAGACAACGATGTAGCTTGAACATAATATGATAATATGTAAAATATACATATCTGAAGTGAAAATATAGTAGATATCCTCTTCCGGGTGGTCATAAGACACCCTCCGTGAGAGAAATCCTTCAAAACAATTAGATCTTTGCAAATCTGAGTCACCACTTGCTGCAACTTCAAAGCAGTTGAAAAACCCTCAACAGGTACAGCGCTGCTAATGGAGATGAAGCTTGGCCAAAATGTCAGACAGTGGAGAAATGCAACACATCCTCCTCCAAAGAGCTACTCCATGGAAGGAGAGAGGATTCCTAAACAGGAGACCCTCTTCTCTTTGGCTGACCAACCAAGAGAACAGGAGTTGCTCAAGCAACCACAAATCATCAACAACCTCTTCATGTGCCTTCTCCTCCTTTTTATAACATTAGGGTCTCTTGGAAAACCCTAAACCACTTCATCTATTTTTCCCCTTTCACACTTGGAAACCCCTTCTAGAACAACATAGTCCATCAAGGAGGTTCAATGAACCTAGATAGCGCTGGTTGACTTGGTCAAATAGGATCTCCTTCGGTGGTCTTGACCCTTTCACACATGCAAGTTTTTATTCAAGTAGATCAAATATGCCTCTTTTCACATGGGCACTGATTTATTCTTGATTTGTATGAGTTTTATACATACTCCTTTACAACTTATTCAAAAATATGTGAAAATCAAAATGAACAAGGCAAAGTTAATATTCCCATTAGCTGTAGCCAATTTAGGAATATTACAGTCTCCCCCTCCCAAACGTTGCTTGTCCTCAAGTAGCTGTGAGGGTGCTGCAAAAATCTCCTCTTTGGTGACACCATCATAAGATAAGTTACCTCCATAAACAAAGTTCCCACCAATCCATCCATGTCTTGCTCCTCCAAGGTTCTCATGGGATATAAACAGCTCATCCCATAAGGAGACAATAAATCATATGAAACAAACATGGTTTTCCCCATGCCCTCTCTAAAATATTTACCAGAGGATACATAGAGAGTGGCCCTCTCATGAAGCACATGCCATCCTTCATCCTTGCTGCCCATGCCACATCACCATGGCTGAAAGTGTGATGCATGTTTGGTGCTTGGGGGAAGCACCCATTTCCTTGCAGAAATCTCCCTTTCCTCTCAAGGGAATGGGCCAATTCAGAAAATGTTTTTGGCCCAATATTGGCCAAGAGCCTCATATGATATAACATTACTTCCTTGGGGTTATGGCCTGCAAAAAACATGGTGTAAGAATGCATGAAATCAGAAATAAAAACATGTGAAACATGATCATGTTCTTCACCAATGATCTTTCTCCTTTTAAGGGAGTGGTGCATGGTTCTACTCCCTCCTTCCATAGAAGGAAGAGTGGGTTGATTCAACTCTCCCAAAGAGTCATGTTGCTAAGCCACCTCTACAATTCCCATGCCTCTTTGACAATGCTGATGTAGCCTTCTTTCAGATCCCTTCCACCAATAGCTTCTCAAGGTGTATGCTGGAAGGCTCCCCTTCCCATGCTGCTAAGTGGCCATCCCACCACTTGTTTGCTGGAATAAGCTTCTTCAAAGCTTGGAAATGATAGAGGATAATGATTTTTGGCTGAATGGAATTCAAGAGACACATATCATGCTCCAATCCCCCCCATGTGAGAGACTTCCCTTCATGATACCAACTCAATACATGACCTTTTACATAAGGAAACATCATACATAGTGTAGCAGTCATATAAGGGTCCATCCTCTCCTTGAAATACCAATGAATTTGGGAGATTTCGTTCACCATGAACACATTCACCCAATGTGTCATGCCTCCTCTCATATTTGGAGCATCATTATGATTTGAACAACCCTCCTTATGCCAACCCATGAGAAGGTTACAATTTCTCCCAAGCCCAAGTACATACATGATTTTGAAATGCATTCTAAATAAAAATACATGCACATACATGGTAGGCAAAAGTAATTGTATGGACATGGAGCTTATCATGTGATGTCCATACCTCTTCCTTGTTGAGATACAAGGCATGTGACAAGAAAATCAGAAATTTTGGGGAGTGTTTAAACTCACCCAACAAGAACCAGCGCAGGCTGTCCCTTTCCAGCATCAAATTTGAATGTGGTAAGTGGTTCACAAGCCACTTACTTGCTGCTCCCTTCATCCCACCATGGCTGAAAGTGAAAATTATATTTGGTGCCTTGGGACAGCACCCATCATGGTGTAGAACCTCCCTTAGCCCATCAGGGGAGTGGCCATCTTTGAGAACAATCTTGGCCCATAGTTGGCCATGAAGCTTGTATGGTATAACACTCCTCTTGGGAGTCATGGGCTGCAAATATGTAGTAAGAAAATGCATGCAACCATAAAATTAAATTTTATTCTCATAAGCATGCATCTTACCCAAGGTCTCTAGTGTTGTGATAGTTTCCCCCTTGGGAAGAGATGACATTGATGCACAAGGTTGAGGGAACACTTTTCTCTTCTGCTCATCATGGGAACTCCTTGGTGGAATTCCTTCAAGTAAGGAGACATAAAGGCATATATCATGAGAATATGTAGGGACTGATATGTCCTTGCTTTGCTTTCATTGATCTTTCAGCCTTCTTTGTGCAACATGTTTCTGAAATATAGAGGGGAAAAATTTTCTCACCATTTGAACCTTGCCCTTCCCTTTGTCTTCTGCAATCTTCAAGATCTCACCATCTGATAAGTATGGCACATGCTGCCTATGGATTGTGCCATAATCTCTATGTGTGAGATTCTTAGGAACTCCTTGCAAAAATGCAAGAGCTTCTCTCCTTGGAGCAGTTTCTCCTTCTTCTTCTTCATGCAGTACTAGAGGTCCTCTTGCTATGTTTGCGTTGTCACCCCTAGCCTTTTCTTCAGAGATGGAACATGCCTCATCCTCAATAGGAGACCTTAGAGATTTATCTTCTCTTGAAGGAGGGATCCCCATGTCTTCTTCTTTCTCTTGAAACCTCATAAAGGTTTCACTGCAGCTTCCCTCTTGAGAAGAGGATCCTTCACCCAAAGGAGATCTGACCCTTGGCAGTGCATCCGATAAACTCGCTCCTTCTCTTTCCCTCTTCATGAAGGAGTCACTAAAAAAATGCTGAGGCTCTGATGATATGTCTTAGTGCACATATCCATAAGATGAGGATTCTGGATGTTCCTCATGCACAGATCTTGCAGATCTGACTGGAAGATCTTCTCTTTCTTGAAACTCCTTGGGAGCTTCACTGCTTCTTCTTTCTTCTTCTTGCACAAATTCTTTGGAGAGGTTCTTCTTAGACCTGAAAAGAGATGAGAGTAATATCATCCTCTCCATACTTTCTACTTTCTGCTTCTTCTCATCACTTCTCTGATAGCTTGATCTCACAGGCTGGGCCAGAGATCATGCTCTGATACCACTGTAATGTTCCTAAAGGGGAAGAATAAGCTCAATAGGGAATATATTAAGATATTCCACTATGGAGTCACAATATTATGGAAATAAACTAGCAATTCTAAACAAGAGATAGACTGAAGGGGCTTTTACTGGATGTGTCACCTCTAAGGAGAGGGTGAGATCCAGAGGCTACCTGGCCCGTTTCAGACTCTGTCTATAGAAAGTTGGTGAAACAAAGAAAGTATGGGAATAACACATTCCAAATGGATTTTTCAGCCCTTGGGATTCTTATATCTTCATATCTAAAGAATGATTCCAAAGAGGAGAAAAAACCAACCAAGGAAGAAGCAGGGAATTCCACTTTCAGGAAAATCAGCAAGAGGCTCAGTGAGAATGCTATATAAGAAAATGGGTGAAAAAATAACGCAAGTCAGGGCTTGGTTCCCCTAGATTTGGCTGTGTGGGAATTTTGTGATGAATTTTAGGAAAAAAAAGTCAGTTTAAGACCCTTAAATAGATCTCCCACAAAGCTGACTAGCTAAATATCAGCTAATGAGAAGAGCTGTTGCAACAAGGAAACCCAGCAACAAAAATTGCGCAGTTTTGCCCAGTAATCACTAGATACCAGCCATAAGGCTCATAATTCAGCCATAGAAAATCATATCAGCATTATGAAATATTCTCCCATTAACATACAACAAATCACATGAAATAACAGTGCAGAAATCCATTAAAATGACATCTCCGGCATTTATAAAATTGCAGAAAAGAATGGACTGCGTCCCTCTAAGTGTGCTTCAGAAGATAAATAATGGAGCTCAGATATATGGTAGATCTATGGCTGTAACATCAGATCCATACCAGATCTGGAAACTACTCAGCCTCTTCCACAACTCCCCTTTGGGGTTTTTACAAAATATTGCACAAGAAGATGTAGATCTGACTTTCAATACATGAAAATGCAGGAAAATTCCAGAAATTTCTGAAGATGATTATTATTTGAGTATATCAGATCTGTACAATATATATCAACAAGCTACAAGATGAATCTTCAAGATGAGAGGCAAGCCTCAATCATCAGAAAGCAAGTACAATGAAAGATCTAAACAATAGTGAAGAAGTACATAGAAAATAACGCAGTTCCCTAAGGATACAATGTTGTAGCTTGAACAGAATATGAAAATATGTAAAATATACAGATCTAAAATGAAAATACAATAGATATCCTCTTCTGGGTGGTCACAAGACACCCTTCCTAAGAGAAATCCCTCAAAACAATTAGATCTTTGCAGATCTGAGTCACCACTTGCTTCAACTTCATAGCAGCTGCAAGACCCTCAACAAGACCAGCGCTGCTAATGGAGATGGAGCTTGGCCAAAATTCTGGATAGTGGAGAAATGCAGCACATCCTCCTCCAAAGAGCTACTCCATGGAAGGAGAGAGGATTCCTAAACAGGAGACCCTCTTCTTTTTGGCTGACCAACCAAGAGAACTCAAGTTGCTCAAGCAACCACAAATCATCAACAACCTCTCCATGTGCCTTCTCCTCCTTTTTATAACATTAGGGTATCTTGGCAAACCCTAATCCACTTCATATCTTTGGCCCCTTTCACACTTGGAAACCCCTTCTAGAACAGCGCAGTCCATCAAGGAGGTTCAATGAACCTAGATAGCACTGTTTGACTTGGTCAAATAGGATCTCCTTTGGTGGTCTTGACCCTTTCACACCTGCAAGTTTTTATTCAAGTAGCTCAAATATGCCTCTTTTCACATAGGCACTGATTTATTCTTGATTTTTAGGAGTTTTATACATCCTCCTTTACAACTTATTCAACAATACATGAAAATCAAAATGAACAAGGCAAAATTAATATTCCCATCAGCTGCAGCCAATTTAGGAATGTTACATAAGCTAAAGTACTATGTTATACAGTTACACTACAAAATAATGATTCAATGGAAATTCATTCACACCAAATGAATTACCATTTTATTTTTTGGTATTGTAATATATTTAGCAAGATGCAAGTGATTTTTATTATTTGAATTTTAATGGTACAAAATATGTGTTTTCTTATCAAATGTGAAAAGTAAAATGTTTTTAGTGTGCAAAATTGTTAAACATAACCATGGAGAAGATGAAATATGAAAGATAAGCATTGAATGCATTAGTATTCACAATGATACGCATTTATACAATTATAGTGACCCTTGGTTTCATATTTCAAGTGGTCTCGTACCCTTTGATTATATAACTTCCACACCAACCCTTAGAGGATTAGGTTTCCAAAATTCCCCCCATTAATCCGAAGGGGTATGTATGAGTCCAAGAAGAGAGTTGTAATACAGAATGTAAAAAATATGCATGGAAACACTAGGTTGAATGTGCTCTTTGAAATGTTGGTATAAGGAAGTTGTTTAAGTATGACCACCAACACTGGAATGCTTAATGCAGTTCCCGAAACTCTTCCAAATCTGGCACAAAGCTGAAGTATTTTTCTAGAGGAAGTTGTTGAAATTCAACAAGAAAATGCACCATATACTAGTGTGGGATTCCAAGTCACACATGAGTGAGGAATTCAGTGACCCATTAGTGCTAATGTGGGTGTCCAATTTTTAAATAAATTGGAAAATAAATTGTAATCTTATCTCATAACAACTTGTAATAGTTAACTAAGTGTGATATACTTAGTTAGCTCAAGAATTTTGAGTTGAGAGTCAAAGGGTATGCATGTAGAGTGATTCTATTATTTACAGGGTCCAGTTGCAATTGTAGCACTAGTGTGGTGTGAGTGCAATCAGTTAACTCAAATTAATTGAGTTATAATCAATTTAACTAGTTCTAACTGATTAATGAGCTAGTGGAAGATCAAGTGAATTAAAATATATTTAATTCACAAGTAGTGATCTACCAAGTAACTGATGATTCAATATTAATAATAGCATGCATGTCAATTTTGATGGCAACATAGTTGAGACAAAGGTTAAAGGCAAGTAAACTTTCAGTTGTATTATTAGCGAACTTCCTAGGTGTAGTTATAAATCCACAGGAATCTCATGATGGATTGCGTAGTCAAGGAAGGTTGGAATTCCTATTTAATAGGAATTAATTTTCCTAGGGATTGCATGAGAAAGGTAGGCTGAAGGTGGGCAGGAAATTGGTTGTGTATTGGTCCAATTTTTTCTAGATCAGTGTGAGACAATTGGTAGAGTGTAGGAGGTTATGGTGAGCACACATGCATTGTATTGTTTCATGATTCCTTGGCTGATTATACAATAAAGATGGAGGGGTATTGAGTAGTTGCTTTCCCCAGGAAAATTTTTGTGTTGTGAGATTGATTTACTTCTTTCTCTTACTTACATGTGATTGAGCGATCGTAATTTATATTCTGAAAATATTGTAGAAGGATTCAATATGTTTTTTTAGTACATTGCATGATCGGATTAAATCCATTGGTCTAATTTCTACATAAGTTCTCATAATTCTTTGAAGAGGGAGACCTTCAACCTAGAAAGGGGAGTTCTACAACCTGCATAAAAAAGGGAGAACCTCAACCTACAAATGGAGGTCTCAACCTGTGATGGTTTAAGGATAACCACCAACTCTAGAATGCTTAATGCAATTCCCAAAACTCTTCCAAAACTGGAAAGAAGATGAAGTCTTTTGCTAGAGGAATTTTCCCCAATTCCTTAAAGAGGGAGAAGCTCAACCTAAAAAGGGATGTCTCACCCTGCATATATGGTTTAAGGCTGACCACCAACCAAAGGCATGCTCAAGGGCATCTTTGTCTCTGTCTACAACTCTAAATTTGGTATGGTAGGTTGTGGCTCGGGCTTGCGTGAACTTCTGTGTCTCTGGCTACAAATTATAATTTATTATGGAAATTTGTGGCTTATGCTTGCTTTATGTGGCTTTTAAGCTTGTATATGACCATCAGTTTCCCTGCTATCAGATATGCAGTAAGAAGATGGAGAAAACTCAACTGAAATAATGTTCAATACTCTAGAACAAGTTCTGACATATGACTGAAATATTTTTTAGGATGCTTGTTTTTTAAGCACATGTTTGAAGAATGAGTGGTTTTATTAAAGTTCTCACATGGATGAATACCAAAACAATGATATTTCCTATGGCCAACTCGGTTACAATGTTGGAATTTAAAATTCAGTTGTTACTATTGTGGAAGAGGAGTTGAATCTAGAACATCTGAAGGTGAGTTGTCTGAAGAAATACGACACTCCAAAATTTGATGGGATTTGAGTAATTTGGAATATGAAAGGATGCCTCCTTATCATATCCAACACTTTTTTTTTCTTATTATTGACAAGCTCTTTGGCAAGTTCTGATGATGGACTTGGGAAGTTCAAACCGAACATTTACATCGGCATGCAAATCTACTCCTTCATTGGGCACTAGATATGAATAAACTACATATTCTTACTGCTGAAGGGATTTTGTCTCAATCTACAAGAGAGGATTTTTTTGAACAAAAACAAGTTCAAAATGATGCCTTTTCTGTTGTAAACTCATCTTGCTGAATTTGTGATTCAAGTTGTAAGAAATCAATATTTTCTTGTGCATTTTGCAAATAAGTTTCAATGTCAAAAGGAGTTTATTTTTTTACTTTTACCATCCGATCAATAGTGGAATGAATTAGGACATTCAATAAATTTAATGCATCTTCAAGTCTAGCCATTGTCTCAAAAATAGAGACTCAATAATCTTAGTGGAGGTTGTAACAATAGATAAACCCCAGCTATTGAAGATTTCAAAAATGAAGAATACAAGTTGTATATAAAACTATAATGTAGGCATAAATATCTCACACACCAGATATGATATTAGCCAATAAAAATATTTCAAATCTTGACTATAATATTTCCACATTCCACTAGCCAATAGTTGAAATTTTTGGAGTCTCCTTGATGATTAAGAGTGATCTTAAAGTTCTCAGTATGCCATTTACATAAATAAAAAAACTTCTATACTGCTTAATATATAAGAAACAACATATGCTCAATATATTCAAGCATGATCATCCTTCGAAGAGAAGACAAGATGAAGCTTCTCAGATTCGAGAAAAGTATCCAGACAAGATTCTATTTATTATGGAGAAGGCTGAGAGAAGTGACATACCAGATATTGATAGAAAAAATATTTAGTCCCAGGAGATTTGATTGTTGGGAAATTTGTTTCTGTTGTCTAAAAGAGAATAAAGTTGAGTCTCGAGAAGTCAATCTTCATATTTATAAAGAATATACTTCCTCCAACAACTGCCATGATGGCATCCATCTACGAGGAGCACAAGGACGATGATGTATTTCTTTATATGACATACAACAAGGAAAATAATTTTTGTATACAACCTATGGGTGTTACTATATCCATGAATCAAGTCTCAAGAGATGTTAAATGATTTCTTTTTATCACACTTGATCACCCTTTGTACCATGAAATGTATAGGAAAAAATGCTAGAAATTCGTTCCTGCTCCAAAATCCATCAAGAAAGATGCGGGTTGAGATTTTACCATGATTCATACTAGGGAATAAATTTGATATTTAACTAGAGTGCCCTTAGTCAGGATCCACGTTCTCCTTTTTTTTCTCAAATTTGTGGGAAAACGTCTTCAGATATCCAAAACAGACCAGCTTCTTTGGGCAATATCCTGGCTTTACCTCACTACAAATTCAACCATGTATTCAAAGCGCATACACATAAACATGCTTCTCCATTCTACTGCAACATGCTACAACTTCATTTCCTATGCTTCTGCCAGAATCCCCACTTTACTGATTAATGGTTTGATAGGCAAGATTCCTTAGATTTTCAGGTCAAATGGATCCAGTTTCTAACCAGAAAACTTCCAGCGACTCTTAAGGCAGGCACTCACACATGGATGGATCAAAAGGAATCACCCCTTGCTTTTCACATCAAGGCTACGTCGATTTAGTTTCTCCACCCTCGCCTGAACTTCTAGCTCCTTGGTCTGGAGGAAATGGAAGTGATGCCAAACAAGAGGATATTTATGTTGTCATAGGATGAGAGGGGACATGGAAAATAAACATTTTTCCTTTTCTATTTTAATTGTATGTGGCAGGGGCACATAAAATCAATAGAGAATCAGGTGCAACATTGAGAGGGATGGAAGATAGTAGGTATCACATATCATGACAAGTTGAAATGGTAGATATACTATGAAGAGGTAGGTTTGAGACACCAAACTAGCCGGAACAGTGAACCATAGAAAGAATGAGCTGAAAACACTCGTCTTCTTCTTTCTTTCTTTTTTTTTATGGGAAGAGAATGGCATAGGGGCAGCTCAAATTTGGTTGGAAGAGGGGAAAGTCTACATTGTGGTAACATGCCTCTGCTTTTACACACATTAGGAAAGGTGCAAAAAATAAGGAGGAGCACTCAGTTTTACAAAGCCCACAAAACCAATGGCTCAAATTTGAGCAGGGCCAGAATTGATCTCCTCTGATACCATGTTAAACATAACCATGGAGAAGTAGGAATATGAAGGATAAGCATTGAATGCATTATTATTCACAATGATACACATTTATACAAGTCTAGTGACCCTTGGTTTCATATTCCAAGTGGTCTCTTGGACTCCCTTTGATTATTCAACTTCCACACCAACCCTTAGAGGATTAGGTGTCCAACACACTACAAGGAAAAGAACCTCTAGTGGATGTTTTTGGGGAATCCCTTATAAAAATAGCCTAGATATCCATTTTTAGCGAAGGTCACTAGAGGAGGTTGGCAGGTGGATGTTTTTACGGATGTTCTTTTTGTAGTGCGTTTATAATCCTAACACGCACCGATGCACTTGGTATATATGTGATGCACCGGTGAATAGTAGAGGCTAAAGAAGCGTTGCAGAGTTATTTTTAAGTACTACGAAAACAACGGTTCACTTCATACATACAACACATCGATGTGTTTTATATAAATCGTACCGATGTGTACTATCAAATGGTACACTGAGACACTCAACATTTCGGTGCTATTTACTAACGACGATAGCTTGGTGTTGTTTATGTACACCGATGAGTCAACATAGGGTTTTATTCAAAGGAAGAATCGTGCACTCTGTACAAACCAGCCCAGTGTTTCTCAGTAATCCAGCTCACTATAAATAAGTGGGGTGCACCATTGATAAAACTGCTCAGTGCGTCTCATAATCGAGCGCACCGAAAAAGGGTTAATTTAAAAAAAAATACTAGTTGTAAAAATTTCCTTTTTACTTGTTACATTTTTGTAGAGCTCTCAAGTACTGGTGTGATTTTTCCTTCTATGAGGCACCCTGCCATCGGTTCTCCCATTTCCTGCATTGCTTCCATTCATTGCTCACTTTGTGGACTTTGAATTTTGCAAAACAATGGCCAATTTTTGTTTTTAGGATTTCGTTGCAAAGATGTCTCCTTGATGCGTAAATGTGCAGGTAATCTACATTTTTCTCACCAAATTAAGCTTTTAGTGGATTAATTTTTTAAATTGAGCTAAAATTCATTATTTAAAAAAAAAAAAAAACCTGCGCGCTGCATTCGAGCCGTTCAGCTCACACCATTCTTGGTGCTCCCTGTAAATTTACAGGTATCACCACGAACAATGTTAATAGAAACTACACCAGGCAGTTAATGTGACAACCCGGTGTGGTACCAAGACAAAGCACACTGCAATAAAAATAAAATATTGTGGTGTGTGTCAGTTTCTGGCTGCACCAACAGTTTAAATTCTTTTTAAATTAACAATTTATTTATGGTGTTGCGTTAGTTTAGCAGGACACACCACAGTATTTTATTTATGGAAGTGCGTAAGTCAAACATAACGCACCTGGGTAGTGTGTGTTTGGTACTGCACTGCCAGTGGTAAAATGTTGCAAACTGGCAGTGTGTTGCACTATAACAAACGCCCCGGGGTGGATATCTTTTGTCAACGCACCGCCTATAATGTTTATTTAAGTAATAGTTTTTTGTTGTCGCGGTGTGTGAGGTTTTTTAATGTTTAAACGTGCACCGAATTTATTTTTTTGCTTTTTCGATAAAATTTATATTTATATATTTGTAAATGCATTTGTCATTTAATAGAAAAAAACAAGTTTTATGTATGAGGGAGGTTGATGTGTTTAATATGTGAATCATTCAGCGACATCAATGGAGAGAGGAAAGACAACAACAAGAGAAAAGGGATGATAATTATAACATGATACAATAGTGGGAGGTAAGGGAGAGGGAGAGACTTTTGTACCCTCACCCTATTACACCACCTACCTAGTTTATCTTAAGGGAGGTAGGCCTCCTTAAGTTCTACGAGGAGGCTACATCCCTGAAGGGACATAGTGGGTTATTAGGATAGTTGATGTACAGGTGGGATTCCCACCAACAGGCATTCCATGTCGGTCCTGACCAGTGGTACCAGCCCACTGAGAAGGACATTTATTTTATTACTGACCTATCTAGGAGAGGGGAGGATTGTCCCTAGTTCCCTAATGTCCCCATCAGTTATGCAGCAAGGAGTTAGTTGGTGTACTCCCAAAGATACATTAGGGATGATATACTTTCTCTTATTGATTTCTAGGTGTCTGGTGGACAACTATGAATTGCTTCTTTTGGTCCAGAGAAGGTTAGGTGCCTCTCATTATTACGTTCAACCATTGCACATTATACCAAAGACGAATAGCATATTAGTTGCCCTATTTTATTTTATATTGATTCTTTATTTGATTCTTTATTCAGAGGCCACGACTAGTGATATGCTCTGCCATTTTTTGGCAGTAGTTTTGTATAGCCTTAGATAGATGTCATTCTCAAGCACGTGGGAGGTTGACCTTCCCTTTTGCTTCAGAGTTGTTTTGTTTATTTTTTGAAAGGTTTTCGGAGACGAGGCCTACTTTTTTTCGTCAACCTCATAGGTCGATGATATAGGTACAGATGCACATGTGGGGTAATATGATGCCCAAGAGTGGCACGTTTGAGTATCCGGCCAGGATTTCTAGTGATGCACTGGAGCTGCTAGCTAGTGTGGATGATCACATGCTCGTGATGGTGTCATTTCCTTACGTAGGTTTTGATTGGCTAGGGTGTACCAACACTCTCTTCACACAGGATGAGCCACAAGATGTTAGAGGTAATATTAGTGTTTTCTTTAAATTAATATAGTTTCATTTTATTGTCTTAATTAATTAGAATAAAATTTATTCTAACACGTTCTTTAACTTGTTTTATTAAATTGTTTAATGAAATTATTTAATTATTGTTGTGTACTATATATTTTGTAGATATTGGCACATTAGTTGGGGACATGATTCCACCCCCACTGGATGATCCCATAGATGATGAGGAGATGGCAGAGGCCGTAGAGGGTGAGAGATATCCTCGGGTGCAGATACTCGTGGGCATGTGGCGTAGGGCAGACATTCGATTCAGGATGGAGTGGGCGGCCAACTATCAGGGAAAATTTTAAGGACGTAAATTTATCTTAAAGATTAGAAACCTTAGCAAATCTTACTAATCCATAATATGCAAACCATAAAATCCTTAGTGATATTTTAGTAAAAATATTCCAACTTCTAATTATTTTATATAGTTGTTGAGCCTCAAAATTGTGCTTTCCTTCACCTCATTTTACCTCATTTTCCCTTGTCCATTTCTATCTTAAACCCAATTGATCAATAAATATAGTTAAAATTACTTCTAGAATGATTTACATGAATGACTTGTTGAATTTTGTGATTTTTGCCATTGTTAAGCATTTTGAAATTTTGGCCAGAACCCCAAATCCCAAATTTGCGAGAATCTGGAACGTTAAAATGGCCTAACCATCGGTCACACGGCCCTACCTTCATGCGTATGTTCAGGAATTGTAACGTCCTGTCTACATGGTTCGTTGCTCATCATGGAGGAATAAATGGATTCTGGGTACGGTTATGCACGTGGGAACACATTTATGAAGGAAGACTCCTACTAGGACTGTCTCAGTCCAGATGTCTTTTTTTCTTCACGTAGCCACCTCAAAGACTCCTAACATGATTCGGATAAGGAAAGACATTATTCCTAAATTGTTGTAATTACTGTTACGTGCATTTGCTTTATAAACTCTTGGGAGACCGAGAGCTATGTTAGAGATTTTATGTTAGATTTGCTGCTAGATTTTGTTTAAAAACTCTGTGTTACGTCCTTGAAGACACAGAGTGTTATGTTCAAACTATTGCATCGTTAATGGAGCAGACAAAGTTATTTTGAAGGCGTGATTTAATTTGGAGTTGAATGCCATCAAGTGGTAGAGGGCCCCTGCCTCTTGCACGGATTTCTTTTGCGTAAATTAGATAAGTTTTCCTAGCTGCCTTTATGTTTTGCATTTGAATTGGTAGTTGTTTTTTTTTAAGCTACTGTAGTCGTATTCATTCTAGCTCTTCCACAAGAAGACACTCTTCCAACAGATTATAATGATGAATGTTGAATGACTATGGTATTGTAGAATTAGGAGTTGAATTTATAGTTGTTTTAACTAGCTACTGTAGTTATATTCATTCCAGCTCTTCCACAAGAAGGCACTTTTCCAACAGATTATAATGATGAATGAAGAATAGCTATGGTACTGTAGGATTTAGTTATAGTTTTTGCTATTCACTATCACAGTTACACTTGTTCTAATCACTCTTCCAGAAGAAGAAATTCTTCCAAGACATCCTTAAGAAGTTCAAGACATGACCGTGATAATGGATGATTTAGTTGTGTGTTTTTACTAAGTATCATCTCTGATCTCACTCTTAAACGCTTGCCCAAGACATCATAATGACGAGTAGGGTATGGATGTGATAACTTAGTTTTTCATTTGCTTTCAATTGCATACAAGTACACAGTCATAATTGTTCTACCTCTTCCAAAAGAAGGAACTCTTCCAAAATATCACTAATGATGAACAAACAGATTGTGTAACTTCATAGATTAATGCATGTTAGTATAGTTAGAACAACTTCGGAGTTTCATTGCATTTAATTCATGATCAGTTACTTTGTTTCAAGTTTGATGATGACTTATAGTTCAGCATTGTTCTAGTTTAGTGGCATCTTAGGTTCATTCTTAGATTAACTCACTACACTTGCATCTCATATTCAAAATTTTCATCCATTGCACAATAGATTACTCTAGTTGTTAGGATTAACAAGATAGCCTTCATTATTCACAAACATCTTCTTGTTCTAAAAACTACAACTGATCCATAGCCATAGGAACAGAAGACAACATCACTATAAGGTCTAAAATCTCTCTGCAATCTCCTCATCATTTTATAAACAGAGCTCTTCCTCAAAAGAACTATTTTGAACAAGAAACCAATAACTTTTTGAGTATAAGTTCTGTGACATTCGATTAAATTGCAGAATAGAACTAGGAATTAATCATAGAATAAAAGAGCTTAGGACAGAGTATTGCATCATTAGTGTTTAACTGTTTAGTTAGAGGATTTGCATATTTAGTGATCATTTCTCAAGATTAGTTTGTGTCATTTGTTTAAAAGTCATTATCAAGCTTTTGATTTTATTTAGTCATAGTTTAGATTCTGCTTCAGTGTTTTCAATTGCATTTTCCATTCCATACATTAGGCTTAACTCTGTTTTTGACCACCAACTTCTTTCCATTAGTTTTCTAGACATTTTCATTGTGAGCATAAAACATCAAAAGACCAAAAACATCATAAATCAACATAAAAGACCAAAAACATCATAAATCAACATAAAAGACCAAAAACATCACAAAACACTACACACAACGCATTAGGAAACAAGCACCTAGGTACATATGGTACACTTCACTTCAGTAGTTTACAAATCCTGGTTGACAATTAAATGAACTCAGTTTAGGAGACTAGATTGAGACCCAACATTTTGGCGCCGTTGCCGGGGAAGTGAAAACTAGGTAACCTTTGTTTCTTAGCATCCAAAAACAATTTTATGCGTAGGGAGAGAGATTCAAGGGGAAGATTTATAAGCGGCAGAGGCAGAAGTTTGATTTCTAGAACACCACTTGTTTCATCTAGATCCAGAGCTAGTACACCTTCAACTCAAACCCATCTTCCATCCTTTACTGATCCTGGACTTCTATAAGATCTAAGGTCACCTATTCCATTAGAGAAACCTTCCACTTCATCCACTGAACCTGCCATAGAAGAAGATCCAAAAACTCTTGTTGAGGATACAAATCTTTCTACTTCCACAGGAGAGTCAACCATGGCAGAAGAAGGAGGAGGAGGAGTTGTTAATGGAGAACACACATTATTTGGAAGAGGTAGAGGTAGAGGTAGAGGAGAAGGAGGAAGAGGAGAAGGAGGTAGAGGTGTAGAAGGAGGAAGAGGTAGAATAGGAAGCTCTTTTGGGTTCCCTATACTTGATGAAGAAACCAATACAACCATGAAAAACATTTCACCTTCTGTCCTTCCAAACTTCTATGGACTTAAAACTGAAGATCCTGAAACTTTATTATTCGAATTTGAAGTGCTGTGTAGAACTTATGACTACTTACAAGATGCTCAAAAACTGAAATTATTTCCTTCAACTTTGAAGGGAGCAGCATTGAAGTGGTTTATGAGTCTGATCAACAGTTCTATTAGAACATGGGAAGACATGAAACAAGCATTTCTAGAGAGATATTTGGATTATTGTATGCCGATTAATCATAAGGAAGAAGTGTTCAAGATGTTACAAAAAGAAGATGAAAATTTGGAAGATTTGTTGGAGAGATTCAATTACAACATAAAAAGGGAAAAAATGGAAAACCTAGATCAAGACACCTTAAAAGCTCTTTTGTTGAAAACAATTAGGGATGAATGGTTGGATATCCTTAACATGATGGAAAAAGGGGATATATCACAACTCACGTTACCTGAAATATCTGAGTTATGTATCAACCTTTCAAGAGGGAAATCTAAAACTGTCAAAGGTCCAAGAGATCTTGCTCTTGCAAGGGCAAGTAAGTCTGCTTCTGGGACAGTAAGTAGATCAGAAATAGGACACATGCTTGATGATTTTAAATCTGACATCTTAGGGAGTCTTAGTGAACAAATAGACACCCTCAAGATACAAAACAAGCAAAAGGCTGAATCTGATGCCTTGGCAATATTTTGTCCCAAATGTAGGAAGAAACATGCCTTGAGAGAATGTCCTCTAGATGTAAAAGTTGTAGAAACCTGTGTTATTTGTTCTGAGAAACATGAGACCAAGAATTGTCCTTCTCTTCCTGGTCTCAAGGCTGTTTTTCAAGAAGAAACTCCTACAGACTCCACGGAATCTCTTAATTTTGTATCTAGAAGACCTTGGCAGGGATCTCAGACACAAGGATTCCATGATCAAATGTATAATCAACCTCCACCTTGGAATTCTTGGCAGCAACCTTGGCCCCAATTTTAAAATCAATCTCAAGCTTGGGCACAAGGATCACAAGGTCCCTATGGAAGATACTCTCCATATTATCAGTATCCACCATCCTATCCACCATATCCACATTTTTATCCTCAAAATTCCCAACAAAATTTTCCTCAAAATCTTCAACAAAATTTTCAACAACATCATCCAAACCAACCTCATCAAAATCAACCACTTCCACTACCATTTCCTCAAAAATCCAATCAATTGCCAGCTCAGCCCATACCAAACCCCAATAATAAGAACCCTCAGAATACATATATGATAGAAGGACAACAATTTCCAACTTATCTAATTACTCCTCTAGACCTTAGTGATGTTCAACTTAGGTCGGGAAGGATACTTGAGAAGAGGAAACCTTCTGTGATCATACAAGAACAAGATAATTCTGAGGAAGACTCCCTACGGGTTAATAAAAGTCTTGAGGAAAATACATCCTTTCAAGACCAAAACATTGAAAAACTGAAACAAAAAGATCCAATAAATCCAACTCCAATATTAGAGCAACCATCCACATCTACTTCTATACCTCCCTTTCCGGAAAGACTACAAATTGATAAAGGTGTAGAAAAACAAATAATAGTGCCTAATTATGATTTCTTAGATGAGTTGAGAAATGTTTGCATTAAAATTCCATTATTGCAAGCCATCAAGGAAATCCCAATTTTAGCCAAAACAATAAAGGAGTTGAGTATGAAGACAACAAGAAAAAGAATAAAAGAAACCAAGAAAATTCAACTGGTAGGACAAATAGCAGACATTATGATGGGCAAGATTGCTATTCCAAAGTATCTTGACCCAGGAAATCCAGTTGTCAAAATTCACATCAATGGAATTGAAATTCAAAACATACTCATTGACTTAGGAGCAGCAATAAATATCATGAGTAGACAAATCATGGACAAACTGAAACTTCCTAATCTTCTCTTTACACCCACACTATTACAATTAGCAGATAGATCTGTGATCAGACCAGATGGGGTAATAGAAGACATTCAAGTGTCCCTAGACTCTTGGGAGTACCCTGTGGATTTCATGATCCTAACACCCAAGAATAATCTAGGAGGCCATCCTGTTATACTAGGAAGACCTTGGTTGGCTACAACTGATGCCTTTATTAGTTGTAGGTCCGGTGATATGTATATTTCTGATGGTAGTTCAACAAAGAAATTCACTTTATATCCTCCAGCTAGGACAATTACAGATCTAGATGACACTCAGTGGATAGAGGATGAAGAATATTTACAACCACTCTTCACAATTTCAGAAATTAGTGAAGATAATCAAATTCTGAATACTCTAGAAAACTTTGAATCTTCTCCAGAGCATAAACATGAATCATTTCAAGAGGGATCCAATATTGAGTTCTTGTCATCTAGGCATATGTCTCTTCATTCTATGGACAAATTTGGCAGCTCTACAAGTGAAATTTTTCTAGGCAAAACCTTGAACATAAACAAAAACCTAGAAAAATCTCAACAAGAAGAGTTAGTCAAAGTATTACAGAGACATTCTTCTGCATATGCATGGGAATACAATGACATGAAAGGGATAAGTCCCAAGACTTGTACTCATCACATCTATATAGAGGCAAATTGCAAACCAATCAGACAACCTCAAAGACGGATGAATCCAAATCTTAGGGAAATTGTCAAGGAAGAATTACAAAAATTGCTAAATGTTAACTTCATCTATCCTATTTCAGATAGTCAGTGGGTTTCTCCTTTAGTGATTGTGCCTAAGAAAAATGGAAAATGGAGGGTATGTGTTGACTACCGAGAACTGAATAAAGCTACTCTTAAAGACCATTTTCCCTTACCTTTCATAGATCAAGTATTGGATACATTAGCAGGTAAAAAGTACTTTTCATTCCTAGATGGGTTTAGTGGTTACAATCAAATCCAAGTAGCACTTGAAGACCAAGATAAAACCACATTTACTTGTCCTTGGGGTACCTATGCCTACCGAGTATTGCCATTTGAGTTATGCAATGCACCTGCAACATTCCAAAGGGCAGTATTAGGAATTTTTTCTGATCTGATACATGACTGTGTAGAGGTGTACATGGATGATTTCACAGTTTATGGGGATACATTTGAAGAGGCTTTAGAAAACTTGGAAAAAGTCTTAAAAAGATGCCAAGAAGCAAACCTTTCACTTAGTCATGAAAAATGTTTTATGATGTTCACTGAAGGTATTGTTTTAGGGCACCACATTTCGGGGGATGGGATTAGAGTTGATGAAGCGAGAGTTGAAGTTATTTCTAACCTATCCATTCCAAGTTGTCAAAGAGATGTAAGAAGTTTTCTAGGATTTACGGGGTACTATCGGAGATTTATAGAAAACTCCACCAAAATAGCATCTCCTCTCTTCAAATTACTCACCAAAGATTGTGAATTTAAGTGGACTTCTGATTGCCAGTTAGCTTTTGAAACCCTGAAAACCAAAATTTATGAAGCACCTATATTAAGGGGACCTAACTGGAAGTTACCTTTTCATATCTCGACGGATGCTTCCGATACAGCTCTGGGAGCAGTATTGGGACAGAAAGATTTAATTCCCTATGCCATCTATTATATCAGTAAAAATTTGACTCCTGCAGAGTTAAACTATACTGTAACTGAAAAAGAGTTTTTAGCTTTTGTTCATGCCATTAACAAATTTAGACACTATATAACAGGCTATGAAACTTTTATTCATACTGATCATTCTGCAATTAGATACTTAATGAATAAATCAATCACTAATGGCAGAGTTATAAGATGGTTGTTATTATTGCAAGAATTCAACATTACTATTCTAGATAGGCCTGGAAAACAAAACACTGTGGCTGATTTCCTATCTAGAATTCAAAATATCAAAGATGACACTCCGGTTGAAGATCAATTTCCTGATGAATATCTTTTTGCAATCTCTACTCAAACTCCATGGTTTGCTGATATTGCCAATTATTTAGTTTCGGGAAAATTTCCTTCAATTATGAATGCAAGGGATAAAAGAAAAATCATTAATGATAGTGCAAGATATTCATGGGTCGCTAATGAGTTGTACAAGACAGGTCCAGATTTGATTATTAGAAGTGTGTTCGTGAAGATGAGATGCCTGAAATTCTCAAGGCATGTCATGATGAACCTTGTGGCGGACACTTTGCAGATAAGAGGACAGCCTATAAGATCCTTAACTTAGGATATTATTGGCCATCTTTGTTTAAATATGCAAGGGAGTATGTCAAAAGGTGTGACAGTTGCCAAAGGGTAGGAAAACCTTCTCCTTCAGGTGAGATGCCATTACAACCTCAGGTACACATTGAACCTTTTGAAAAATGGGCTTTGGATTTTGTAGGACCTATTAGTCCTCCATCAAGACAAAAGAAATATATATTAGTTTGCATTGATTATGTTACTAAGTGGGTAGAAGCTAAACCATTACTTGTTGCTAATGAATCATCTGTAGTTACTTTTCTTTTTGAGGATATTTTTACTCGTTTTGGTGTCCCAAGGGAAATTTTTACAGATCAAGGAGCTCAATTTACATCGAGGCTAGTGGAGCAAATGATGGAGAGGTACAAAATCAGGCATAGAAAATCTACTCCTTATCATCCACAAGCAAATGGTCAAGTGGAATCTACTAATAAGGTCATTGAAGGAATCCTAACAAAAACTGTTCATTTACATAGAAGAGATTGGGTAGATAGGCTTCCTGAAGCCTTGTGGGCCTATAGAACTACATGGAGAAACACAACAGGCCATACTCCTTATGAGCTTGTTTATGGGAAGCAAGTTTTGTTTCCTATAGAGTTCCAAATTCAAACATTCAAGATGGCGGTTCAGCTAGGACTTGATCTAACGGAGGCACAAAAGCATAGACTGGAGCAAATTAATGAATTGGATGAGATCAGACAAGATGCAGTTCAGAAAACAAGTCTAGTCCAATAGCAAAGGGCTAGATGGCATGACAAGTACATCAAAGAGAAGAAATTTAAAGAGGGTGATTGGGCTCTCTTGTTTGATTCAAAATTCAAGGATTTTCAAGGGAAATTTCAGACACATTGGCTTGGGCCATATGAAATTGTTCGAATTTTTGATAATGGGGCAGTAAAAATCAGAACTATAGATGAAGAGGAGATCACTTTTCTTGTGAATGGTCATAGACTGAAGCTATACCACAAGCCACTCTCAAGAGAAGAGTTTGTCAAGAAGTTCCAAGAAGACAATGATGTGAAGTTAATGAAGAAGAGTCTCTCTTCTTCATCAACTTGATTAAATTTTCTGAAGCATATCAGTCCGAGGTTTCAAAGGCATTTTTCATTATCAAAAAGAAGCAAATTACTTCAAAATTAAATTGTCAACAAAAGCATATCAGTTCAAGGTTTCGAAGGCATTTGTCATCAGAGGTATGTCATTATGATGTTTGGAGCCATTTTCATTTAAAGCTTGAAGTCATTTCAATCCGAAAGTGAAAGACATTGTTTTGTGGGTAGAAGAGTATTAATTTGATATTGAAAAATCATGGGTTTAATTGTAAGGACTGAACCTGTGGGTTCAAAATATTTAGAAGGTTACCCACAATGCAAGGAAATGTTACAACAAATAGGATGGCTTCAATTTTTGGAAAAATTTAATGGCTTCCATAAGGAAGTCACTAAAACATTTGCCAGATCATTTCAAGGAACCGAAGTTGAAGTAGGTGATGTCAAGTTTACTGTCACTGAAGTTTTTATTGCAGAGGCTACGGAATTGTCCAGAACTGGGGAGAGATGGTTTAAAAATAGAGAATTTCACAATGACTCCTGGAAACAAATTTTAAAATCACCAAATATGGATGTTAGTGTATTCAAGAAAGGAATTCCCAGTACTGCATTGAAAAGCAAATGGAGAAACATACTACTTCTTTTACAAAAATTTGTTACATGTGAGGGTAGATATGGGACATTTATGTCTACCACATCAGATTAATGATGCATTTCCTGGGAGAAGACTTAAACCTACCATATTTCTTACTTCAAAGTCTGAAGAAGATGGCTTCCTGTGTTCAGAGAAGAGTTCAATTTTTAGAAACAACCCTGTACCATCATGGTTTGGTCAAAATCTTGATTGAACATCATCTAGCTAAAACAAATGATACATGGGATGATTTCTTAATAAGAAATCATTTTGAAGAAGCAAAAGAACCATCACCTGAACCACAGCCTACAAAGAAAAGTAGGAAATGGAGGGCTTCAAAAGTTGAAATTGACAAACCAGTCCAAGAGAGCAGTGAGGAAATCATTTTGGAGAAGTTGACTCGAATCAAGAGGCAACTTAAGGAAGAAAAGATAATCAAGGAATCTGTCACAGAGAAAGGAGAGGGATCCTCTCAACCTAGGAGAAGCCACAGATTAAAGGGAAAACTGAAGAAAACACTGATCAAACAAACAGGGGTAATCAATATAGAAGATGAAGAAACACCCATTGAAGAGGATGATGAAGAGGATTTTTATGAAGAAACCCCTGAAATTGATCCTGCTCAATAGGAAAGTTATGATTATGTGGAAACTTTAGAGAGGACAGCTTCAGGAAGCAGAGAGAGAACCCCTAGTCCTCCACTGTCTGAAATTGATATATTAAGAAGGGATAGATATGAGTTGGAATTGCTGAATAGACACATCAAAAATGAGAATGAAATTCTCAAAGATCAAATCAAGCTCAAGACTGATATGAACTCAACCTTATCCCTGCATATAGACAAAGTGGAGAGGACCAATGAGAAGTTGAAGACAAGGAACAAAAAGCTAATCAGGGCACTCACCAACCTCGGGTTCAAACTTGTTATCAGGAAACCCAGAAGACCTCTAGCTTCCAGACAAAGGAGAAGAAGGGGATTAGATGTCCTTGCAGAAGCCTCTGAATTCATAGGATAACTTGCATGAGGACATGCAAAGAGACAGCAGTGGGGGTATGTTGAGCCTCAAAATTGTGCTTTCCTTCACCTCATTTTACCTTATTTTCCTTTGTCCATTTCTATCTTAAACCCAATTGATCAATAAATATAGTTAAAATTACTTCTAGAATGATTTACATGACTGACTTGTTGAATTTTGTGATTTTTTCCATTGTTAAGCATTTTGACCGGAACTAGCTGCAGAATGCAGACATTCCGTAGCTAACCGGCGATTCTGCAGCTACCTTCATGTTTGAGTATGTTCTAGGTGGCCTCTTGAGAAAAACCGCATATGGGCATGATCCACGTCCTGTCTACATGGTTCGTTGCTCATCATGGAGGAAGAAATGGATTCTGGGTACGGTTATGCACATGGGAACACATTTATGAAGGAAGACTCCTACTAGGACTGTCTCAGTCCAGATGTCTTTTCTTCTTCACGTAGCCACCTCAAAGACTCCTAACATGATTCGGATAAGGAAAGACATTATTCCTAAATTGTTGTAATTACTTTATAAACTCTTGGGAGACCGAGAGCTATGTTGGAGATTTTATATTAGATTTGCTGCTAGATTTTGTTTAAAAACTCTGTGTTACGTCCTTGAAGACACAGAGTGTTATGTTCGAACTATTGCATCGTTAATGGAGCAGACAAAGTTATTCTGAAGGCGTGATTTAATTTGAAGTTGAATGCCGTCAAGTGGTAGAGGGCCCCTGCCTCTTGCATGGATTTCTTTTGCGTAAATTAGATAAGTTTTCCTAGCTGCCTTTATGTTTTGCATTTGAATTGGTAGTTGTTTTGTTTTAAGCTACTGTAGTCGTATTCATTCTAGCTCTTCCACAAGAAGACACTCTTCCAACAGATTATGATGATGAATGTTGAATGACTATAGTATTGTAGAATTAGGAGTTGAATTTATAGTTGTTTTAACTAGCTACTGTAGTTATATTCATTCCAGCTCTTCCACAAGAAGGCACTCTTCCAACAGATTATAATGATGAATGAAGAATAGCTATGGTACTGTAGGATTTAGTTATAGTTTTTGCTATTCACTATCACAGTTACACTTTTTCTAATCACTCTTCCACAAGAAGAAATTCTTCCAAGATATCCTTAAGAAGTTCAAGACATGACAGTGATAATGGATAATTTAGTTGTGTGTTTTTACTAAGTATCATCTCTGATCTCACTCTTAAATGCTTGCCCAAGACATCATAATGACGAGTAGGGTATGGATGTGATAACTTAGTTTTTCATTTGCTTTCAGTTCATTTTCTTTCAATTGCATACAAGTACACAGTCAGAATTGTTCTACCTCTTCCAAAAGAAGGAACTCTTCCAAAATATCACTAATGATGAACAAACAGATTGTGTAACTTCATAGATTAATGCATGTTAGTACAGTTAGAACAACTCCGGAGTTTCATTGCATTTAATTCATGATCAGTTACTTTGTTTCAAGTTTGATGATGACTTATAGTTCAACATTGTTCTAGTTTAGTGGCATCTTAGGTTCATTCTTAGATTAACTCATTGCACTTGCATCTCATATTCAAATTGTCATCCATTGCACAATAGATTACTCTAGTTGTTAGGATTAACAAGACAACCTTCATTATTCACAAACATCTTCTTGTTCTAAAAACTACAAATGATCCATAGCCATAGGAACAGAAGACAACATCACTATAAGGTCTGAAACCTCTCTGTAATTTCCTCATCATTTTATAAACAGAGCTCTTCCTCAAAAGAACTATTCTGAACAAGAAACCAATAACTTCTTGAGTATAAGTTCTGTGACATTCAATTAAATTGCAGAATAGAACTAGGAATTAATCATAGAATAAAAGAGCTTAGGACAGAGTATTGCATCATTAGTGTTTAACTGTTTATTTAGAGGATTTGCATATTTAGTGATCATTCCTCAAGATTAGTTTGTGTCATTTGTTTAAAAAGTCATTATCAAGCTTTTGCTTTTATTTAGTCATAGTTCAAATTCTGCTTCATTGTTTCCAATTGCATTTACCATTCCATATATTAGGCTTAACTCTGTTTTTGACCACCAATTTCTTTCCATTAGTTTTCTAGGCATTTTCATTGTGAGCATAAAACATCAAAAGACCAAAAACATCATAAATCAACATAAAAGACCAAAAACATCACAAAACACTACACACAACGCATTGGGAAACAAGCACCTAGGTACATATGGTACACTTCACTTCAGCAGTTTACAAATCCTGGTTGACAATTAAATGAGCTCAGTTTAGGAGACTAGATTGAGACCCAACAATAGTCTCTATAAAATTTTGGCTATTTTTAAGGTAAAATAATTTTCTCTTACAAAATTTAGGCGAATCATTTTTAGGAAAAAATGGGAATTGGAAAATCTTTTTTTCAAAAAGGCATGGAAAATTAGCCCATCTATGAATATGAGCCCCTAAAATTTTCCTTGCCGACTATGTAGACTCCTGATTGATGAGGGAGTCTTCCCTATGACGATCAGAGAGATCCAGGCTGATCGTACACTCACATAGCTTTGGAGAGACATTCCACACGATATGATGAGCCTTATGCATCATATCATTAGAGCTTCTAGGCTACTGGCAGCTAGGAGGGATAGGTGCCATGGAGATGTGAAACACAACATCTCATTGGATGATCATGATTATGATGGGATAGATAATTCTAGTACTCCCCCTCCTCCTCCTTCACCTCACGGAGATGAGAAGCCAACATATATTCCTGAGCAGACATCTTCGAAGCAAGCACCATCTTAGCAGACACCTCCTGAGCAAACACCATTTGAGCATGCACCTCCTGAGCAGGCACCATCGACTGAGCAGACCTCCACTAGTTATAGTATTGATGTACCACTAGATATTTGACATTTATATGCAGTTCTATTATAGTTCTATATTTTTGACATTATATATATATATATATATATATATATATATATATATATATGGTGCATGTATTTTGTGTTCATTTTGATGTACTTAATTTACATGTTGGTGTTCATCATGATGTGTATATTGTTAGGTCGTGTTAGATATGTTCATTTAATGTGCTTGCAGATAAATGTGTATGTTATAGAAGTTATTTGACATGAGATGTACATTTGATGTTTGTGTTGTGATGATGTTATACAATGTTTTTGTTTTGTTAGATGATCATGATCACGATGATTGGATGATGTTAGTGAATTTGAATGCATATTTTATAATATGATGTTTGTACGATGGTTATCATGATTGTGATGTTTATTTTTAATATTAAATCATGATATTTATTAAAATTGTAATTTTAATTTTATATATTGTCATGATTCAATTTTATTAAAATTGTAAAATTTGTAAAATTGTATTTGTAATTGTATGTATTGTTATTGTAATTGTAATTGTATGTAAAATTTTAAAATTGTAATTGTAATTGTAATTGTATGCAGTAAAATTGTACAATTGCAATTGTAATTTTAATTGTAATTGTATGCAGTAAAATTGTAAAATTGTAATTACAACTTTAATTGTAATTGTATGTAAAATTGTAATTGTAATTGTATGTATTGTCATGATTCAATTTTATTAAAATTGTAAAATTTGTAAATTTGTAAATTTATCAATTCAAAAATACAGACATACATATAAATACATACATATTATTGATTAGATTGTGTGAACCATACCACGATTGTGTGAACCATGGCTAGGCTCCATTGATGGAGTAGATACTCTTTTCCTCCAAACTCCTAAAAATAAATAATGAAATTTATTAAAAATAATTTAACTCACAAATTTGATAAAAAAATCAATTCCATATGTATACATGTATGTACATGGGGATAAAATTATATATATTCAATAAAAAAAATCAATTCCACATGTATACATGTATGTATGGGGATAATATTATATATTCAAATGTCATTTTAAAACATGAACATCCCCCAATCCATGATCCCCCTCTCTCGTAGAAGCATGTGATTCTATTGATGTTTGCGTCGAAGAATCACGTGCCAAATGATCATCCTCCATGCATATATATGGATATCTATAGTGGAAATTTAAAATTATTTTTAAAATTAATATTTAAAATAAATTCAAAAGAATTCAAAAAATTGATGTAATTTATTACACAAATTTTGAGCACAAACACAAATTACGTAAAACACAAAACTTTCAAAGCACAAATTGATGTGTAAAAATAACTTTAAACAAAAATTTGTTGAATTCATGCACATTTTAATTTTATAAAACATGAAGTTCTCCAAGTTGTGCTTATATGGTAGGAGTATGATTGGTATATAATTTAAAATAACACATGGTCATTAAAAATGACGCATTTATAAGTAAAAAACACACATATCAAAGATATGTTACAATGTCCATCAATAAATTTTGAAGGAGAGTGTCTCAACACTAATTCATATTTGAGAGATGAATCTTGAATTGGCATTGTCCCATACAATACTAATTCATCTTTGACAAATGAATCTTGAATTGGCATTTCCCCACACAATAGATCACAAGACATCTTATTAACATTTGCACAATGTCTTATACTAAAAAATTGAATTTTTCTAACAATATTGTTTTCTTTTCCATGCAATTGTTTTAGCCTATCCTTCTTAACTTGGTACACGCCTTTCATCTAGTTGCACACAAGTTCAGAATTGGTGAAAACTACAATTCCATTTGATCCATAATCCGTAGTTGTTCCCAAGCCTTCTATCAATGCAATATAATATGCTTCATTGTTTTTTGTTCTTCCCGGTATATTCATTTTCCTTTGGAGGACCTTGTTAGTCGCAATATTGCAAAGCACATATGTAATCATTGTTTTCCATGGATTGGGATAGCAAGAAGTGTCTATGCAAAATGTCAATTTTTAAACCATGTTTAGTTTTTTTTATCTTTGAAAAAAAAAACAAATTCAATAAAATATATTAAATGAACATTTTTTGCAAATTCCTTAAATTTTATGGGAGAAATGACATACATACATGGTTTGCTTTAAATTTTATGGGAGAAATGACATGTGCATGGTTTTCCTTAAATTTTATGGGAGAAATGACATTTGCATGGTTTGCCTTAATTTTTATGGGAGAAATGACATGTACATGGTTTCCAAAAACACTAGAAAATGTCTTAAATTTTATGGGAGAAATGACATGTACATGGTTAAGTTTATGGGAGAAATGACATGTACATGGTTTCCAAAAAAAATAGCGTTTTCCTTAAATTTTATGGGAGAAATGACATGTACATGGTTAAAGTTTATGGGAGAAATGACATGTACATGGTTAAGTTTATGGGGGAAATGACATGTACATGGTTTCCAAAAACACTAGAAAATGCCTTAAATTTTATGGGAGAAAATAAATGACATGTACATGGTTTCCAAAAACAGTAGCATTTTCCTTAATATTTATGGGAGAAATGACATGTACATGGTTAAAGTTTATGGAACAAATGACATGTACATGGTATCCAAAAACACTAGCAAATGCCTTAAAGTTTATGGGAGAAATGACATGTACATGGTTAAGTTTATGGGAGAAATGACATGTACATGGTTAAAGTCTATGGTAGAAATGGCATGTACATGGTATCCAAAAGCACTATAAAATTCCTTAAAGTTTATGGTAGAAATGACATGTATATTGTTAAGTTTATGGGAGAAATGACATGTACATGGTTTCCAAAAACACTAGGACCGTCCCTGCAAATTTAGCTATATAAGTTTTATAAAGGTGATAGACATGTGAATTTGAAAGAATCCTTGCATTTAGTTATAATTTTTATAAAGGTGATAGACATGTGATTTTGAAAGAATCCTTGAATTTAGCTATAAGTTTTATAAAGGTGATAGACATGTGATTTTGAAAGCATCCTTATTGTATTTTTTAATTGTTGGGTTTCTGATAAATGACATGTACATGTGGTTTCCAAAAACACTATAAAATGTGTTAAAGTTTATGGGAGACAAGAAAAATTCCACTAGTTTATCTCCTCTTTATGGGAGATAAGAAAAATGTCATTGGTTTGTCCTCTTTATCTCCCATTTCTTTCCAAGGGTTAGATGGATCATTTAAAAGTTTTCCTGACCTTGAAACTCTTTATTTAATTACCTCGAGTCCAATGCATTGGATGTGTACTGATTCTGGGATTCTCATGTTGTTGTTATTTTCTATTAGTGTTGATAGCCTTGGTTCTACTTCCCACTATTACCATTTTCCAGCTACGTTAAATTTAGATTCACTCGAATCCAATTAAAGGATATGTCTCATCTTTTGGAACACTTTGAAAAATGGTTGTATTCATAGATGAGAACATTCATTACATTAAAAAGTAAATTATTTGTAGTTTATATTCTAGATAAGAGTCCAATTGTCAAAGTCAAGTCCAAAAGAATTTGGAAGTCCATTTGTAGTTCAACTTCTATGTGGGTAGAAGTGAAAGCATAAAAAATTAGATTCTATCTCGTTTTCCTCTAAAGTTTATATATTTAATCCAATTATTTTGTTGGAGAGATAGGAATAACCTGTAAAGTTTCTAGTTTGCAAAGGTTGAGAAGCAGAAAAAGAAGAAAAATGCATAACAAGACTAATTTTGTGACTTGTTTCACTAATTGAAATAAATTACCATTAGTATAGGTACAGTCCACAAGAACCTAAAATCCAAGGGCCATTCCTAAAAACAAAATCGAAATCACTCTGTAGTGAAAATTGGAAAGGGAAATATTCTTTGCCATAGACATGGAAGTTTGAAAAGGACTTCTTCCTGCAAATGAAATATCCAATGTTTCTTAATCAATCCCTCGAGGGTTTTATTATTATACTATTATGTAGTAAATATTTCCACCAAAATGTGGTTTGTGGTCTGCATGACACAGAGACTTCTTTTCCACGTTTATGGAGAGGAATTTAAGTTTAGATACTTTGTATGTTTTCCTAACACGCACACCTTAGAAGTTGCAAAATATTTTGTAGCTTTCTAAGAGGAAGTTGCAGGAAGTTTTTTCAAATATTTCAAAAATGTTTCAAAAGATAAAAAATGAGGGAAAGTCACCCTCTCTACCTTGGAAAAACTATTTTATTTTCTCAGCTCAAAGTTTATGTTTAACTATATGAAAATGGATTAGGGAAACAAACACACTATCTAGTGGGACTTCAATAAAAAATCACATTTGGAATCACAATTATTGATAGGATGGCTATGCTATTTTTGGAAATGAAAGTTCCACCTTGCAAAAAGACCATATTTTATTTGAGATAGAAAGATAAAGGAAGGGTTTTGATTTTTTGAGACAGAGAATGATAAAGCATGATTTTCATTTTTTAAGTACTTGATTTAAAAGCATTATAACTGGCCCAAAGACCTATTGCATCTATAGCCAACTTAACTACTAGGAAATTCATAGTTCAAACCTAATAATAGCCTGTAGTTGGTCCAATTATTAGGTGGAGAGGTTTAGTCTCCATAGGTCTCAAATTTGAGAAGTACATTGTCGAATTATCATCAGAGTCCTATGGAATGTGTCATACGTTTCATATATTGAAACATAACTTTGTCAAGTTTGACCAGTAATTTCAACAACTTAACTGCTAAGAAATTCAAAGTTCAAACCTACTAATAGCCTATAGTTGGTCTAATTGTTAGGTGGAGAGGTTTAGCCTCCATAGGTCTCAAATTTGAGAAGTACACCATCAAATTGTCATTAGTTTCCTATGGAATGTGTCATACATTTCATATATTGAAAAATAACTTTGTCGAGTTTGAATAGTAATTTCATATATTGAAATTAACTTTGTCAAGTTTGAGCAATAATTATGATTTCAAATGGATTTTGAAAAGGAATGGTAATTTAGGAAATAATTTCGGATGGATGGTGATTTTTTTGTTTGGCTTTTTAATTCTCCAGTGTTCTTTCACATGGTGTTAAAATTTAGAGGTTCATGAGTGAGCATGAAAAATGAGATTAAGTGGATAGCATATTCAACTTTGCAAGATATCATTTCTTTCCATGGCTAGGTATTAGCTCTGTTATGTATAGTACACTATTCTTGTCACTTATGAAACATATCTGGTCTAATTTGGTGTCAATATTAAGATCATGTAGCCTCTCAAATGTTTTTTTAGATGGTACTGGGAATCATGTTCTCTGGTTTACTTTCAGAGATGGTTAAAATTTAGAGGTCCATGAGTGAGCATGAAAAATTAGATTAAGCAGAGAGCACATTCAACTTTGAAAAATATAAAAAGATATCATTTCATTTCATTAAATATAAAAATAAATAATTTCATTTCCTGACCAAGTATTAGCTCTTATATGCATATTACACTCTATTTCAATCCGAAAAATTAGAAAAAATATATAGACTTGAGAGCTACTCCAAATGCATTTCTTTAATTGAAAAAAAAAATCATTGTTTTCTGATACAAAATTATGTAAATACAGACAAACAGACAGATTAGAAAAATTATATAGACTTGAGAGCTACTCCAAATGCATTTCTTTAATTGAAAAAGAAAAATCATTGTTTTCTGATACAAAATTATGTAAATACAGGCAGACAGGCAGAGCCACATTTCACAGAGATTAAATAATAGGACTATACACCAAGCCTTATATAATATAGAGCATATAAATAAGATAAGAATATATCTTTATTTTATTTATTTTCATATATATATATATATATAATAAACCAAGCATCATTGACTCTTAAATCACTTTCAAAATCATTGACTCATCAAATCGAAAGACTGCTAAGTCTAATTAGAATTCTATCTCATCGAAACACTGCTGACATTGCTATACTAAAATTGCTTGCATCATTTTTAGTTTTGAATCCAAATTTTGTATGGAGCATCAGATTATATACAAAAAACCTTGATGATTTAATGATGTATTTAATGATGCTTCAATGCCTAATGGAATTAATCTTACAATCAGGCCTAATGAAATGAAACAATGAAATAAGCCTATAAAAGTAAGATAAAGTTGTAAAGGACCTTAAGAAAGAATAGAGAAAGCAATTGTGAGGGCATGAAAAATCTAATGAAATGAAAAAATAAAAGAAACCTGTGAAAGTAAGATAAATTTGTAAAGGACCTTAACAAAGAATAGAGAAATAAATTTTAAGGGCATGAAAACTCTAAGATAAGAAGGTTATACTGCCCAGTTAAGAAATCAAGTTGCCCAACTCTCCATTTGGAAACAGAATATAGTTCAGCTAGATAAGAGGCCAAAATAACATGATAGTTTATAGGTAGAATACCTCAGGAACTATGTACAAGACAAGGAGCAGAAGATAGTTTCTTTTACAACTCAATTATCCCAGAGAAAAGGGCCTTGAAGTTGCTCAAGGAACCCACACAATAAAGAGATATTTGAACCAATGGATAAGAGTTAAAGCATACCCATTCTATGAAAAGCCATTTCAAATAGACGTTCAGTTCATAAAGTTGTAATTTTGTACATTTTCACATAAATATAGAAGCTAGTGAGTTACAATTATGAATGAATCTTGTTCACTCCAAGATTTCAAACATTTTATGAAGTAGATTGATTTTGTAATAAATAGACCTCTTTTCTAATACCCATCATTTTATAGAGGACTGTAGCTAAATATCCATTTAGCTACATGTGATAAACAATTAGGTTGGGATGCTAAATAATGTCAAGGGTCTGAGGAGCACATAACCAGAATGGATGACCAAATATAGAATGTCATAGTCGCTAGGTGGTGAACAAAATAGTGAGGCAGAGCTTCTATACATCAAAGTAGTGGGTCTCATAATCTATCAAGGTGTCTTAAATAGAATAAATAAATATCTCTCTAGGAAGACCACTGTCATCTAACTGCATGAGAATAGTGACAATGGTGTTAGTGAGAGGAAAACCATAAAGGATAAAAGGTGATTTGATCAGCTAGTTTAATCGAAACCAGTTGATCTGTCTGAAACACTCGTAGGATTCATTTACTTAGAATCTATTGATCCACTAGTTGAAGTTGATGACCATGAATGTACTTTCATTCAAAAGGGTGCGCCCAACCCAAATCGAAGGTTTTGGCAACCGCTCTGCTTTGGTAAGGTCTAATCTAAGGTCAACATAGATAAAAGGAACTCGTGCTCTTACCATATAGAGTAGTTATAAAGGGATAACCTGCTTGTTGTGGTCTTGAGTTTGTTGTGTTTTAGTTTGAGACCTTAGCTCTTACATGTAAACCCTTCAAATCATAGTTCTTAAACATGATTTTTTTCCTTACTTCTTTCCCTTATTAATTTAAGAGGTAGGGTTACCTTCTGGTTCTATCACTGTCAGGTCCCTGAGGTAAGATGAAGGTTATAGAGCAGGACTAAGATATCCTTATGTGTACTTAGGGAGAGCTAGAATGTCCATGTAGGTTCCAAAAATATAGGACTAAGAAGGATTTTCATTACTCTAAATCATGATAACAATACTTATCTGAGAGGGTCTCATTCTTAAGAAGATAAGTGAGCAGATGGGATAAGGTCGTGTGTGAATTATGCGATGAAATGACAAATTTCCCCAACTTGTTTCTTTTCAATATGAGTTCATTACCTGTTTTATTATAAATTTCATAAAACAATCACAATTGGAATACTGTATAGATATGATGGCTATGTTATTGTTGGAACATTTTTTTTTTCTTTCAGAATATCAGAACTATAAATGATATGAAAATAGTAAAAAGTATTTCTTTGGGATACTTGAATGAACAAGCAACAAATATGTTGAAATAAAAATACCTAGCATTTCACAGAGGATTGTGCACCTGAAAAAAAGACAGTGCATGCTGAGGAGGCAGACGAGGAGACAGCAAGATAGCACACGCCAATCAGGTAGAGAAGAAGATGAGGAGGAAGAATGAGCATGTTGAGGATGCAGAGTGGAATCAGGAAGAACAAGCATGTTGAGGACGCGGAGAAAACCCCAAGAATCCTACACAAAACCTGAAAACACAACAAACTAAAAATAATATTAATATAAGAAAAACAACCATAAATAAAAATAATAACAAATTTACAACCTCTAATTTACCTTCGCACCTTCTCTTGCTCCCCTGCTGGCCCCTGCTGGTTCAAGATCAGCGCAACACACCAAAGATAACACGGAGCTCTCCAATGGTAATGCAACACAAAAAATGCATAGCTCTCCAACGGTAACACAACACAAAATTGATCGAAAACTTGTTTCATTCTGGGGGCCGCTATATTTATAACAAAAATTTCAGCCAAATTATAAGAAAACTTTTGGTCGAACTGTTGTTTCCAGTTTTCCTATCTCTGGCCAAAAATATATTTATCCACACCGTCAATGTTAACAACAGAAATAGTTCGTTCGAAGTGATTTCAAAGCTTCGACTGAACTTTCTAAAATTTTGGTCGAACTTCCTAAAATTTTGGCCGAACTATTGGGAGAATAAAATTTTCGAACGCATTTCTCACGAAAGTTTTACCCAACTTCGCATTTTTACCCTATGGTAAAATTTAACATTTTTACTATACTACAGGGTTTTTTTGTCAATCACCAGATGTTTCAAATTCTGATTCTCTGAATAGTGTTGTTGCTCGAAAGTATTTTGTTGCTCCACAGTTCTCTCTTGCTGCAGGTATGTCTCTCGTGCAAATCCCTCCCTGAAAAATTTTGCAAAAGTAATGAAATAATGAATAGATTTTAATATTTAAAGAAATTTTTATGAAATTAGATTTTCAAAAATCATTTGTCACTCATTTTTCAGTTTACCGCATTTTTTTCACTTCAAAAAAACAAAGTTGCGTTTTTTTTCCCCATATTCGTTGTGTTTGTTAACTAACAACACCGGTGTGTCTGGTGATAAAATCACACCGATACGGTTATCAGTAATTAGCACCGATAACAATAACTCCTATTTTAAGGCACCAAAATTACTTTTAGGTATGTACACCAAAATTTATCGTTCATTTTGCACAAATGCATGGAGAAAATCTCATAATTATATCAAATGGACAATTCTTTAAAATCCAGCTCGTTCCATAATATTTCTCAAATTCCATCGCAAAGTTCTCCCTGTCCATCTCCAAATGTAATTTGATCCAGGTGGATATCGATGGCCACCCACCTATCCCATTCGGACCTGCAGCATCAATTCTTTCAGTTTTTCAGCTTCAGCACAACTTACTATTTTTAGTAGGTTTTTCGGGTCCTGCACTCCCAGAGCCATTTTTGGGACTTAATGATCCAGGTGGATATTGGTGGCCACCCACTGAGTCCATTTGAACTCCCACCATCAGTTATTTCAGTTTGTAAGTTTCAGCACAACTTACTATTTATAGCATTTTTTTAGGTCCTGAACTTTCGGAGCCATTTTGAGGCCCTAAACGATGCTTTTTAGGAAAATAGGGAGCAACATGGGTTGTTGACCACTCAAAAGTTGTATTCCTCGGATAGATATTTCTAACGAGCTATTGAGTGCATCAAACGGAGATCGGATGCCAAAGTTATGTCCCCGGGAAGTTGAAACACCAACTTACCCAAATGAGGCACATAGTTTTGGAGCTTCATCTCCTAGGGTTAGGTTTTTGGACGTTTCATATTTTACATTTTTTCTCAACAAAAAATAAGCCTTCGAGCCTCATTGTAACACATTTTAGGGGCTGGTAGCTGACACATCTCTTCTCAGAGATAAGCGCTTCCAGTGCCCTAGCTCGCCTGTTCGCATTATGTCTCATTGTAACACAGTTCAGGGGGCTGGGAGCCGACACATCTCTTCTCAAAGATAAGCGCTACCAGTGCCTTAGCTCGCTTGTTCCCATCATTTTATTTATGTAACATAGTTCAGGGGCTGGTAGCCAACACATTTCTTCTCAGAGATAAGTGCTGCAAGTACCCTAGCTCATCTATTTTCATTATGTTTGTAATAGGCCTTCGAGCCTCAATGTAACATAGTTCATAGGCCTGTGTACGCCACATATCTTCTCAGAGATATGCTACCAGTGCCCTAGCTTGTTTCCATTATGTTTTTCAGCTTATTTCAGTCATTATTTTATTAATAAAATGAAGCATTATTTCTATTGTATCTCTGTGTTTATGGATATATCTGTATTTTGTTGCGTTCCTACATAAAATATGAATTAATGGTATCAGAACAGGTCTGATCTTTCTCTATTTTTCTTTTCATGTCCCCAACACGGTCAGGGTATAAGGAGTTCAACCTCACAACCCCGACGACCCCCCATGGAGGAAGGAAAGAAAGACGAGGGAGTAGGAGATCCTATCAAAATATTGTTCACGGAGGCCCTCGAGAAACAGAGGAATGCGATGGTGGATAAATTTTCCTAGATCCTTCAACGACTGCCCACCGACAGCACATCTACATCCAGTATTTCTACCAACAGGTCCGCGACATCCTGGAGAAATACAATACCAAGTTCAACAGAATTTTTCCCCCCCATGGAGGAATTTAATGCAATGGATACCATTGCTTCCTAAGGAGGGAGGAATGATCCAGGTGGATATCGTTGGCCACACAGCTATCCCATTTGGACCTGCAGCATCAATTCTTTCAGTTGTTCAGCTTCAGCACAACTTACTATTTTTAGCAGGTTTTTGGGTCCTACACTCCTGGAGCCGTTTTGGGGACTTAATGATCTAGGTGGATATTGGTGGCCCACCCACCGAGTCCATTTGAACCCCCACCATCATTTATTTCAGTTTGTAAGTTTCAGCACAACTTACTATTTATAGCAGTTTTTCGAGTCCTGAACTTCCGAAGCCGTTTTGAGGCCCTAAACGACACTTTTTGGGAAAACGGGGAGCAATATCGGTGGGTTGTAGACCAATGTTGCTCCCTCAAAATCTCTAGTCCTCAGATAGATATTTATAACGAGATATTGAGAGTGTCAAACAGAGATCGGATTCCAAAGTTACGTCCCCGGGAAGTTAAAACACCAACTTACCCAAATGGGGCCCACAGTTTTGGCGCTTCATCTCCTAGGGTTAGGTTTTTGGACGTTTCAGGTTTTACATTCTTTCTCAACAATAAATAGGCCTTCGAGCCTCATTGTAACACAATTTAGTGTCTAGTAGCCGACACATCTCTTCTTAGAGATAAGTGCTGGTAGTGCCTTAGCTCGCTTGTTCGCATTATGTCTAATTGTAACAAAGTTCAGGGGGTTGGGAGTCGACACATATCTTCGTAGAGATAAGTGCTACCAGTGCCTTAGCTTGCTTGTTCCCATCATTTCAGTTCTATAACACAGTTCAGGGGCTAGTAGCCGACACATCTCTGAGCCGACACATCTCTTCTCAGAGATAAGTGCTGCCAGTACCCTAGCTCATCTATTTCCATTATGCCTGTAATAGTCCTTCGAGCCTCAATGTAACACAGTTCATAGGCCCGCGTACACCACATATCTTCTTAGAGATATGCTACCAGCGTCCTAGCTTGTTTCCATTATGTTTGTCAGCTTATTTTAGTCATTCTTTTATTAATAAAATGAAGCATTATTTCTGTTGCATCTTTGTGTTTATGGATATATCTGTATTCTGTTGCGTTCCTACATAAAATCCGGATCAGTGGTATTAGAGTGGGTCTACTCTTTCTTTTTTTTCTTTGCGTGTCCCCAACGCGGTCAAGGTATAAGGAGTTCATCCTCGCAACCCCGACAACCCCCCATGGTGGAAGGAAAGAAAGACGAGGGAGCATGAGATCCTATCAAAATATTTCTCGTGGAGGCCCTCGAGGAACATAGGAACGCAATGGTGGATAAATTTTCCCAGATCCTTCAACAGCTGCCCCACCGGCAACACATCTACATCTAGCACTTCTGCCAACAGGTCTGCGACATCCTAGACAAATCCAATACCAAGTTCAGCAGAATCCCCCCCCCCCCCCATGGAGGAACTTAACGCAATGGAGACCATTGCTTCCTAAGGAGGGAGGAATGATCCAGGTGGATACCAGTGGCCACCCACCTATCCCATTTGGACCCGCAACTTCAATTCTTTCAGTTTTTCAGCTTCAGCACAGCTTACTATTTTTAGCAGGTTTTCAGGTCCTGCACTCCCAGATCTGTTTTGTGGACTTAATGATCTAGGTGGATATTTGTGGCCACCCACCAAGTCCATTTGAACCCCCACCATCAGTTATTTTAGTTTGTAAGTTTCAGCACAACTTACTATTTATAGCAGTTTTTCGGGTCCTGAACTTCTGGAGCCATTTTGAGGCCATAAACGACGCTTTTTGGGAAAACGGGGAGCAACATGGGTATTAGACCACACACAAGTTGTATTCCTCAGATATATCTTTCTATCAAGCTATTGAGTGCGTCAAATGGATATCGGATGCCAAAGTGACATCCCCGGGAAGTTGAAACACCAACTTACCCAAATGGGGCCCATAGTTTTGGCGCTTCATCTCCTAGGGTTAGGTTTTTGGATGTTTCAGGTTTTACATTGTTTCTCAACAATAAATAGGCCTTCGAGCGTCATTGTAACACAATTCAGGGGCTGGTAGCTGACACATATCTTCTCAGAGATAAGTGCTGCCAGTGCCCTAGCTTACTTGTTCGCATTATGTCTCATTGTAACACGGTTCAGGGGGCTGGGAGCTGACACATCTCTTCTCAGAGATAAGCGCTACCAGTGCCTTAGCTTGTGTTTTCCCATCATTTCAGTTCTGTAACACAGTTCAGGGGCTGGTATCCGACACATCTCTTCTCATAGATAAGTGCTGCTAGTACCCTAGCTCATCTATTTCCATTATGTCTGTAATAGGCCTTCGAGCCTCAATGTAACATAGTTCAGAGGCATGCGTACGCCACATCTCTTCTTAGAGATATGATACCAACACCCTAGCTTGTTTCCATTACGTTTTTCAGCTTATTTCAGTCATTCTTTTATTAATAAAATGAAGCATTATTTTCATTGCATCTCTATGTTTATAGATATATCTGCATTCTGTTGCGTTCCTGCATAAAATACGGATCATAATTACTTCAGATTTTGTTTATATTTCATTATCTAATTGAATTTATTCATTTTATCCATGTTAATCAGCTGAATAAAATTGATGTATACAAATTTTCATGTTGATGCAGATTCATAATTGTGTTCATATGCACAAAATATTCAAACAGTTCCAAAAAATCGGAAGCTCTTATTAGGTGCAACATACCGCAAGGTGCGGTTGGTAGATGAAAATGGAAAACTGCTTTACCCTGCCAATTGTAACATGTCATATTCTAGCCACAATCTTGGGATAATGATGGTAATAATTGTTTGGTATAATGTCATTATTTCAACATCAAACCAATTAATCATGCATCTACGTACTTACTAATTGATAACATCGATATTGTACTAATCATGTTCAAATATTTTTTTTGAAATTATTAGGATTCTAGTGATGATGAGAGATCTACCTACCATAATCTGTTGCACCCCAGGACACTGTCAAATCGAGAGAAGGCTAGATTAAGAGAAAAAATCATAGAGGAATGATACCAAGAATGGTTGAATCAACCACCTATTCAATTCCCACTACGTCTAGATTCACCAATTCGGAATGAATATAGCAATAGTAGTTCTTCACATGCTATCAATGGAGGCAATAAAATAGAGGTTGGTATGGATGATTACTTAAGGGATGTGACTACCATGGAGGAAATGTTGTTATATGCATTCCAAAACGATGATCAGCTAGGGGATGATGCTCATATCGCTGATACCTCTTTCGAAAGCCTTAAATTTACCACCACCCCTCTCTTTGGACCTGGCGGTGAGTCAAAGTCTACTTAGTTGGGGACAATGATGTTACTATACAACTTGAAGGGGAAAATTCCCTTTTCGAATTAATGTTTCTTGGAAATTTTGAAGTAATTGACCATCAAGTCCCTTATATTTCGATAAATCTTGTCACACAACCAACATTACAAATGGTAAATTTTATGAACGTTAATAATTATTGGAATTGTACATCTAATATTTTCCACCAACTATAGGTTATTCATAGATAAGGTTCTTCTGAGTGATAATGTCTTGCCTAGTAGCTGCGAAGAGGCAAAGAAATTGTTGAAAATGTTGGGTGTTGATTACATATCATATCACACATGTCCAAACTATTGTATTCTATATAGAGAATAATATGCAGACAGAGAGATATTTCCAAAATGTGGGCATGATAGTTATGATAAATAAAAAAAGAAGGGTAAATCACGTGGTCCTCCTTTTAAGATATTGAGGCACATGCCTATAATCCCAAGGATTCAAAGGCTCTTTCGTTGCAAAGAATTATCCATGTTGTAGGGATGGCATGCCTCACACGGAAGTGAGTTGGGAGTTATTTGAATCCCAATAGATTATATAGCCATGAAGCATATAGAGGGTACATGGCCCAAAAAATTAAAGGATGAAGTACGAAGTCTATGACTTAGCATATCCATGGATGGTGTCAACCCAAATTCCCTCCAGAACACCAACAATTTTGTTTGGCATACGGTAGTGATCAATAACAATATCCCCCCATGGTTTTCCGTGAAGAATGAACATCTTATGTTGGCTCTCATAGTCCCTGGTAGAAGATAAGTGAAGAATATGGATGTCTACTTACAACCACTGGTAGATGAATTGAAGTAATTATGGGATGGGATAAATGCATATGATGTATCCAATACCCATGGAAGAAGAGAGGAGTTTTACGTTGTATGGAATATGTGCTTACATGACACATGATTATCCAGGCTTAGGATTTTTCTCTAGTAAATTACATTTTTATTGATTTGTTTATATACATAACAATATTATTTCGCATTTAAATTTAATTTGTTGTAATTTTTATGATATTCATGATATTCTTTAACGTGCCATGCATATTGTATACAATAATTTCGCAAGTCTTGTAACAAAAGGGTATTATGGATGTAAATGTTGTGGACCTTCTATGAAATCTAGATGGTCCAACGACCTACAAAAGCCAGTGTCTGACTACTCCAGGGTATTCCTCCCAGAAGAACACCCTTACAAAATAGAAACATCCACTTTTAATGGTAAACGAGAGAGAACATAGAGGCCTGCAATAACGACACCAGTTGAATGGCTTAGAGCATATGATAGAGAGAAGGAGAAGGAGTTCATAGAAATGTTCGATTCAAATGGGAAGCCTATGCACGATGATCCAAAATTCTTCGACACTTATGTTGATAAATTTCCCATTGGGATGAAAAGGAAATCTATATTTTATAACCTCCCATATTGGGAGCATCTTAAGATTACCCACTTATAATATCCCATGCATTTATTTAAAAATGTTTCATCTTATTTATGGAGGCACATATCATCGAAACAAAGTGACACATTGGTTGTTAGGAAAGATCCTATTACTTCAAAAACTAAAAATAAACATTGGCCAAGAGAATTAGAAAGTATAGAATAGGTTGGTCCCTCTAATTGGTATTTCAAAGAAGGTGATGTCCCATGGATTTTTAAAAAAATGACCTTTCTTTGGCATGGGTGTGAGGGTACCATCTTCATATGGGTCTTCACTACGGTACTACTTCACCGTGAAACACCATTTGTCGGGGTTGAAATCGCATTACCATTTGAATCTTCTAAGAGTACGTATAATGTCAAAAGCGTGATTTTATTATTTGTTATATTAATAATTTTATTCCCATGGGATCATAAAACATAAATAATTTTGCATGCATGTGTTTATAACTTTTCAATGTCATTATCCTTTTTTCGTGCATGGGTGTGTGAATTATGACTTCCCCCAAGACCTAGGACATGCCATATCTAAATTATCTACATTTGCACGTTGGATCACGTCTAAGGAGATTCATGTGGCTAGCATTCCATGGTGGCGTCAAGAGATAATTGAGATTTTTTGTATGTTTGAGAAGGAACTGTCGACAAGTTTCATGGACTTGCAGGTTCATTTTCTAATCCACCTAGTAGATGAGGTTGAATTAGTTGGGGTGGTTTCGTGTCGTTGGATGTTCTTCTTAGAGAGGTACATGAAGAAATTGAAATATTTTGTTCGACAAAGGGAAAAACCCGAGGGGTATATGGCAGAGGGCTACATATCGTATTATTCTTTCTATTATTCTAATGAGTACATCAAGAAGATCGACAACACACCAGGTGTAGTGGTTTGGGACGATGAAAGGGATGAAGACAAAAGAGAAGGGGAGCTTCTCCAAACGAATGGAAAAAGGTGCTTGATAAAGAGTAAGCGACTTATAATTTTTCAAATTTACACAAAGTAAATATTCACGTTGAACTTTGATATAATGTATATTTTGATCTCGTGTGTACTATATGTCGGTTTGATTTCATCAACGAATGTAGAAATTGAAGAAATAAATAAATTCTTTCTTTACAATTTTGAAGTGACACAACTATGGGTCACATTGTACGAACAAAAGAGGATGAAATGGGATAGTGACAAGAAATAATTCAGATGGTTGAATGGTAGAAGCGTGAATTTTCCTCATCATTTAAAATAAAATATGCCAATTATATGGCCCAACAGTTGGGTTTCTAACCAAGTCAGAGAGAAATATGGTGCAACTGGTCGTTACCTGCATGCTGAAGAGGATGCGCTAAACATAGGGATTGGGTGTAGCGACTGGGTAATAATATATTTATGTACATTTTAAAATTAATAATGCACCTTTGCAATGTAACATATATATTTTATATATTTTAACAGTTGGGTTATTAGACACATGACATTATGATTTTTTAACTTTTTTATAGGCTCATTTGTTCCCATCTATGTGGGCATATGGACACCATTTTCGCACAAAAAAAGCCGATGATGGACACATGACACAAGACTATGGAGTGGAAGTCTAGTTCAATCAATCTAGTCAATCTATCCACCATGATCAAAACCTATTACGAGGGACGTTAGGTTCCATCAAAAAGATACAAGAGATCATTGAAGCGGAATTCTCTTCTTTCCAATGTGTTATTTTTAGGTGCAAGTGGTGGGACACCTTTGATTGGAATAATGTAAAGGAATATCACAATAATAGGCTGATATGTATCAACTCTAGAAAGATGTGGGATGAAGCTAAGGAGCCTTATGTTTTCCCCAAATGTGTTGGATAGCGATTGGTGGTTCGTATTGAGACATGACCCTAGATCAAAACATATTTTTGAGAACAATTATCATGCCAAGTGAGCTGGAAGATAATGAGGGTGATGAGAATAGAGAGTGAATGGTACATGTGTTATTTCATCATTTATAATATTTTAGATGGGTTTTGATAAAGAACATAATAATTATTTTTTTACAGTTTCTGCTAGATTTAATAAATGCATAGTAAAAAATTTAAGTTTTATTGTGAATTTTACTAATAAAATCATTTACAATCTCTATTCCTATTTATATTTCATTAAAATTCAGAAAAAACAAAACAAAACAAAAAAATAAAAAACAAAAAATCCATTCTTACATTAAACCTTTTCTTCTTGTTGTTTATGTGACTGCAAAAAATCACAATTATAGCTTTTCATTTTAGATTTACAGGGTTTGTATTACTATATATATAGGTGTATGACATCTAACTCGTGGGACCACTTGCAAAGTCAGATCCCAATCCCTGTCGACCCTTGCACAATATTTTAAGAAATAGCTTTTGTTAATCAGTGTGCACTGTTTAAAATAGCACACCAATGCGCTCTTTTAGTATAACACAGTGGGCGCGTATTGACAAAAATCAATATTTGATAAAAATAATTTTCTATTCATTTATGTTTATGTTAATCAGTGCTTCGGTATTAATATAACGCACGGAGTATCTTGTTGACAAAGAGCATCATACAATGTTTCTACTATAGTGGCGGTGCGTTTATAAGAACATATCACACCATTATCGGTGCTTAAGTTGTGAAAGTCGCACCAGGCATTTAATTGATATAGACGCACCATTTTCTTGATTTATTTTTTTACCTGAAATGTCTGTGATTTATTTATAAAATATATTAATGAATGGTACAGGTTTTATATTGATAAAGAAATGGCTGACAATATTTCAAGTAATAAAAATACTTATAGCACATCCAGAAAAGAAAAAAAGGAAATTTCTTTGTAAATTATTTACAAAAGTTATTATTTTTGAATAATATGTAAGTTTAACTAATATTTATTTTTTAGTGTGTATCATGCAAAGCCACAAAATGGCGAAGCTTGATAAGATTCTATTTTATCTAAGACCAGAAGAGCGTAAAAAGGATGAATGAGCTGATATTGTAAATATTTCAGTAGGAATGTCCAAAAAGGTGTACAAGGAGATGGTCAAAGAAATGGACATAATTGCATCACACGAGGATCCATCTCAACAGAAACGTGCTTCAAATGTAATATGTAATCATTGAATTTTCTTATTAGGTTCAATAAATAAATAATTTAGCATTAAATATTAATTTTCAAGCATTTTCTTGTAGAAAAGAAAATAAAATGGAACCAATTCAACACATAAAACAGGAAGAAAAGGGTTGATATCTAAGTTTGTGAGTAATTGTTACTTCCTTATAACAACTTAACTAGATTTCATTTTTTTATATTTAAGTTGTTTTACAGCAATCATCATTGAATGTCTTCAAGCAGGTGCTAACATACAAAGAAGAACCATTAGAAGAATTGATTGACATTGGGTTAAATATGGGTTGTCGATATATGTTGGAATATAAGAAATTAATTGTGGAATTTGTAAGTATCTATCATTTTACTTAGCTTCTTCTATAATTAATAGAACAAAAAAATCTTTTATAATAAATCTATGATTTGTTATGGGGTATAAAACTTGCAGGAAACAAAGTATGGAATTGTGCCAACAATGAATTGTTGAAAGAAGGCATGAAATTTGGTTTTGAAATAATGTGTATAGTTCACGAGTCAATTCTTTCTATGGTACATTTCTTTTCGATTTACATTGATGTATATTATTTAATGTTTCAATTTTCATTATTCTCACCAATGTAGATACACTCATTACACTTTATTTTTATGTTTGTAAATGGAACTTGAAGAAGAAGAAGAAAAAAATCAACATAATGAACAAAACATTCCTCCAAATAACCCAAGTCATGGAAGTAGTTCGATCATTAACAGCAATTCCAGCGAAGAATGATGACCAGTATGTTTGGATATCAAAACAAGGCATTGTATTTTTTGAAATATTTGTCTGTGAAATCAAACATTTTGTTTAATGTAATGGACATAGTGTCCCAATTGAAAGATAAATGGATACTGATATTTGTGCCATTTTCTATGACAAAGAGTGTCTTATTCATATATATATATAATAAAATGTTGAGATTCAACAATAAAATTTCAGCACCCACGCCTAGTGCATTATGTACCTATACTAGGGTGTGGCCCACCGTGTTATTTTTGGTGCATGTCTATTTTGGTTATCCCTTAATTAAGATGGACAGTAAAATGTAATATAGTCTTAAAAATAACTTGTAGTATTTAACTGAGAGTGATAAATTCAGTTAGTTCATGGATTTTGAGTTAGAGGTAGTTAGTGAGGCATGTAGAGTAATTCTAGTTGTAACAGAGTTCGAATTGTAGTGGTGCATTAGTTAATGCAGGTTGTAATCAGTTTAACTCAGTTAAGTGTGTTAAACGCAGTTGTTCTAGTTGTAACTGCTTGATACACTAGTGAGAGATCAAGTGAATTATATATTGATTAATTCACAATCAGTGATATGACATGCAATTGAGGATTTACTATTATTAGTTGCATGCATGCCAGATCTAGTGGAGACCCAGTTGAGATCTAGGTGAAAGGGAAGTTGAATATCAGTTGTAGGATTATCGGATTGCACCCATGCAACCAAAAACCCATTGGAGTGCTCATTATACTTGTGCAATCAAGGAAGGCCAAAATTCCTATCTTTTAGGGATTTCATTCACTAGGGATTGCGCAAGCAAGGAAGGTTGTTTGGAGGCAGTAAATTGGCTAACTATTGGTCAGTTTTTGTATAACAGTGTGAGAAAATTAGTTGAGTATTGGAGGGTTCTTGTTAGAAGATTTTTGTATGTAATTGTTTCATTATCCATGCTGAATATACAGTAGAATATAGTGGCATTTTGAGCAGTGCGATTTCCCCAGGAAATTATCTTTGTTGTGTTTGATTTGATTCTTCTTTACTTCATGTGATTAGAGACTATTTTTTTAATTTTGCCAAATATTTGTAGAAGCAATTCAATATTTAACTTTAGTACATTGTTAGATCGGGTGAATCCATGATATACATGCATGTTGTATAATTTATACATGGTATCAAATCACAGGAAATCAAAATTGTGAAGGAGGAGTTGAGTTTGTGACTGGATAGAATTCAAATTTGCAGAAATACTTTCTTGGTGCTGCAGCTGATTCAGGATCGAAATGGATTTCAATGGCTTGAGGTTGGAGTATGCTACAAATCTTGATGCATGGAAAAAGAAAGTGGCAAAGGTGCGGAGGATCTTGTTGGAGGGAGTACGAGACCACATTGTCTCAAGCCTCCATGGGAAAGCCACACCATATGTAATGTGGAAGGCTTTGACGTATCTATTCCAAAGTAGCAACGACCATAGGAAATTGTCACTCAAATATAAACTCAGGAAGATCAAGATGGAGAAGGGTGAATCCATACCAAAATTTCTAACAAAGTTTGTCCAATTTCGGGATGAAACAGGGAGCATTTGTATAACAATTGTTGATGATGATTTGGTGAGATTGGATCTCCTAGGACTTCCCAATATTTGGCATAGTTATCAAGACTTAGTCAATGGAAGGGAAAATTTGATAGATTGGGAACAACTGTGGTCGGATTTGGTGCAGGATGAGTTCATACGGAACACCAGAGATGGATCTTCATCTAAGAATGAATATGAAGAAGATTGTGCTTTGGATGCCAAGGGAAAGAAGGGGAAGGGGAAGAAATTCCATTCAAAATCAGAGTCCAAGAATGGAAAGAAGTAGGACATGTCCAAGGTGAAGTGTTTTCATTGTCACGAAAATGGGATTTTGCTACTAACTGTCCAAAAAAGAAAAAGAACAAGAAGGCTAGAGGATCTGCATCTAGTGAGGCTTTTGCCTCGCAATTTGAGCTTGAATTATCATTGATCACATGCATGGTGTCAAGTGCATTGGGATCTGTGTGGTATTTGGATAGTGGTGTTTCCTTTCACATGACAGGAGACAAGGAACTTTTCAGTGACTTGGAGGAGAAGGATCTCCAAATTCATATTGAAATGGGCGATGACAGGTGGTACAGTGCTATTGGGATAGGTACCATTACCCTCTAGAGGTATTCAAGTAAACCCTTTCAGTTAAAATATGTAATGCATGTACCAGGTTTGAAAAAATTTAGTCTCAGTCGCAATGTTGGAGGATAGAGGCTATGATGTTGTTTTTAGTGAAGGAAAAGCCTTCCTGCGACATAAAACAACAGGACAAGCCAAGAGGATGGGGATTTGAGTTTAGAATCTCTACAAGCTAGAGGTAGATGGCCGCACAACAATTATGGGCAAGGTGGATCAAATGGTGAGCCTAGATGAGGGCGAATTATGGCACAAGATATTGGGTCATCTTCACATGGAGCCTTGAAAGTCATGCAGGATATTTCTACTGGTCTTCCCAGGGGTACACTTGTACAGTCGGACACATGCAAGGGATATACTATGGGAAAATATGTAAAGGCCACCTTTCATGAAAATGAGAACCAAGCTTCAAGGATCCTTGAGAGAGTTCACACATATGTGTGTGGACCATTCTCTATTGCTTCGACAACAAAAAAAAAAGTACTATGGGATATTTATTGATGACTTTTCTCGTAAGTGTTGGATCTTCTTCATGCAGAATAAATATCGGACATTCTCTAAGTTTCTTGAGTTTAAAGCACTGGTGGAGAAAGAGTCGGGGAATCAAGTGAAGGCTCTTGTGAGCGATAATGGTAGAGAATACATCTCTAACAAATTCAAGAACTTCTGCAGCAAATAATGTGTTATCTCCTTGTAATTTGCTAGATTGATTGAGATACAAATGGACAGGGGTAACATCAAACCAAGCTTTGGAATCCAAGGACCTAGCCTTCCTGGATTCAGAGAGGGATCTCTCTAGTAGGTGCAAAGATGTGAACTTGTTTGTTGATTAGGGTTTTGGTTGGGTATGATTCTCGGATAGATTCGATAGAAAACAAGGAAAATTTTTAATTCATTGGGAAATGGAGTCTAACAAGGTCAAGGTAAGTTCATAAATGGTTTTAAGAGTATTTGCAGGTCAATTTTAACTTGGTTGGTGGATCTTTTAAGGTTGTGAAGGGTTATGAGATGGACATTAAGCTTGAGAAAAATAAGCTAATAAAGGGAAAAAATTGAATCCTTTATGTCCTTGTAAACTGAGAGAGTTAGAATATTTATGAGCATAGCAAGAGAATCAAAGGCATAAGCAGAACCTTAATCCATTTGATTTCATATTGAAAGCAGATAATCAACCAAGACAAACATTTAGATGAAAACATAGAAAGGCAAGAAACTTATTTAACTTTCATAGATTTCATCATTAAGAGCAGAAAAACATTTAAGATGCACAAGTAGCTATAGCCATAGAAGGAGAGAAACCCTGAACATCTAAAGTTACAGCTATGAGGGTTCCTTGAAGAAATTTTAGCTAAATAAAGGCAAAGAGCATGATTCAAACAGACTTCTTTGATAAACCTAGGAAAAGATGCTTTTAAAGAGATGATTCCAAGAACAGAGTATTTCAGTGGAAACAATATGTAGGGCTAGACATAAATCATACTTGACACTAACTGATCTAAACCATTCAAGAAATGGACAAGCTAAGAACTTCTTAGGGAGCAAGAGATGGATTCCCTAACATATCTCAATAGAAGAAAACATTGAGGCAGTGAAGGACAAACAGAATTAAGGTGCCATCAGAAAACATTTCTTAATCTAAATTTTTTGTCCTACTGCAAAATAGAAAGATGGAAAACATAATGAAAAACTAGAAAACATGAACATAAGAAAACTTCACCATCAACCAAGCTTATGGATCTTGCAAACAGTCTCTCTCCATCAACAAGCAAACAAGGGCATCCATGAGCTCCAAGATATCAAATTGTTATCAAAAACTCCAAGAGACTATGTATTGCTTTAGCATAAGTCATCAAAATCCAACTAATACATAAGAGTATCATGCTCTATTTATGGAGCAAATGAGGAGGTGGAAACCCTAAGAGGCTTCCAGAAACCCTAATTTAGCCATAAATGTCATAAATGTGCTTAATGACCATGCAAGGCCCAAGACACATAAGAGATAAGATAATAAATGAAAAACATCAAAACATAACTCCCAAATCAAATCAGGAGTGATTTGTCCAAAAAAAAACATCAAAAAACCTTTGTCATTAATTAGTGTCTTTTGTTGATTTTTTGGCAAAAGGTTGTCTCTGTGCGTAGCGCCATTTTAGCAAAAAATAGGGTATGTTGAAGCTGAGTTTTGGGCCCCTTCCTGGCATCGGATTTGGTCCCGTGATGGCTTGTTGGAAAGCTTGATGAGTCTGATTTCCAAAAATACTTGATTTGTGCTAAATGGATGCCATTTACTAGCCCAAAAAGAAAATCTCCCATGACTACTCTGTGCGCAGCGCCAGGCCTAAAAAGGAGGCAGAAAGGTCAATTTTGAGGTGTTTTTTGACCTTTTGAGGGGGAAAAAAATTCTCCAATTGACCTGAAATTTTGTGGGTAGACAGTTGGTGATATGAAAAATCCAAAAATGTAAACTCCAACAACTGAGGATGCCCCAATTTTGTGCGTAGCGCCTAGGGTGTTGTGCTCCTAGGGGTCAAAATTTGGAAAAAACAAAAAGTTTCCGGATTTTCCTCAAAATTAGTGTGTAGACCCCTCAAGGGGTTTTAGACACCTACTGAGAAGCATCAGCCAAGATCCTGAGGTTTTCATGCACTTTGGTCCTTTTTAGCTTTTCTATCTCTATGAGGGCTTCCTTGAGATTGGCATTAGCAAGCATGCTCTTCCTTGCATAGTGTTTGACCATTTTCTTCTGCAAGGCAAGGCCCCTCTTCACCTCTTTGAAATGTTTATGCTCCTCTTTATAATATTATATGACTCTTTGTGCCCTCTCAAAGTATTTTTCCCATTCTTGAAGCTGGGAATCCTTTTCTAAGAGGAGCAACTTAGTACTTATCCCTTGGTCCTCATTATCACTGTCTAGATCAATAAAAAGAGGGCTTTGAGAAGTGTTTTTGATCCTTTTGCTCCTTCTTACTTGTACCTTCTACTCAACTTTTTCCATTTTTTCTTTTCCTTTGTCCAATGTTTTGGTTGTTTGAGAAGAGATGGCCCTTTGCCTTTTAGAGGTAGCAAACACATTTCTTCTCCCTCTGTGATATGTGCATGTGAGAGGGGTAACAATGGAAGTTTCAAAGGCAGTGCTATCATCATTTAGACCTTTAGTTTGCTTGATATCTTTTGCACTTGCCTCACTTTGATTTTCTTTGTCATCCATGGACTGATTTTTGTCAAGACAGTCATGACTGTTGTCATGACTATCATGACTCTTTCCTTGACTGTCTGGTGTACTTTGATCGCTGTCCTTCTCATCATCTTGCTCCTCCTCATCATCTGGCTGCTCCTCTTCATCATCTTGTTGCTCCTCTTCATCACTTTTTTGTTCCTCTTCATCATTTTTCCCACTACTTTCATCTCCGTTTTCCTCTTCATAGGGCTCACTACTCTCATCTTTGTGGCTGCCTTCATTAATTTCATCATTGCCATCACTACTTTCTTCATGGCTACTTCCCTTCTCTTCACTGTTTTCTTCATTTTCATCATCTTCTTCTCCATTGATCCCTTCTTGACCATCATTATCTATCTCAGTTTCCTCCTGACTGTTGCCTTCTATTTGTTCTTCACTAGGGCTACTGTCAGCCCCCTCACTTGGCAATTTAGGGGAAGAAGTAAGAGGTGAAATTCTTTGTGGAGAAGGCACATGGGGAGATGATGGATGTGTGCAAGTATATGGTTGTGAACATTAGGGGAATTTTGAGGTCTAAAATGGGCCTCATAAGGAAATTATAAAATAATATTGGAAAAAATCAAATAAGATTTGATGACATCATCAAATTTTAGAGGGAAAAATGAAAAAACTACTTTTTCAACTCATATTTTCAACTTATCTCCCAAATTTTTTACTCAAATTTTGAGTGGGAGTAGTCTTTGGATGTGAAATTTAATTCCTCATCCAAGGATTACCCATGTTGCATACTTTCGATGGGTCCTACTACACGAAAAATGAGAAATACATAAAAAAACGTGATTGTAATCACTTTTTTTTTTATGTATTTCCCATTTTTCATGTAGCAGGGTTCATTGAAAGTATGCAACATGGGTACTCCTTGGATGAGGAATTAAATTTTTCATCCAACGAGTACTCCCACTCGAAATTTGAGTAAAAATTGTGGGAGATAAATTGAAAATACGAGTTGAAAAAGTAGTTTTATTATTTTATTATTTTTTAATATTTTTACCTTTTTATTTAAAAAATGGTAAATCATCCCCCATGGTTGACATCATCATCTTTAATCCTATTGGTTGTTATAAATTTTATTTTTGTTGTACATTTTTCTTAGGAGGCCCATTTTAGACCTCAAAATTCCCCTAATGGTGGAAGGAAAGTTCTGCTGGATGAAGGCCCGGGGGTCTGTAAACACATCATGTGAGATGAAGGTTTCCCAAGATATTCTTTGCTGCTCTAGTTGGTATAGGACAATAATTTTGATCAGGGAGTGGTGAAAGAGGCTTGGCATTTGGTGGTCATAGCTTTTCTTCTTGACAAATGAGGCCATTTTATCAATGCTTCGAAAAAGGTAGTAAGGTAGGTTCATCATCTTGACCCTGGTAAAATGCATCAACAACCTTATATGATATGAGTAAATCCAGGAGTATATCCCCTCACATGTGAAATAATTGATAATCTTCCTCATCAATGCAGCATACCTCTCCAGAAAATGGGAAAAGGGAAAACAACCTTAAAATTTTGTTGATAGCTGGGTTTCAAATAGGGCCCATAATAACTCAACTCCAGCTTCTTTTGCTTGAACCACACCTCACCAATGTCTGGTATACCTGTTGCTTTGGAAATGATCTCAGATGAGAGCTCAAATTGTACCCCTACCAGATTGACTTGATGGTTTTTTAAGCTACAGACGAACAATCTAGTTAAGTCTGAATGGTTGCTGACTTGTTTGACCTTCTCACAAAATTTGTAGCACCCTACATCCTGGAAGCATGAAAGGATCATAGGAGATGAAGTGAGTGGAGTGGTGTCTAGGGGCTCAAATATTTTTTCTTTTCCTCCATGATGTTTTGGCTTGGTGGGAGTATGACTTTGATCACCACTGGTATGACTATCTCCCTCTGACATGATGACTGGTCCAAAAAAACAACAGTAGGACCTTTGGACTTTTCTTGAGGGTTTTTGGGCAAACTAAGTGCTTTTAGTGGATTTAGGTCAAATCTTTGCAAAACGAAAGCTAAGGTGAAAATTATTTTTTAGAGCTTGCACTTGGGGTTTAGAGGTTAGCCTATAGTTGCCCAATCTTCTTTTTTTACTCAAAACCAATTTCACTTGCAAACCCTAACTCAAAGACTAATTGATCTTTATATAGTCTAGGGTATGGTCTAATTTTGACTATGGATGAATTCCTTGTTTTTAGAAAAAGGAGAGCTTGGGAGGAGAAAAAAGTTTCACCAACTTTAGACTCTGCTTGCAGAAGTTTTGAAGATGAAATTTTGGATTTTTTAACTCTTTGAGAAAACATGGAGAAATCTGGCCGAAACATAGCGACTGTGCGAAGCGCTGGTGCGTAGCGCTGGGCAGACTGGGCGGTGTCCTGGGTGCTTCCGGTCTTTGATGGGCCTATGCGTAGTGTCGGGCCAAGTGCGCAGCGCCGGGCTCTGAGCGCGTAGCGCAGTGTATTTTTACACTGCCCGCCTCCCTCCTATGCGTAGCGCCAAAGGCTAGGTGCGTAGTGCCCGAAATTTTTACAGTTTGGCCTGAAAACCCCGAAAAAAATTCTCCCAACGGCTTCTTCTCTTTGGAAATGGAAAATGATGTGTGGGAAAGGTTCAAGTGGCCTTTTATATTTGATTTGAAAAGTAATTTTTAAAATATCAAACCCACTTTTTCAAAGTTAATGTCCCCTATATTTTTAGTGTGCCTCTTGACTAATATTTGTTGTGAACACACTTTTGATATTTTTTGGAAAAAACATTTACTTATGCCTCTGTCATCTTTTGCAGAACAATCTTTTTGACATGGAGGCCTTTGTTGGGGGTCTATTGCTGAGATGCAAACTAGGGTTACACTTGCTTTTTAGGCTGTTTTGATACTAACTTATGCCCAACCCTTTATTTCAAAAACTCTGTTTTTTACCCTTTGGTAAAATGATCCCCTTTAAACTGATACTCTTTGTCTTTTCTTCTCTTAGTGCAGGTGAAGAAATGCTATTTTTGGAAAACCCTAAGGAGGAGGTTTCTGTCCTTGAAATCTCTGAGATGGTTTTTTTGCTTGTCACCATTGTTCTGTTAATCAACCAAAACAAACCCTGATTCTCTTTTCACTATAGGCCTGTTGCTTTTGTCTTGTTTGTGTCTGCCTCCTGGTGATGATTACATCTTATTACCTTACCTCTTCTTATTGTTGGTGGCCACCTTGGCTATTCATTGTAGAAATGTGAACAAGGGCAGTTGTCCCTTGCAGTATTTGATCTCTAAGCCAACGAGGCTTTTCTTGAATGACTTTAGATCAAATTTCTTGATTTTATTCCTCTTTGAGTACAATCTCCTCATGCTGGAAGGCATAACTTGTTGGGAACCAAATCCATCCTATGACTTAGTGAAACCTCAGGTGACCTAATGGGGACTTTCTTGGACTTGGACTTTGGACAGAGACTTAGACTTAGGGATCACCAAGTGAAAGATAGGACCTATGATAAGCTTAGTGTTTTTGAAGACCTAAGATCTAGCATACTTGAATATCCAAAGGGCCTGTAGAGACAATCAGTGTCTAAGAATATTATGGAAGAGACGACAAGGTTATTTGATTGCTAGGTTTAGGTAGTAGTAGGGAATCCTGTAGATAAGAAAAACAGAGGATTTGGGCCAAAAGTCAAGACATGGTGAAAAATGGGTGACAAGTTAGGGTTAAAACAAATGGCTTGAGCCCATGATGGGTCTTCTGGGAATGGTGGGCCCGTCAGGACTAGATAGGATGATAAAATAATGAAATTTTTATCTCAAGATAATGAAGGTAGTGGGATTTCTAGAACTCACAATGTTTATGAATTTTGTTTCTAGAAATCTAGGACCACTACTTAGTCATCTTCAGATGGTGAAAATTATGGATGACTAATAGTGGCTCCACTTGGGGAGGGCAGCTCCTTCTCAGGAGGTGTCCAGAACTTCATATTTTTCTGGCTTTTAGAGACCAGTGCCTTTTCCATTGGGCAGATGTGCTCTTTCTTCATTTTCTAATGTTTGTTTTGAGTCTGTAATCTCTGAGATATGAAAAGACATGATTCATATCAGCATCATTTCTACCTACCCAATCTACTTTCCTAACATATTTTCTTCCTTGGGTGCACTTGAACTAGTAAACCCTTGACATTTCTCTTTTTGGAAGAAAAAATCAAACTATCTAATTGGACCTTGATTTCTTCCAAGAGTTCAGATTAGGCTAATGAACTCTTTTTATTTTCAACCTAATCTACTCATTTGTCAAGATTAAGCTGTTTGAAAAAATTTATTCTCTATCCTACTAACATGAAATTGAAAGCATGGTAAATCAAGATTAGACAATCTGACTCACCATGAGTTGTGGCATTGAAACAAGCTGCACACAAGTGTTATTTTTGTACAGACAAAGCTTAGGAAACATGAGGGAAATATATCTCATTTGTTTAACATCACCATTTTCCTCTTTGGTTCATATTTGGGCATGTGTAACCAGCATCTCTCATTCCTAATCTATCTTCTAACAAGTCAAACTTGAAAATTTTGACCTACTCTTTTTCACTAACTTATCAACCATAAATTTAAAACATGTTCAGCCATGATTAGGCTGGATGACTGAACAAGGATTTTTTGAAATAAGAAGTGGCATTTAGACTTGCACACTTTCAACATTATTATTATTTTTAGGTATGGGGTTGTACCTCTCTTTCAAACTCTGCCCTCTTTTCTTTTTATATTGTTTTTGTGATTTTTATTTTCATCAAACAGTGGTATGTACAATGAATGAGAAAAAAAAACTAGGTTTCTTGACAAAAGTAATGTTTAAGCATCCTCCCATTTACTGGACCTCCAAACATTTCAATTCCATCAAGCTCTTGCAAAAAGAAAGCATTGTTGCCTCTAACTGACTGAATGATGTAAGGGCCTTTCCATAGATTTTCAAACTTTCCATGTTTGCCCTTGTCTTCCCTTCTTGAGTCCCATTTCAGAACCATGTCTCCAATCTGGAAATCATTTGCTTTGGTTCTCCTATCAAAAATTTTCTTGATATTGTCATGTATAGCTTGTGTCCTTTTGTAAACTTCCTCCCTTGACTGTTGCAAATGAATGGTTTGGTTCAGCCTCCTCTGCATGTCATTTTCTTCTGATTGTAATTCTTGAAGAAGCTTCATGACTGGAACTCCCAAAGAGGTGGGGAAAACTGCATCCATTCCATACACTAGTTGATAGGGAGACATACCAATATATTTCTTGGTGGTTAGTCTATCAGCCCATAGTGCATGCACTAGTTTGCTATGCCATGCTTTTTTTATTTTGTTCTAGGAGCTTCTTAATGATGTTTACCAAGCTCTTGTTAGCGGACTCGGCTATTCCATTACCTTGCGGGTAATAAGCAGTGGAGTGGCCTAGGGTGATGTGATATTTGTAACAAAAGTCCACTGTTTTCTTAGATGCAAAGGCAGCAGCGTTATTGGTGATGATATTTTTAGGACAACCAAACCTAGGCAAGATGTTGGTTTCAAGGAATTTGATGATGACTGAGTCAGTGGAATTTCTAGAAGGGATGGCTTCTATCCATTTGGTGAAGTAATCAGTGGCAGTGAGGATCCACTTATGTTGGGCAGATGAAGTAGGATGGATCTCTCCTATGAAGTACAAACCCCACTGCTAAAAAGGGGCTTCAACACTGATGGGGTGCAAGGGCAGAGGTAGGAGCTTTCTTTTTCCATCAAAGATTTGGAATTTATGGCAAGTCATGACTAGTTTGTGAGTATCAGAAAATAGGGTAGGCCAATAGTAGCCAGCTCTAACGATCTTGTTGGTTGTGGTCTTCCAATAAAGGTGACCCCCACATTCTCCCTCATGTAATTCATGCATGATTTTTTTTGCATCATCTTCAAGCAAACATTTAAGCAGCAAACCAGCAAAACTCTTCCAGTACAATACTCCATCTAAAATGCAAAAATTTAATTCTTTTTGTTTTAAGAATCTAGCTTTGGTTTTTGACAAAGAAGGGGGAGCATTGAGATAAAGAAGCACATAAATAATATCAGCATACCAAGATGAATTTAAAAACATTTCTTCAATGTATGGTGCTGTAAATTCTTCAGTTTCTTCTAACATATCAACCATGTTCATGTCTAAAGCTTGGAAATTTTAGTCAGCCATAAGTTTTGCAAGTCCTTGTCCTTTAATCAATTTAGTGGGGCTGATTTCTAAATCATATTCTAAAATGGTAGCAATCCACTTGCCCCTTTTACCATCAGGGTCTTGATTAAGTATGTCTTTGACAACTGTGTGTGGGAAAAAATCTATGATATGTGAATGCAAAATATAAACTCTAAAATCCTTCAAAGCTTTGATTAAGGCAAAGTCTTGTTTCTCCATAATGTTATACTTTAGAGGGGCATCCCTTAAGGCTTTGCTGAAGAAAGCTATGGGGTTTTCTTGCTCCATGATTTTCTCTTGCAACAATACTATTGCCACAGTATGTTCAGAGGCAAAGGAGAAAATTTAAAAGTCCTTGGTGAAGTCAGGGCTAATTAATACTAGTGTTTGTGTGAGAGCTTGTTTTACCAGCTCAAAAGATTTTTTTTCTTCCATACTCCACTTCACTCCTACTTCCTTTTTCAACATATTTGTGATATTTCTTAGGAGCTCAAAAGGGTTAGGGATGAATATTCTTAGGAAGTTAATATTTCCAATGAAATATTGCAGCTCTTTAATGTTTCTAGGATGGCTGATTTGTAAGATGCCTTCTATTCTTTTGGGATCTATCTTGATTCCTTCCTCAGAGATGATGTGACCTAAGAGTTTTCCTTCCTGAAGGCCAAACAAATTTTTCTTAGGATTTAGGTACAAGCCATACTTTATACACTTTTCAAAGACAATTCTCAAGTGGAATAAGTGCTCTTCATCAGTCTTAGAGTAGATAGTGATGTCATCAAGATATAGGACTATGAAGTAACCTATGTCTTCTGAAAAAGCTATGTCCATTGCCCTTTGGAAAGTATCCCCTGCATTCATTGAACTGAATGGAATTTTAACATACATGAATGTACCCCAAGGTGTAGTGAAAGTAGTTTTGAGTTGGTCACTTGGAAAGACTAGAACTTGGTTATAACCTGAGAAGCCATCTAGTAATGAGATTCTTTGTGAGCCAACTAATTTTTGGAGTATGTGATCCATTTTAGGCAAGGGGTAATTGTCTTTCAAGGAGGCTTTGTTCAAATTTCTGAAGTCAATACAAAGCCTAATTTCCCCAGTATTCTTCCTAACTGACACAAGGTTGGACACCCATTCTAAGTATCGGACAAGGACTATGATCCCGGAATCGTACATTTTTTTAATTTCTTTCTCAACTGAGGGTAACAAGAGGGGGTTAATTCTTCTCAATTTTTGTTTAAATGGTTTTTTCTTTTCCTTGAGAGGAATTTTATGTTGAATTATTTTGGTGTCATAGGATTTCAAGTCTTCATACCCCCAAGAAAACACATCTTTAAATTCTCTAAAAAGCTCAATGTATTTTTGTTTTGAGTGAGGTGGGAGAGTTTTGGATAGCTTGATTATTTTGGGCTCTTTCATCCCTCCAATGTTACATTCTTCTATATTTGTTTCAGTGGATTCCATCTTGGGTTTTTTAGCTACATCATTAAAATCAAACAGCTCTTCTAGTGGTGTAAGGCCTCTTGGCAAGGTGTCATCTTTGTACTGCAGAATTTCAAGTTCTCTTTGATATGATATATCAAATACTTCTGCAACACAAGGGTTTTGAAGGTGGTTTATATCATCATCAAAGGGCAGCTCTGTTTTGGGAGTTTCATTTTCAGCAAAATTATTTCTTTCAAATCTTAAACTCTACTTTGTGCTTGCAAAGTCATTTCTGGATTGCAGAAAATCATCTATTTGGTCATCATTGTGAAACATTTTCCAATGGTTCAAGTTATCCAATACAATAGGCTTGTTCTTTACTTTGATGAGTCATTGATTATTTTCATAAGGTAAAGGGAAATTGCTGGTAGCAAAGGCAAGTTCATTGGCAAGGCAGTTTTGGGCCCTAGGGATGAAAGTGAGCTCATACTTCTCAAAGGTTTTGAGAAGGTCTAGGGCAGCATTACTATATTCCCTTAGTCTAGGGTTCTTGGCTGAATATTCTCCCTTAATTTGATTTATGATCAGTTCTGAATCTCCTTGAACCAATATTTTCTTAGCTTTGAGGTCTTTGAGTAGGTGTAAACCAATAAGGAGAGCCTCATATTCTGCAATGTTATTGGTGCATTGGAAATATAGCCTGTAGGAATGTCTTTCATTTATGTTGTGGAACCAAATCCCTGCTCCTAAACCAACCTTACCATAAGAGCCATCAAATCTCATATGCCAAAGGGTGTCAATTTCAGTTTTGTCAATGTTCTGCACTTCGGGGTTGCTAGAGTTTTAAGTGTCATTTTCTTGGTTAGAGGATTGGCTTGGTTGTTCTGAGGGGCTTAGTTCTCTCTCCTTGTCATTCAATTGTTCACTTATGTCATTTTCATTGTACAGGATGAAGGATTCAAGGTCTGAGTGAATGGAATAAACCGGTGTGTTATTTGGCCTATCTATGTTACTCACCATGTATTTAATGTGGGATTCCCAGTATAATCTCCTTGTTTGATTGAAAACCGGGATGGTGGCATAAGTCATGTCCATTTGAAGGCTTCCCTGGAGTTCGCCCCCCCATGATCTAGATAAAATCATGCCATACTTTTGGGGGATGTCAACCACAACTATATCCATGACTAGACTCTTAGCGGGGATTTGTGCCAAATTGACACACAGATCCTTGATTAGGCCTAGACACTTGACCCTACTGGAATTAAAAGAGTACAATTATTTGTAGGGATTTGTGATTTCTACGCCTAATCTCTCCATCACAACCTTTGGCATGAGGTTGTGTGAGGCACCAGAGTCTAACATAGCATTATGCAAAATTTTGTCATGTATGTTCAGACTTACATAGAAAGGGGGAACAACTCCTTCCTGATATTTTCTCTCTACTTCAGGACCAAACAATAGCTCTGGTTTATCATCAGTTAAGTTTAAAGTGTTGGTATCATTCCCTATATTTAACACTTTGAAAATCTGGGATCTATATACCTCTTGGGTTACCAACTCAGTGTAGAAATTATATACAATATGCATGTATATATCTAGACTCTCCTGATCTCACAATATTTATCTTCTTTCAAAATACAGAATCCTTCCACTATAATTCTTGCGGAAATTTAATCAACAATTGCAAAACACATGAAGAAATAAAAACACACATAACACAGTTGTTTAATGGGAAAGCCTAAAGCTGAAAACCCCAACTATCATATATTGTGTATCATGGAGATCATGTAACAATCTCATACAAATCTTAGTGCATCAAGCTCTCAGTACAATCAATCGTCACACACTAACATAGAAGAAATCTGCAAATCCATGCACCAATCTCTACCCTCCTGCTAGCCTGCCTCCACTGCGCAATCCAAGCTAATTACAAAGACCAATTCGATGCAATCCCACTCTTCTTGACTACATTATTATCATTGGAAACTCCAATGTATATGTAGATGCAATCCATGCATCACTAGTAGTCACAATGGATAGTCCATCTTGCCCTTTCACCTATCTCTCCACTGGGTCTCCACTGGAACTGCCATGCACTGTAGTTAACTATTGTATTGTTCAGTTGATTAATGAGTTATTATTTGTGAATTAATTAAATAATTAATTCACTCTACTCTCACTAGTGTATCATTCAGTTAGATTAGATACAACTAGCTCAACTAAGTCTAACTAAGTTAAACTGAATACAACTCCATGAAGTACTCTTCCAACTCTGTCATAACTTTTCCACTTCAGTTCTAACTGAGTCCTCCATGCATGAACTCTAGTAAACCCTTAGGAATTTTGTAATTCCTTCAACCCACTGATTTGAAAAAATGTATACTGAAATTAAGTGTTCCAAGAGAATAAGTTGTTGTTTAGAGTCTGATTATTATTAAGAGCTAATAATAATCGACATGCATCTATTTTTAGATCGATGATCTATAAATAGACTTTACCCAATCTTCTAAAAATAGAATTTCATCTATTTTTCACATTTTACCAACCATCCACAAATAGCCTCTTGCTACATATAGAATATGCTCACCATGTCTAAAAATAGACATACACCTAAAAATAGCCTATGTGGGCCCCACCTAGTTTAGGTGATTATTTTCCAACTAGGATCAAGGATGATGTTTCAGGATGCCTCCTTCACTTTTTCTTGTTGCAAACTTCAACACTCAGTGAGGGGTATGGTTATCTTGATTTTAGCAATCTCCCCCTCAAAGCTGAAAGGCGCAGGTGTCTTCATTGTATTTACATCAGCTTTATCAGCCATAAACTTTTCTACATTTTTTATTTCTGATTCTGATTTGATGGTTTGGACAACAATGTTTTTTCAGGGCTACTAGTTGAAGTACTAGGGCAACTTGAATCATTACTAGGTTGGCTAGTCTTTGGTTTGTTTATGCCAGCTTTCTTGGCCATAGTATTTGTGTTTTATGCTGTCTTTTTAGGAATATGTTCAGAGGTATTTCTTACAACACTGTTTGGCTGATTTTCTTAGGAACATCTTGATTCTTTTTGCTCCTAAGGTCATATTTCCTATGGACTTCCATAATGGAATTCTCAAATCCTAGTCTATAGTCTTCAGAATCTTCATATGATTTCTCATTTGGTTTTGAAGAAAACATCATTTTTTCTTCTTCGGTAAGGAAGGTGTTGTCCTCATCATCCGAACCTATGACATCTACATGGTCTTCTTCCAACTGATCAGGATCTCTTTCCTCTTCATCTACATAGTTGTCTCGGAAAGGAGGTCTGATTTGTTGGTCACTCTCTCTTTGTCTGACTTGAGGAGGGTCTCTTCTAAAATCTTGACTCTTAGTCATGTTTTGAAGATTGGCTTGATTTTCCCTAGGAGGTGTTCTCTCATTTAAACTGATTTTTTCCATCATCCTCTCCATTGTCCTAACTATGGAGTAAATTTTGGCATCAGCAAAGGAGGTTGTAGGAGTTGTGTCATCTTTATAAGTCACCCTTTTTTCTGATCTCATCCTAGCCATTTTCACAATTAGATTGGCCTCTACACTCATAGCCCATTTTTGTGTGTCTTCTAGAGTTAGTTAATCTCTCTCCCTAGGTTGATAGGCCATATCAGCATCAAAGCCTTCGGGATATTTTACTAAGGCTAAGCCTTGGGGAGGTTTTATGTGAGGTGGGAGGGCATTGCAAACACTATTAAACCTAGTGGAGTAGTCATGAACACTTTCTTTTGGATTCCTTTTAAGATTGTTATACTCGGAAAGAATTTAAAGGGGGTTTTTCTTGATTTCCCATTTGTTTACAAAGGTTTGGTAGAGGGTAGGGAGATCATGTATGTTGTTGGGAGGTAAGTCTTTAAACCATGTCTTGGGTACTCCTCCTAGGCTTTGAGAAAAAATCCTCATCTTTATGGTTTCTTCTTCTATCTCCATGTAGTCAAAGGCATCACTAATTATATCTAAATGCTTCTGAGCAATGATGGATTCAGTCCCTAGGAAGTGAGGGATCTTGGACTGATAGTCATTTGGAAAAGGTAATAGTGGTTTTTATAGAGCTAGTGGATCATACCAGACTGCCATGATGGGAGGAAAAGGAAATAAGGGCTGATTTACAAGGGGAGGATTTGTGAGAGGTGGAGTAGGATGGAGTGGGGTGGTTTGCACAGTGGTGGTATGAATGGGTGTAGCTGAGGTACTTGGGCCAAAGAACTTATTCTGAGTGGATTTGAGATGAAAAGGGCTGAAGTGATGGAGAAGATAAAATTCAGGTGGAGTGGAAGGAGAAGCTTCTCTACTGGAGCTCTGCTGCAAATCTATGGGGTCAAGGTCAGTTTGGTCAACTCTACTTTGTGACTTGGTCCTGAATAGATTCTTGGTATGGTGCAAGCCCAACTGAGGATCTTGTGAAATTGTAAGGTGTTCTGGCGCAGAAATTTCTCTATGAATGGTCCTAATAGTGGGTGAGTTTACAGCTTTATAAGTTTGCCACAAAATCTTTTCTGGGTTATAAACTACGGTGGGAGGATTTGGGTCCGAGTGTGATCTGGTATTGATCCTTTGTGAAGCCAGATCTCTTTGCTCGAAAATCAGAGAGGCTGGAGGTTTGGGACTATTTTTGGAAGGCTGACCTCTCTTGGTGTTTGCTTTACTCACACAAGGTATAACTAGGCCCTGAAAACTAATTTGGAATGTTTTGACACAATCCTAAAAAACCTATGGGACCAGTGAGATGAAAAAAGGCCTACTGGAGGCTAGTGGAGTCGCCAGGTGGATGTTTTTGAAATTTTGAGGATATGTATACAATGGTCCACCACAAATTTTCTGATAAAAATCAATCTAGGGAGTAGTTTTGGGATTTTCAGTTTCTTTATGTAGCCTTAAGGTTTCAATGAGTATCCTCTAGCTGAGTTATCATCTTGCTACGATGGTGAAGCAATTAGTTTCTACTCTTGGCTATGAGTTGATTTTTTAAGTCAAATTGGGGATGTATATGAGTCTGTAAGAATTTTTCATGCTACTATGAACTCCGTCCCACCATGATCGCCATTATGTTAGGTAATGGTGATGAGGTGGCAGATTCACTGGATACTCTGTTAATAAGGGCTTCTGGAGTTTTAAGGAGTACTTAGATTTTCACTAACTCAAAAGGTCCCACCGTGATCGCCATTATGTTAGCTCCCCATAATTTGCTAGATTGATTGATATACAAATTGACAGAGGTAACATCAAACCAAGCTTTGGAATACAAGGACCTAGCCTTCCTGGATTCAGAGAGGGATCTCTCTAGTAGGTGCAAAGATGTGAACTTGTTTGGTGATTAGGGTTGATTTTAGGCTAGATGTTAAGTGCAGGGTATTTTGATTATTTTTTGTTGGGTATGATGCTCGGATAGATTAGATAGAAAACAAGGAATATTTTTAAGTCATTGGGCAATGGAGTCTAACAAGGTCAAGGTAAGTTCATCAATGGTTTTAAGAGTATTTGCAGGGAAATTTTAACTTGGTTGGTGGATCTTTTAAGGTTGTGAAGGGTTATGAGATGGACATTAAGCTTGAGAACAAAAAGCTCAGAAAGGGAAAAAACTGAATCCTTTATGTACTTGTAAACTGAGAGAGTTAGAAGATTTATGAGCATAGCAAGAGAATTAAAGGCATAAGCAGAACCTTAATCCATTTGATTTCAGACTGAAAGCAAATAATCAACCAAGAGAAACATTTAGATGAAAACATAGAAAGGAAAGAAACTTATTTAACTTTCATAGATTTCATCATTAAGAGTAGAAAAACATTTAAGATGCACAAGTAGCTATAACCATAGAAGGAGAGAAACCCTGAACATCTAAAGTTACAACTATGAGGGTTCCTTGAAGCAATTTTAGCTAAGTAAAGGCAAAGAGCATGATTCAAACAGAATTCTTTGATAAACCTAGGCAAAGATGCTTTTAAAGAGATGATTCCAAGAATAGAGTATTTCAGTGGCAACAATATGCAGGGCTAGCCATAAATCATACTTGACACTAACTGATCTAAACCATTCAAGAAATATACAAGCTAATAAATTATTAGGGAGCAAGAGATGGATTCCCTAATATGTCTCAACAGAAGAAAACATTGAGGCAATGAAGGACAAACAGAATTAAGGTGCCATCAGAAAACATTTCTTAATCTAAATTTTTTGTCCTACTGCAAAATAGAAATATGGAAAACATAATGGAAAACTAGAAAACATGAACATAAGAAAACTTCACCATCAACCAAGCTGATGGATCCTACAAATAGTCTCTCTCCATCAACAAGCAAACCAGGGCATGCATGAGCTCCAAGACATCAAATTGTTATCAAAAACTCCAAGAGACTATGTATTGATTCAGCATAAGTCATCAAAATCCAACTAATACATAAGAGTCTCATCCTCTATTTATGGAGAAAATGAGCAGGTAGAAACCCTAAGAGGCTTCCAGAAACCCTAATTTAGCCATAAATGTCATAAATGTGCTTAATGACCATGCAAGGCCCAAGACACATAAGAGATAAGATAATAAATGAAAAACATCAAAAAATAACTCCCAAATCAAATCAGGAGTGATTTGTCCAAAAAAAAATTTTAAAAACCAATTTGGCATTAATCAGTGTCTTTTGTTGACTTTTTGGCAAAATGTTGTCTCTGTGCGTAGCGCCATTTCAACAAAAAATAGGGTCTGTTGCAGCTGAGTTTTGGACCCCTTCCCGACATCGAATTTGGTTCTGTGATGGCTCGTTGGAAAGCTTGATGAGTATAATTTCCAAAAATACTTAATTTGTGCTGAATTGATGCCATTTACCTGCCCAAAAATGAAATCGGCCATGACTGCTCTGTGTGCAGTGCTAGGCCTAAAAAGGAGGCAGAAATGTCAATTTTGAGGTGTTTTTTGACCTTTTGAGGGGGAAAAAATGCTCCAATTGACCTGAAATTTTGTGGGTAGAATTTTTTTATATGAAAAATCCAAAAATGTAAACTCTAGTAGTTGAAGATGCCCCAGTGTTGTGTGTAGTGCCTAGGGTGCTGCGCTCCTAGGGATCAAAATTTGGAAAAAACAAAAAGTTTCCATATTTGCCTCAAAATTGGTGTGTAGACCCCTCAATGGGTTTTAGACACCTACTGAGAAGCATCAGCCAAGATCCCAAGGTTGTCATGCACTTTGGTCTTTTTTAGCTCTTCTAGCTCTATGAGGGCTTTCTTGAGATTGGCATTAGCAAGCATGCTCTTCCTTGCATAGTGTTTGACCATTTTCTTCTGCAAGGCAAGGCCCTTCTTCACCTCTTTGAAATTTTTATGCTCCTCTTTATAAGAGTCTATGACTCTTTGTGCCCTCTCAAAGTATTTTTCCCATTCTTGAAGCTGGGAATCCTTTTCTAAGAGGAGCAACTTAGTACTTATCCCTTGGTCCTCATTATCACTGTCTAGATCAATTAAAAGAGGGCCTTGAGAAGTATTTTTTATCCTTTTTCTCCTTCTTACTTGTACCTTCTGCTCAACTTTTTCCATTTTTTCTTTGCCTTTTTCCAATGTTTTGGTTTTTTGAGAAGAGATGGCCCTTTTCCTTTTAGAGGCAACAAACACATTTCTTCTCCCTTTGTGATATGTGCATGTGAGAGGGGTAACAATGGAAGTTTCAAAGGCAGTGCTATCATCATTTTGACATTTATTTTGCTTGATATCTTTTGAACTTGCCTCACTCTGATTTTCTTTGTCATCCATGGACTGATTTTTGTCAAGACAGTCATGACTGTTTTCATGACTGTCATGACTCTTTCCTTGACTACCTGGTGTACTTTGATGGCTGTCTTCCTCATCATCTTGCTCCTCCTCATCATTTGGCTGCTCCTCTTGATCATCTTGTTGCTCTTCTTCATCACTTTGTTGTTCTTCTTCATCATTTTTCCCACTACTTTCATCTTTGTTTTCCTCTTCATAGGGCTCACTACTCTCATCTTTGTGGCTTCCTTCACTAATTTCATAATTGCCATCACTGCTTTCTTCATGGCTTCTTTCCTTCTCTTCACTGTTTTCTTCATTTTCATCATCTTCTTCTCCATTGCTCCCTTCTTGTCCATCATTATCTGTCTCATTTTCCTCCTGAATTTTGCCTTCTATTTGTTCTTCACTAGGGCTACTGTGAGCCCCCTCACTTGGAAATTTAGGGGAAGAAGTAAGAGGTGAAATTCTTTGTGGAGAAGGCACATGGGGAGATGATGGATGTGTGGAGGTAGATGGTTGTGAAGTGGAAGGCAAGTTCTACTGGATGAAGGCTCTGGTGTCTGTAAACACACCATGTGAGATGAAGGTTTCCCAAGATATTCCTTGCTATTCTAGTTCGTATAGGACAATCATTTTGATTAGGGAGTGGTGAAAGAGGCTTGGCATTTGGTGGTCATAGCTTTTCTTCTTGACAAATGAGGCCATTTTATCAATGCTTTGGAAAAGGTAGTAAGGTAGGTTCATCATCTTGACCCTGGTAAAATTCATCAACAACCTTATATGATATGAGTAAATCCGGGAGTATCTCTCCTCACATGTGAAATAATTGATAATCTTCCTCATCAATGTAGCATACTCTCCAGCAAATGGGAAAAAGCGAAAACAGCCTTACAATTTTTTTGATAGCTAGGTTTCAAATAGGGCCCATGATAACTCAACTCCAGCTTCTTTTGTTTGAACCACACCTCACCAATATCTGGTATACCTGTTTCTTTGGAAATGATATCAGATGAGAGCTCAAATTGTACCCCTGCCAGATTGAGTTGATGGTTTGTAAGCTACAGACGAAAAATATAGTTAAGTCTGAATGGCTGCTGACTTGTTTGACCTTCTCACAAAATTTGTAGCACCCTACATCCTGGAAGCATGAAAGGATCATAGGAGATGAAGTGAGTGGAGTGGTGTCTAGGGGCTCAAATATTTTTTCTTTTCCTCCATGATGTTTTGGCTTGGTGGGAGTATGACTCTGATCACCACTGGCATGACTATCTCCATCTGACAGGATGACTGGTCCAAAAAAACAGCAGTAGGACCTTTGGACTTTTATTGAGGGTTTTTTGGAAAACTAAGTGCTTTTAGTGGATTTAGGTAAACTCTTTGCAAAATGAAAGCTAATGTGAAAATGATTTTTTAGAGCTTGCACTTGGGGTTTAGAGGTTAGCCTATAGTCACCCAATCTTCTTTTTGTACTCAAAACCAATTTCACTTGCAAACCCTAACTCAAAGACTAAGTAATTGATCTTTATATAGTCTAGGGTTTGGTCTAATTTTGACTATGGATGACTTCCTTGTTTTTAGAAAAAGGAGAGCTTGGGAGGAGAAAAAAGTTTCACCAACGTTAGACTCTGCTTGCAGAAGTTTTTAAGACAAATTTTTGGATTTTGTATCTCTTTGAGAAAATGTGGAGAAATCTGGCCGGAGCGTAGCACCTGTGCGTAGCGTCGGGCAGACTGGGCGGTGTCCTGGGTTCTTTTGGTCTTTTCTGGGCATGTGCGTAGCGCCGGACCAGGTGCACAGTTCCGGGCCCTGAGCACGTAGCACAGTGTATTTTTACACTTCCTGCATCCCTCCTATGTGTAGTGCCAAAGGCCAGGTGCATAGCACCGGCCTCGGTGCGTAGCGCCCGAAATTTTTACAGTTTGGCCCAAAAACCCCCAAAAAAATTTCTCCCAACGACTTCTTCTCTTTGGAAATGGAAAATGATGCGTGGGAAAGGTTCAAGTGGCCTTTTATATTTTATTTGAAAAGTAATTTTTAAAATATCAAACCCACTTTTGAAAATTTAATGTCCCCTATATTTTTAGTGTGCCTCTTGACTAATATTTTCTGTGAACACACTTTTAACATTTTTTGGAAAAAATGTTTACTTATGCCTCTGTCATCTTTTGCAGAATAATATTTTTGACATGGAGGCCTTTTTTGGGGGTCTATTGCTGAGATGAAAACCAGGGTTACACTTGCTTTTTAGGCCGTTTTGATAATAACTTATGCCTAACCCTTTATTTCAAAAACTCTATTTTTTTACCCTTTGGTAAAATGATCCCCTTTAAACTGATACTCTTTGTCTTTTCTTCTCTTAGTGCAGGTGAAGAAATTCTATTTTTGGCAAACCCTAAGGAGGAGGTTTCTATCCTTGAAATCTCTGAGATGGTTTTTTTGCTTGTCACCATTGTTCTATTAATCAACCAAAACAAACCCTGATTCTCTTTTACCTATAGACCTGTTGATTTTGTCTTGTTTGTGTCTACCTCCTGGTGATGATTACATCTTATTACCTTACCTCTTCTTATTTCTGGTGGCCACCTTCGCTATTCATTGTAGAAATGTGAACAAGGGCAGTTGTCCCTTGCAATATTTGAGCTCTAAGCCAAGGAAGCTTTTCTTGAATGACTTTGAATCAAATTGCTTGATTTTATTTCTCTTTGAGTACAATCTCCACATGCAGGAAGGCATAACTTGTTGGGCACAAAATCCATCCTATGACTTAGTGAAACCTTAGGTGACCTAATGGGGACTTTCTTGGACTTGGACTTTGGACAGAGAGTTAGACTTAGGGATCACCAAGTACAAGATAGGACCTATGATAAGCTTAGTGTTTTTGAAGACCTAAGATCTAGCATACTTGACTATCCAAAGGGCCTGTAGAGACAATCAGTGTCTGAAAATATTATGGAAGTGACAACAAGGCTATTTGATTGGTAGGTTTGGGTAGTAGTAGGGAATCTTGTAGGTAAGAAAAACAAAGGATTTGGGCCAAAGGGAAAGACATGGTGAAAAATGGGTGGCAAGTTAGGGTTAAAAAAAATGGCTTGAGCCCATGATGGGTCTTCCGGGAGTGGTGGGCCAGTCAAGAGTAGATAGGATGATAAAATAGTGAAAGTTTTATCTCAAGATAATGAAGGCAGTGAGATTTCTAGAACTCACAATGTTTATGAATTTTGTTTCTAGAAATCTAGGACCAGTACTTAGTCATCTTCAGATAGTGAAAATTATGGATGAATAATAGAATGAATTCGAAGAGAACCGATAGCTCCTCATAACTCACAGCGGAATGGGGTCATGGAAAGAAAGAACAGAAGGATCATGGGTGCAGCAAGAGTGATGTTGCATGATCAAGGCCTACCAATGCATCTATGGGCGGAAGCATGCAACACTGCAGTATTTGTGCAGAACCATTTTCCTTATAGGATACTTGGCATGAGTACACCTAAAGAGGCTTTCACTGGTAAGAAACCTGATGTTTCACACTCTAAGATTTTTGGCTCATAATTTTTTGTGCATGTGACCAAGGACACCAGGAAGAAGCTAGAACCGACAGCTGATATCGATATTTTTGTGGGGTACACTGAAACACCCTATAATTATCATGTGTATTTTCCAAAAAACAAAATGACTTTTGTGCGATGGGATATAAAATTTGATGAGGATAAATCCACGCTCTTGTCCCTTGAGAGGGAGTTGGACTTGAATGCATAGGAGGAACTGTTGGTTCCCAAGGATGAGCCTCAAGATGTGGAGCAGCCACATGAGGAGGTTCATGGAGTGGAGGGAAACACTCATGCAGAGCCATCCATTAGAAATGGAAAAAGGCGCACCACGGAAGCTAATAGATTGAGACTTGATGCTACGGAGAATGTAGGAGACCCTACTTCACATCACAGACAGAGACAGTCTCCTAACCAATTTACTAGATACATGGCTCTTATGGGAAAATGTATTGTGACTGAACCATCTTCCTTTCAGGAAGAAGTGTAGAAACCAACTTGGGTTGATGTAATGGTGGAGGAGTATGACTCCATTGTCAAGAATAGTGCATGGGAAATTATCCCAAGGCCGGTCAACAAATTAGTGGTTGGATTGAGATGGATATACAATTTAAATCAAGTTGTTGATGGGAGTGTGGAGAAATACAAGGCCATATTTGTGGCTCGGGGATTCTCACAGATCGAGGGGTTCAATTTTGATGAGAATTTTGCACCTATTTCAACGTACTCTTCCATAAGATCCATCCTTGCACTCTCAGCGCAGATGGGCTAGCGCATTCATCATATGGATGTGAAAACTGTGTTTCTTAATGGGATCATTGAGGAAGAGGTGTACATAGAGAAGCCTGAAGGTTTTGAGATCTTCAACAATGGGTTGCATGTGTGTAGACTCAAAAGAGCACTGTATGGGATGAAGCAAGCACCCCGTGCTTGGTACACTCAGATAGATAGTTATTTCACCGCACTGGGCTTCACCAAAAGTGAAGCAGATGCAAACCTATGCCAGATTGTGGTTGAGGGTAAGCTATTGATTATTTTTCTATATGTTGATGATATAATTTTGACTAGTGATGAGCAATTAATACACTCATGCAAGGAGGATCTTGCAAGGGAGTTCTAAATGAAGGACATGGGACTCCTTCATTATTTTCTTGGATTGGAAATATGGTAGCAAGATGGTGAAATTTTTGTGTCTCAAGGCAATTATGCAAAGGAGATACTGGGTAAGTTTCACATGGAGAGCTGCAAACCCATGGATACTCCTCTTCTAGGAAATTGGAGGAAATAGGATGCTACTTCTGGAGAGGTAGTGGATGCTACTGTCTACTCGAACTTATTTGGTTCACTAATGTATCTAGTGAACACCAGAGCAGAAATTTGGTACGTAGTTAACCAGCTAAGTCAAGCTATGGTTAAGTACCAAGCTCTTTTGAAAGGCAGGGAAGCACGTCTTGAGATACCTCAGGGGCACATCAGAGTATGGTCTATGGTACAGACAGACAGAGGGAGTGAAGCTTCAAGAGGGATCTTCAACATAGGATTGAAAACACTTTCCTGGTACAACAGGAAACAACGATTTGTGGCACTCAGTTGAGCGGAAGAAGAATACATGGCAGCAAGTCAAGTTGCATGTGAGCCTATCTGGATGAGAAATATCTTGGTTGGTTTGTTTGGTTCTTAGATGGATCTGACAGTGATACATTTTCATAATCAGAGTTGCATTGAACTCTCAATTAATCATGTGTTTCATGATAGGTCCAAGCATATAGATATACGGTACCATCATCTCAAATATTGTGTGCAGAGAAGAATAATGTTGCTTCAGTACATTCCCACAGAATATCATGATGCAGATATTCTAACGAAGGCACTCAATAAGAGAAAATTTGAATACCATAGAGTCAGGATCAGGGTGAAGGATAATCCCTTTCTTTTTGAGAGGGACTGTTGAGATTCAACAAGAAAATTTCAGCACCCACACCTAGTGCATTAAGCACCTACACCAGGGTGGGACCCACAATGTTATTTTTGGTGCATGTCTATTTTAGTTATCCGTTAATTAAGATGGACAATAAAATGTAATATAGTCTCAAAAATAAATTGTAATAGTTAATTGAGAGTGATAAACTCAGTTAGCTCATGGATTTTGAGTTAGAGGTAGTTGGTGAGGCATGCAGAGTAATTATAGTTGTAACAGAGTTTGAAGTGTAGTGGTGCATTAATTAATGCAGGTTGTAATTAGTTTACTTGGTTTAGTAATTTAAACTTAGTTGTGATAGTTGTAACTGCTTAATACACTAGTGAGAGATCAAGTGCATTAAATATTAATTAATTCACAATCAGTGATTTCACATGCAACTAAGGATATACTATTATTAGTTACATGCATGTCAGATCCAGTGGAGACCCAGTTTAGATCTAGGTGAAAGGGAAGTTGACTATCAGTTGTAGGATTATTGGATTGTGCCCATGCAACCAAAAACCCATTGGAGTGCCCATGATACTTGTGCAGTCAAGGAAGGACAAAATTCCTATCTTTTAGGGATTGCGCAAGCAAGGTAGGTTGTCTGGAGGCTGTAAATTGGCTAACTATTGGTCAGTTTTTGTATTAAAGTGTGAGACAATTAGCTGAGTACTAGAGGGCTCTTGTGAGAAGAGTTTTGTATGTAATTATTTCATGATCCTTGGAGAATATACAATAGAAGATAGTGGGGTTTTGAGTAGCAAGATTTCCCCAAGAAATTATTTGTGTTGTGTTTGATTTGATTCTTCTTTACTTCATGTGATTAGCGATTGTGTTTTTTAATTCCGAAAAATATTTGTAGAAGCGATTCAGTATTTAAATTTAGTACATTGTTAGATCGGGTGAATCCATGATATACATGCATGTTGTATAATTTCTAAATAAAATAAGTCTTAATTTATTCTATTGTGTTGTCCATTGTCGCTGTGAAATGTTACACCATTGATTAAATATATGGATGATTAAATATTATAATGAATAGATGTGAAATCTGATGATATAAAAAATTCATCCAAACAACACATTCAAATGAACTAATAAAAATTTAATTGATATGAATATTGTTATAAGATATGTGTCGACTTTTGATGAATAATGAATTTTAAAAAATAACAATAATTTCACTGTCGCAGGTCGATGTTTCTAAAAAATAGAAAATGAACATTGATGCTTGTGTATGATAATGTGCATCGGTGTGTTTCTGCAACCTATGAGCACCGTACCAAATACCAATACCAATTAGAAGGCCCGGTTTGCTTTATCGATGACTACGACCCTGGTGGATAGGTGTTGCATACATCGGTATGGTTTTCCTTTAACGCATCGATGCATTTTTACACCTTAATGGCCTGGGGTGTGTACATAACCCATATGCATTGGGTGGATAAAAGGTGAATGCACCAGTGCATTCCTATTTGTAACGCACTGGTATTGTTTGCATTAAATTCCTCGGTCATTTAAAACTATAATCCGAATATACCGGTGCATGCACCTTCTATTGGCTCGATGTGTATTTTTTGGTGACATGCACCAGGACATTGTTAAACGCCCCGAGGCTTCCGAAATTTGTTTTCCATCCCGGTGCTTGATATGTTTATAGTACCAGTGCATAAAGGTTAAAATTGATTGGTACGTTCACACATGAATCACACACCAATAAGAAATACATCCATAAAAACATTTGGCCTCCCATTTTTTTTAGTTGTGTTGAAGTTCCATTAGAATCTCCGTCAAAACCTCAGTTACCAAAAATGAATGTTGTACCAAATTTTTTTGACACTTTTGGCCAATTATAACACTAAAAAAATCCTTTATAACCCCCACTAGAGCGTCCTTTTCCCTGTAGTGACAGGAATAATGAATGTGCAGAAATGGGTTATGTGCGAGAGAATATTTACACCAAGATTTTTACATCTCCACTAGAATTTCCCCTCTGCACAAATCGATGTCATATAACATTTCTTCTACACATTTTGATTGCATATGTCTCTATCTTGGGTTTGTAATATGTATTTCATTTTGTTCTTTTCACAAACTCAAATTGGTGGTATCAGAGCGATTTTATTTTTTTTTATCTCTTTGTTCATGTCCCCAAGGTGTCAATTTTCATGATTTTTTGACACATGCTAAATGTCACATAAACTTCATAAATGTTTGGTAGTACTTGTTAACTTCTATTAAAAACATAAGACTTAACTCTACAACTAACAAAAGCTAGAATGTTTGTAAATTTAAATATACTTCTTAAATGTATATAGGCATAATACAAGGGATGTGATAGTGCTAGTACTTAATTGACACGTAATTAGGACATCATTAAAGTGCTTAAAAGAATTTATTCTAATTCATTGTGTAATTATTAGTGGTTGTAAACAAAGAAATAAGGTGTAGAGGAATCTGCACTCAACATTAAAAAATTAAATGTAAAATATTTTGACATTTTTTCGACCAATCGACATGTAATTAGTCCATTGTGCATTGTGCATCGAGTATTTGTCAAATAAAATTGCAAAAATAGTAACTGATGCCATGTACAAAATACTGTTTTTAACAAATATAATATGCGAAGATCAACATAGTCGTGGATACCATCTCAACCATCAAGTCATTCCATGGTGGAGCTAGTTGACCACGTTTGCACACAATATTTCTGTGTGATTGTATTGAAAACCTATATGATAATTATCATGATGCCAATGAATTCATATTTATTTTAATTCATAAATTTTTTCCACTTAGTACATGTATATCAATGATATTAAAGCACTAGAAATTTGTCAAGTAAAAGATTAAGATGGTTTTGGAATTTTGAGATTCATTTCCACTACTTCCTATGAACGCCCACTTCAGTATTTTTAATTTCTATTTATTGAGGGTCTTGTGTGTAACATATTTCACATGCCAAATAGTAACAATTAATAACTATATACCATATCGATAAATCTATAGTTAAATGACATTAAGAACATTAAATGTCTAACAGAGGAACAAAAAGTGTTATTTGCACTGATATGGTTAACTTACTTGCTCTTATCCATGGAAACTCCTAGTCATAGACCATGTATAGGTTGTTATGAAACCAACTCCAAAAATAGAAGAAAAGAGATATCAACACCTTAGAAATAAGCCACTTCGAGGGGGAAACCTCATTTACATTACATAAATGAACAATTCTTGGATGATACAAAAGAAAAAACCTCCTTTCTATATATAAGAGTCCAAGGGGTCACAATATAATCCTAGCCGACCTAAAAATAATAATTTAACGGCACAATAATAACAATATGGGGGTTACATGGGTACAAAAATAACCATAAGGGGGCTACACTAACAACAATAAGGGACTACACATGTAATATAGGGACCTAACATGCCCCTCTCCTTCAAAAAAGTGTTGTCCTTAATGCTTGAGTAGATATGGATGCTTCTGTATAAAATTCTCATCCTCCCATGTAGAATATTCAGTGGATAAATTCTTCCACTCTATGAGATACTCTGAAATTTATCGATTTTGTAGCTGTCAATTTCTTGTTTCTGTGACTGCATGAGGTTCCAATATGATTTTTTCCTCTCATAAAGTTCCGGAAATACTTTTTGAACTGGAATTTTGTCACCTATAACCTTATTTAAGCATGAAACATGTAAAACTGGATACACTCGAGAAGAAGTAGGAAACTCCAATTTGTATGCCATAGTACCAATCTTTTGCAACACCTTGTAAGGACCATAGTACTTTGGAGATAATTTATTATCCTTCTTAGCTTTCTTGAGGGACATTTGTTTGTATGGTTGTAGCCGTAAAAATACTTAGTCTCCTACACTAAAACTTCTCTCGCTGGGATGTTGATATGCCTATTGTTTGATTCGATTTTGTGCCAAATTTAGGTTATCCTTTAAGAGTTGGATAACTTGTTGTTGATGCTCGATGTGAGCTTCCATTGCTTGAACATTAGAATTTTCTCTTAAATATGATGTTATGGATGGTGGATGATATCCATAATGTGCCATAAATGGGGTCATTTTTTCTGCAGTATGGAAGGAAGTGTTATACCACCATTCAGCCATAGGTAACCACTTGACCCATTGTGTTTGTTTATCAAATACAAAACAATGAAGATATCCTTCCTAACATTTGTTCACTATCTCAGTTTTCCCATCGGATTGAGGATGATAAGATGAGTTATGAGCTATTTGAGTACCCAAACAAGAAAATAATCTCATCCAAAAATTTCCAGTAAAATGGGGATCTCTGTCACTTACAATAATATTTGGCTTTCCTTGTAGCTTTTGAATTTTTTCCATAAATGCAGTAGCAACTGTACTTTCTTTAAATGGATAAGATAATGCAAAAAAATTTGCATACTTGGTAAGTCTATCAACTACCACCATAAAATAATCTTTCCTTCAGACTTAGATAAAACTGTTATAAAATCCATTGAAAGCTCCTCCCAACATTGACTTAGAGTGGATAAAGGTTGTAGAAGACCCGGGGTCTTAATTGTCTCGACTTTATTTTTTTGGCAAACCAAAAATTCTGCAACAAAATGTTGAATATTAGATTTAAGGCCATCCAAACAAAATTATTTCTTCACCCTGTGGTAAGTTTTTTAAATTCATGAGTGTCCTCCTAAGGGACAAGTGTGAAATTCCAAAAGAATATTTTGTTTTAGTGGGGAATTCTTACAAAGATATAAGCGATATTTTTACCATAAGGAACCATTTTTCCAACTAAATGTATCAGATGTACTAGGATCTTGCTGCAACTTTTGAATGATTGTCCACACTTCTTCATCCTCTTTCCATTCATCCTTTGCTTTTTTTATCCAATCTAGTTGGATAATATAAATGGCACAAAGCAATGCTTCCACCTCTTAATCCTTTCTTGAGAGTGCATCTGCAACAACATTTAGCTTCCATTTTTTTTAGATGATTTCAAAGTCATAACCCAACATCTTTGTGACCCATTTTTGTTGCTCTTATGAAGATATTCTTTGTTCCAAAAATTATTTAAGACTATCATGATCATTTTTTACCTTGAAGTGTCTTCCCATTAGGTAAGGTTGCCATTTCTTTAGTGCATGTAGTATTGCCAACATTTCCTTCTCATAAATAGCTTTCTATAAATACTTTACTTTGATTGGATGACTTTCAAAAGCAATGGGTCTTCCCTCTTACATTAAAACAACACCAATTCCATTCTTGAGGCATCACATTCCATAATAAGGTTTTTGTGAAGTCCAACGTAGCTAAGACCGGTGCTAGGACCATTTTCTCTTTAAGATGTTCAAAGACCTTATTTGCTTCAGGAGTCCATGAAAATGCATCTTTCTTTAATAATGTTGTTATAGGTGTTTCTATTCTCCCATAATTCTTAACAAACTTGCGATAATACCCTATTAAGATGAGAAATCCTCGCAACTGATTTATGGTTGTGGGGAATTTCCATTCCTTAATGGATTTAATTTTGTAGGGTCTACCTTAACACCCTCATGAGATACAATACGACCCAGATATTCCACCTCTTGTACTCCAAAGAAACATTTGGAGGTTTTTTCATATAATTTTTTCTCCTCCAATAGTTTGAGCACCTTGTCAACATGTTAAACATGATCCTTCTAAGACCTACTGTAGATTAGTATATCAACAAATACTAACAAAAATTTTCTAAGGAAGGGTTTGAAAATGGAATTCATCTACCCTTGAAATGTAGAAGGTACATTGGTAAGGCCAAAAAGCATGAACAAAAATTCATAATGACCCTCATGAGTTCAAAATGTTGTTTTTCAGAATATCTTGAGTCTTCATGCTAATTTGATGATATCCAAAACGAAGATCCAACTTGGTAAAATAAATTTATCCATGAAATTCATCGAATAATTCATCAATCACATGAATGGGAAATTTATCTTTAATAGTGAGCTTATTGAGCTCCCTATAATCTAGACACATGCACCATGATCCATCCTTCTTGTGCACCAATACTACTAGAGCAGAGAAAGAACTTTGAATAGGTTTAATTATACTAGCCTCTAACATTTATGCAATCATACGTTCAATTTCACTCTTTCAACCATAAGGATATATTTAAGGCTTTATGTTTGGAGGAACACTTCCTGGAATCAAATGAATAATGTTGGGTGCCATTTTTGCACTTATTTCCTACATTTGTTCCCCTCATTTTTACCTTGTGACCTCAAACCTTGGGACTACCTTTTCCTTTTTCCCTTCTCTTTTATCTTAAACATTGTTTTTTTACCTTATTTCGTTATCTTTTCATTTCCTTGAATTATTATGATGTATTGTTTCCTTTTTTGTGGCTAACTGAAATGAATATTGAGGGAAGTTCTTTGGTCTTTTGTTGTCCTTTCAGATGTTATTCATAGCACAAGAAGATCTAGAACATAAGGTGTATAGAAGCAATTGAAAGTGTGATGTTACGATGAGTTGTTTCACTACGATGTTGTTACAGGCTCGCTATTGCAAATTGTTGTTATAGTAGTATTTCTGATTGTATATCGTCAACTTTCGGATGTTGACCTGTCCTCAAATGATGTTACGCTATAGCTGTCGCTTTCCACTACAGCTGTAGGAGTCATCACATATTATATCTTAGAATGACATTTTTTAAGAAGTTTTGATTGTAATCCATATTCTCCAAGTCAGACTTTTTATTAAGGAAATGGTTGTAACTATATGTATCTTATTTTGATCAGCATGAGAATTGTAAGATTCTCATGACTGATATGTTCCTCGTTTTTCTGAACATGTAACCATTATATAACTCTCGACCCTTGAGTTCAAGGGGTTAGCGGAGAACAATATTACTTTTGGCTCTGTAAGTCTGGTCATAATACAAAGATATCATGTTGTTTTTGTTACTTGTGTTGTCTAGTTTAATTTCCATTTAGTTTATATCTCTTCCTGTGCCCTACTAGGGAGGAAGGGCCCTCCTCTTTAGCAGGGATTGCGATGGTAAAGTAGTTGTACTATATTTCTTATTTTCTTTGTGTATTAGTGGAGTGTTGTTGTTACTGTTCTGGTTGTAAGTAGATCTACTTTAGTTTCGATACAATTATGTTGTTACACATATGTGATTAGAAATACCGGCTGGTGTAATTGTTGTGTGCTGCACTAGGTACCATTTACTTGAGGCATGATTACATTCCAGTAGATTTTTTTTATTCCTACACAAATGTTAAGTTTCAGCAATTGATTCAGCAACGATTCCTCTTTATTTTGATTTTGCTTCTGGTTTTATGTATCGGCACAGACAGTGCAACTGTCATTGAGATAAAAGACGTCCCTGGATTGATAATTTATGTGTATCGTCTTAGTCATTTAATAGTGATTAATACAGTCCAACAATTTGGCATCATTTCTAGGGATGGCAGTGATGATCCAATCAACCATAATTGTTTTTTTGATGATAGGGTGTTCCTAGACAACAATTTTTGGGTGGTAAGACGAGAGGTAAGAACCTACACATCACTCTAACATACTTGGGCAGGCTCACCATTTCTATGCTAGGGCACTTAAAAGTTTGAATTCAAGGTGTTTTTCTTTGGTGTGTCTTCATCTATACAGTTTTTGGGTGGTAAGACAAGAGGTAAGAACCTGTGCATCACTCTAACATACTTGGGCGGACTCACCACTGTAGAAAATGAAGCACTTGTAGGAAGGATTGATACACATAGGGTCCATGTGTGCTAGTAGGAAAATAGAGAAAATAAAAACACCCCCCACTCTAAATAACTGCAGGAAAGACGGGTCATAAAAAGGAAAATAAGAGTGCATACTTGGGAAGAAAGACATTCTTTGGAGATCTGGTCTCAAAAGTAGAAAAGGAACAGTCTACTTCATACAGGGATAATAGGAAGAGAGGACCACAGAAAGATGCTACTATATCAAAGCCTGAGGCATTGTTACCTTCTGTGTCTGGACCTCATCACCCTTCAAACATCATATCCACTACTGATACCAAGACTCCATATCTGAAATAGCAGTGGAAAGCCATTGATCAAAATCTAAAAATTGAAGGACAAGGGGAGACCAGTGAAGAGCATCAGGGGCCTAAGGAAAAACATTTGGTTGATCATCATTTGGATGTGGGTAGTGCAGTGAAACAACTGGTCCTAGAATAGCTTGATCCTTTATTTATTTGTCAATCCCCTGCATATTCCGAGGTCAGTTCATCCCATCAGGAAAGATCAGCCATGGGAGATGAAAATACTAAAACAGATGGTACTATTACTTTTGAATACCAAATATTGGCGACACGGGATGAAGCTCCTATGAAGAAAATTCCTTTATCATCTCTACCATCCTTTCAAGGGATGGTTGTTGAAGATCTCGATACCTTTATGTTTTAGTTTGATGTGTTGTGTAGGAGTTATGACTACACTTCAGACGCCCAGAAGCTGAAATTGCTTCCTGCTACTCTGAAGGAAGCGGCATTAAGATGGTTCATGAGACTGGGCGCTAGCATGATCTAAACCTGGAGTGACAATGAAGGAGGCCTTCCTCTTTAAGTATTAGGATTACTGTCGAACCGGGGATTTAAAGGAAGAAATATTTAAAAGTATACAGAAGGAAGATGAGATCTTAGAAGACTACATGGAACGATTCCATTATAATTTACAAAGGTCTAATTTTGGTAACTTAGCCCCGGAAATCCTCAAACCAATATTCCTAAGAGGTATAAGAGATGACTGTCTAGAGAATTTGAATCTATTAGGAACAGGAGACATATTACAGCAATCACTTGAAGAAATAATGAAGCTCTGTCTGCAGAGTTCAAGAGGATCGGTCAAGGGAAGAAGTTCAGTTTGAGACCCTTCAGTTCAGATACAGAAGTCCACAAGTGGAGGAGTAACCAAAGCAGAGATCAAGAATCTATTTGAGGATTTTAAAACCGACCTCCTCAGTACTCTCTCTACCCAAATCACCACGATACAAGTTAAGAAAGATCAAGCAGAAGCTAAAGTAGCTTTGGCAATATTATTCCCTCAATGCAAAAATAAACATTTAGAAAGAGAATGTGGACTGAATCGCGCCAACCTATGAAACATCTGTGAGTTGGCACATTCCACCATTCAATGCCCAGAACTACCCAAAATTAAAGCAGTACTTAAGGAATCAAGCGAGGACGTCCAGTATTCCTACTTTATCAGAACAAAGAGACCATGGCATCTGCGACCTACAAGTATGCCTCCAGATGTTTCCTCTTTTAATCCTTGGAATAATGTTTTTAATGGTCAGCAATTTCCATGGCCATATTGTTACACCAATTTTTGGTCATCTAACCTGTTACTATTAGATGGACCAAAGTACACCATGTAAGACCAATTTTACACTAAGTAAAATTGCTTTCACTATGAAAAATAACTTAATAATCCTTATTAAGATGTTCATGGTCTAAACAGGAAACCCCATGAGGAAATATTGAATAAATCCACATTTTTTTAATTTTACTCAAGGAATAATTACTTAAACATCAGTTTAATTAATATTCCTGGTCATATTTAACCCAAAATAGGAAAATTAATTAGATAAATCATTATTTATCTTATTATTTTCTAGGAATAATTATTTAAACCTTATTTAAATAATATTCCGTGTTAAATCTGACTAAATCATTTATAATAATTGAATAAATCATTATTTATTTAATTATTACTCAACCACATCCTTAAAATAATAAATAAATCATTTATTTATTCATTATTTACAAATAAAGGGATTTGACAGAATTCAAATTCTTTTTCCCTCCAACAAATATAATAAAATATTCCATAAAAGTTGGATCTAAAATTGGTTAATAATATCTTAACTATGCACCAATATCTAGACTAACTCAATATTTTGTTATAAATAGAAGGTTTTTTCCATTCACTCACTACCTTTTGTTGCCTAAATATCACTCTAGATCTATACTTTTGGTCTGACTTTGATCCTCCATCATTGTCATCTTTTGCTAACATTTTTCTTGTGAGCTCCCTTTGAGTTCCATTTTTTGTCTGGGTTTTCTACACCATCAAGAGAGAGAGATCTTAGATTTGAAGTGCTAAGGACATACAAGAACCCATCCCATTGAGGGGCACTGGTAACATCTTTCTATGTTCCCTTCCCAGGTGTCAAAAATACAAAAATTCTTTAAAAATATTCTTGTCTTGTCTATTGGATGCATGGAGCAACTCTTGCTTTTATTTACTGCTTAATGTCTTTTACTGCATAGATCTAGATTTTGTAACATTTATCTTGGTCAACTAACTGCATATATAAAGAAATTGGTAGCCATATTTGATGTTAAGCTTGTTTTTTATGCACAGCTAAAGTGAGATTTTTCTGTATGCTTGCGATTAGAATTCATCCTAACAACTGGTGACTCCACAAGGGTTTACGATTACGACCTCTGTCGTTTTTCAGATCCCTGCATGATCAGCTGCTTCAAACCCTAGGATTTCTATTCAGCTTCTTTTTTTCTTTTCTTGATGTTGTATTTAACCTATAAAACCCTAAAACATTAAAAATTCTAACTTCCATGTGTTTTTAGACCTATTGCGCATGTGACAGGCATCAGTCGCAGCTGAGACAAATATTTTTTCTGAAACCTACTCCTGAGAGTACTGGAAATGCAGGTCACACTTTTTGGGCCAAAACCTACGACCTGGACCTTCAGGGTGCAGAAAACATCCCTAAACGTATGACCTTTATAGAAAATAGATCAGAAACTGCGACTTGAACTATTTGCGGGGATTTTTCTGAGATTTTTTGGGTTTGTCTGGGCCTCTGTTCAGGGTTATTTGACCTTCATCTCTACCTGTTTTGGACCTGTACTTTCTCTGTTTTACTCATCAAATTGGGAACCTAGTCCCCTAGGGCTTCAGCACCCTCCACCTTTCTAGGAAGAGTTTTAGTTGCAGCAGGTCGTCTGAAATTTCAGTGTGTTCAGCCATTTTTCAGATCTTATCCCTTACCTTCAGAGCCATTTCATATTGGTTATTCATCCATCAAAAACACCTCCTTTTAGTTTTGTTTGGGTCTTCCTCTAGGGTCCCCTCCGTTTCCCTCCAGGTTGTAGTCTTTCGCCACCTCATTTGCAGCAATTTTCCCTTTGATTTTTTGTTGTTTTTCTGCACCTATTTCTAGCAGATCTGACCTTCAAATCATTGCCCCTCCCGAATTTAGATCCATTGGCTATTTTGGTGTGTTTTGACTAGATTTTTTCCCACCCATAGACTAGTTGTTGAGAGGCTCGGCTCCTTGAGTTTAGATTTATGCATAATTAGCTGTTAACTTTCTATTATATTAAGTTTCATTTACTATTATCTGCAGATTTATTTACAGTTATACAACACACTTTTTATTTTTCTCTACAAATTTCTTGGTTTAAAAATTAAAATTTACACACTTAACACACACACCCTAAGTGAATAAGAGCCTGGTTAACACTGCCAGACAAAGACTATAACATTGTAATCAATTGATCCTACACCTCTCTGCCCTTGCTTCAACATTGTAATTAGTTGATCCTGCACCTCCATTAGGGGAATTTTGAGGTCTAAAATGGGCCTCCTAAGGAAACTATAAAATAATAGTGGAAATAAGAAAATAAGATTTGATGACATCATCAAATTTTAGAGGGAAAAAAGAAAAAACTACTTTTTCAACTCATATTTTCAACTTATCTCCACAATTTTTTACTCAAATTTCAAGTGGGAGTACTCGTTGGATGCAAAATTTAATTCCTCATCCAAGGAGTACACATGTTGCATACTTTCGAGAGACCTTGCTACACGAAAAATGAGAAATACATGAAAAACGTGATTGCAATCACGTTTTTTCATGTATTTCTGATTTTTCGCATAGTAGGGTCCATCGAAAGTATGCAACATGGGTACTCCTTGGATGGAATTAAATTTTGAATCCAACGAGTACTCCCACTCGAAATTTGAGTAAAAAATTTGGGAGATAAGTTGAAAATACAATTTGAAAAAATAGTTTTATTATTTTATTATTTTTTAATATTTTTACCCTTTTACTTAAAGAATGGTGAATCATCCCCCATGGATGACATCATCATCTCGAATCCTATTGGTTCTTATAAATTTTATTTTGGTTGTACATTTTTATTAGGAGGCCCATTTTAGACCTCAAAATTCCCCTAATGCTTGCCCTTGTTGGTCTCTCTTCCCTTTGTGTCATGCTTGTGCTTTCATCATTGCGCCCCCAAGGCGCTTATCTTGGAGACTTCTTGGCCTTCATCCTCAGTTTCGGTTAGGAAGACTTACTCCTCCACGTAGGAATCGAGTTAGTCCTCCACCGAGTCTGCATTCTGACTCCTCTTCTCGTTCATTGGGTTCCCCTTCTGGTTCTATCCCCGATTCTCCCCCTATCACCTTCACCATGTCTGGTTCAGGACCTAACATTGGTGGTTGCCTTGGCCCTAATGCTGGGAATACTACTAGTGGGACTGCAACAACAACTATCTCTGCTGCTCACTTGCTCCCTTATAAGGTAGGCCTCATTCTTCCCAATTTTAACCAGTTGATCAATGACCCCTTATGCCATGATGTTCGTTGGCCTGCTATGCCAACCAAGCTCCCTTATGCCATCCCCAATTTTGAAGGTCTTGATGGAGAAGATCCTACAAACCATGTTCGATCTTTCCACATGTGGTGTTCGTCTAACTCCATTACTGATGACTCCGTCCATCTTCGGTTGTTCCAACGTACGCTTACTGGTGATGCTTCTAAGTGGTATTTTGATCAGGCCCCCTCCTCTCATACCACCTTTGTGACTCTTGCCCAGGCTTTTCTGTCTTATTTCTAGCTTCCCCTTCGTTATGATACTAGTACTGAACTTTTGACTTCTTTCCGTCAATCATCTGCAACCCGCCTATCTTGTCATGTCTAGGAATGGCGGAGAAGAAAGAGCCTATGTCGAGCCCCTACATTCGAAGACCATGTCTACATGGACTGGTTCCTTAGATCCCTTTTGCCTGCTATAGGCAAATATGTCACATCGCATTTCCCTCAGACCGAAGAAGATGCTCTCTAGATTGCGTTAAAAAATTATTTGATCTACACTCAGTCTGGTTATGTTTATACCAACCTACCTGATCTCCCCAAACTCGGTGGTGCCAATGCACTGGGGGCATCCCATGCCATTTATAGTATCATTAGATCCATTTCTCATCCATACGCTCATCCTCCCATGGCCAACTCCTCCAGCACATTCCCCCCTTCTGGTAGCATGTATCCAGGCTACGGCATGCCTCCTCCTTTTTCAAAACCTATTTACCACAATGTTTCTCAACTTCCTTATTATCCATATCCGTAGCCTCGTCTCCAGCTCCTACAGCATTAGCATCCCCGCCTCCCTTGCCTTCTCAACCCCTATAACAACAGCCACCACCCCCTCAGGAGCAAATGTATGCACAACAGGGCGCGACTAATCCTCCTACTTCTAAAAAGAAGAGGAAAGGCACCCAAAATCAATCTGCCCTAGGTAATCCAGGACCTAATCCCCAAGGGAATGCACCTAACACTGCTAACCAGCAACAGGGCACTCAACCCAAGAAGGACAGGCATGTTCATACAAATAAGCCTTGCTCATGTTGAATTATTTATGGTCATTACACCCACACTTGTCCTCTTTTACCACAAATGCATTAGATGTGGGAGACTCAAGCAACATCGCGCAGACAACAAGCCTCCCCTTCCGTTCCTCCCAATGTTGCACTTAGCCAGCTAGTTGTGTTTACCAATCCTTTCCCTTATCAAGGATTCACGGCTTCCCAACCACCTGAAGGTCAAGCATCTACTCAAACTACTCCATCTGGTACCTCGGATTACCAAATTCTCATGATGAACTCTGACCAACCTATTACCATTGACCTCAACCTTCAGACTCGGTCCCGTCAATACAACAAGCCTCCCACTACGTTTGCCCCCGAGCCCCCTTCTTTAGGTTCTACAGAGCCTCTTTCGACAACAAATGGTTTTTTACATATCCCTCGGGTGAAGGCAAAAGTTCATACCAAGATCCCTAAGGGACCATTACACCGAAATGCTGCTTCTGGAAAAGCTTCCCATTTGTATAGTATAGTAGATTATTTGGCACAATCTCTTGATGCCATCTCAATGCTGGAACTCCTCTAGTCATGGCCTTCACAACAAAAATCTATACTAACTACCATGGGCAATGTAGATCCTTCAAACTATCATTTGATCCTCTTCGATATTGACCAGTTAGAACATCCTCTTCTTCCTTCTTTCGTCGCCTTCCAAATCCCCATCAAGATATGGAATGCCAACATCTCCCGTTGTATCATTGATGGGGGGCATCCACTTGTGTGATTTCCGCTTTAGTTTGGAAGCAACTTGGATCACATAAGTTGGCCCCTTCCACTATCACCCTCCGAGTGTGGGATGGCCACTCTTCCAAACCCATTAGCAAGTTCCACAATTGTCTTATTACTTGTGCGGGAAAGACGGTTTGCATTGACGTATAATTCATTGATGTCCCCTTAGATTACAATATTCTATTGGGTCGTAGCTACACCTATGCGATGTATGTTGTACCATCTACGGTTCACTGCAAGATTTCCTGTCCCCATAATGGAAATATAGTCACCATTGACCAGTTGACATAATACGAACCGAAGTCTCAAACCTCCCTTGGGTCCATCATATCTTCGGTGGCCAATAAGCAAACCGTCAACCCTTTTACCAATCTCTCACCCGGAGTCTACAAAGACTCCTCTTTGCTTGGTTCATTCCCTAGTCTTACTCCTCCCGTATCTGATCCTAGCTCATCGAATGTTTTCATGATGAATTCATCTCAGGCTTCCCTCAAGCGGCCCACTTTGGCTAGTAAGCAGCCCCACCCTCCGTAACCTGCTCCTAGCACTTCAACTCAACCTTCTGGACCCCCTCCTCCTGGGCCTTCTCCTGCAGTTGGTATCCATGAGCCTATCTACCCTCCTGGCATGGTTCCTCCTAGCCTTAACCATCTCAGAGCTATCCCGCCTGGCCACTACCCCTTCGGTCAAATACCGTTCCTAGCTCCCCCTCTCAGAGTGTTCTCAGTACCTATTATGGCTACCTTATCCCTCCCTAACTTGAACCTATGGATCCCTGTCTGGTACATTGATCCCCCAACCGCTACCCTGCCTAGTCATCCCAAAACTTATCTTGCTTTGACCCCAGTCCAACCGGTCCCCATGACCCCTCCCTCTGCTACCGTGCCTCAACCACCTTAACAGGAACATCCTCCTGTTGCGATAGCTTTGGGTAAATGGGGCAAAGCTCACAAGAAGGCACCTAAAGACAAGGCTGCCTCGACTGACCCTGAGCCTCCTTAACTTCCAAAGCCTTGTGCTTTGTGTGATGTTGTCGATCATGCCACCCATCATTGTCCTGAATTGCCTCGTATCAAGCCCATGGTTAATGTTGTGTTCCCTGAGTCTACAGTCCCTGAAGCCTCTGTTTCTTCCTCGACTGCAACCAAGAACCCTAATAATATTCACACCAACCAACCTTGTGCTTTGTGTGATCTTTATGGCCATTATAGCCACCATTTTCCCCGCCTCACGCATTACCACACCTCTTTGGAAGTATTTCAGGAGTACGAGATTGAACAAAACCAGTCCGCCTCTCCCGTCCTTGTGCAGTATGCTTCGGGACAGCTTGAGGATTTACCCGCTCCCATTGACATTCCCCCTCCTAATGTCGAGATGACAGAGCCTGCGGTCACCATCCTCTACCTATCATCATTCATGAGATCCACGGTGGAAACTCCCTCTGAAACTTCCCCTTCTATTTCGCTCGACCTCCCTTCAGCGATCACCTTGGGCTCAACATCATTGGATCCCTTATCTTCTTATTCTTCCGTCACCCCCCGCGATGATGCGCTTGTGAATCTTTCTTCTCATGATGATGAGTCAGGTAGCTTCACCACGTCATGTGGTCTACCTTCCTCCATTCACCTCATCTTCTACTGTGATGACGACATCATGGAAGCCTTTTCCACCCCTGACTTCATCTTTCCCACTCATAATCAGAATGGCACCATCCGTGTCTATGGTGATTTTCACAGCCTGAGCACAAACTGCCCCCAAGTTAGCTCCCACACACCACCTACCCGTTGATGTGCAGGTGGTAGACATCCTACCCAGATCACTCCCTCTAGCAGTGTTTTTTCAGTTTCTACTTTGTGCTCAAGTTGCCAAAATTGTTCATCATTCTCTCATTTGTTGTCATGTGGAACCTTTCAAATGGACCCCCCAACCACAAATTATATCAACTATGCCAATGGTGCAAGTCACTACTCCCGAAATCTAGCCTCGCAAGGTTGGACCATTTTTACCCCCTTACATTTGCTTATTCTCTCGAACGGTGTATGCATTAGTACTGCCACCAATAACCAAGTCGAATATGATGCAGTGCGAGGTTTATTAGCCGATGCTCTTTCCCATCACATCCTCCACCTTCATGTTTGTTTATATTCCCTTCTTCTTGTCATGCAATTGAATGGTGTCTATCGTGTGCATAATCCTATCCTTTTTAGAACATATTTATGAGTGAAGCTTTTGATGCGTGAATTTAAAATCATTAATTTCAGTCATGTACCGACAACACAAAATCACTATTTAGATAGCATTATAAACAATATTCTATATTGGCACTTAGCACATGCATTTAAATCAAGACAATAACATAAAACCATCAAAATGATGCATATCCATTATACGTGTCGTATAAAATGTTTTAGATTCCATCAACTTTGATACATATGACATGCCCATAGCATGTTACAAAAACTCAAAACTGGGGGCACCACCTGCCCCTAAACCTAATCACTATCTGGAGGATCCCGAGGCAATGGATCTGCTCTTGCAGCTCGTAGATCGCACATTCCCTGCCCGACCATCCCCATGCACTGCATGACCCCTCACCACTCCAAGGGTAGACCAATAGGTGGCTCTATGTACTGGTCATCCAAGTCTTTCCAGCTGCACTCTGAAACACCAGTAAGAAGCCTCTCACATCTACGACGGATGTCCTCAAGGAGGGCCGCTGCATCCTCATTTTGCAGTGCTCTCGATCCACTAGGTCCTGTAGCTCCTGATACTACAGGCCGTCCCATATACCCGGTCGGTTTTACCGGTGTTGTATTTGCATACCAAAAGTGAAGGAATCAGTACCATATACAATATCATGAAACTTTAAAATGCACATAAAATATTAGCAACTTGTCACTTACCATCAGGTCCCCATACTCGACCAGGCGGTAGTGGCAAGTCCGGGTCTCCACGATAACTCATCCCACTATAGGGATAGTCGTCTATGTATAGTGGCATATGATCGTTATGTTAAAATAACTCAGGTTGCAACACTCGTCTGACCGCACCACCTCCTCCTCTGCATAGTAGCCGCCCCACCGGCACATCCTGGGCTCCCTCGGGCCCCCATCCTGGATCTATATGTGAGGTTGAAGTGTCAGGATCTTTTCAAAGAAGAGCAAGCACAACATTGTGCCATATTCACAGTCACGGTTCACTTCCCGCTTACATAGTGAAAACTGTCATTTCAACGATGACAAAATCATCTGGGCCCACCCATAGTAGGTCCCACTCAACACACTCTCAACAAGCATCATCTTCCCTTCAATGATGTGGTGGAGTGCCTAGTTGCCCAGGATCCGCAGCACTGCTGCAGCCACAGCACGGGTATCTAACCTCTCTAGATCCCTAATCGATATTTGTGTCCCCTTGACATGGAGACTTGGTCAACAATGGAGCTCTACAAACTCCATGATGTTCTGACCTCACGGTAACACTGGCTGAGTATTCCCCACCATCCCAAGTGGTGGGAGACCAGTCATAAAATATATATCCTAGACCGTCAACTCGATCCAGTGCCCTTGCACTATAAAGACCTCATGGTTTGGATCCCAATAACTGAAAATCTGGACCAACAAGGGCTCTCTAGTTCTCATCCAAGGGTTCTCCACAAAATTCAAAATCCCAAACATGGCCAATGCACTACGGACACCATGATCCTCTCGGATCTCCAACCGTAATGTGTCCAGGTCTCTTTCTCTCCAGTTGATCTGTAATTCTGCCATATCTGCACAAAACCATCATATTTGTTAGTGCACAGAAAGGAAAGACTGCATTCAAACATAAAAACCCAGCTCTCAGCCAAAAAACAGCACAGGAAAAACCCCTCTCTGTCAGGTCGCACTTTTTAGGAAAAATATTGGGATAGGTCGCACTTTTCTGCCCAAAACTTGCTACCGAGGTCGTAGATATTGCCCCAAAAAATGCGACCCGGCCGTGAAGAGGAGCAAGGGTCTGTTCCTGAGCTCTGGGCACCTAAATTGAACTTTCAATCCATTGAAATGAAAGAGTAGTGCTAGGCCTCTTACCTGCAACTAACGGATCTCGATTCCAATAGTCAGTTTATCTGCTACGATTGCCGCAAGATTTAGGGCCTTCTCTCCTCTCTACATTCACCACAGCTACACTTGCAAATGAGTGAATTTGGAGGGAAAATGCCTTATTAAAAGAGAAACCCCAAATTTTTCTTTCACCCGATGCGACCAAACCGTAGCTCAATTTAAAAAACCGTCCATATCGTTGGAAATCTCTAACCGGGCCCTCAAATGGGTATCTAATAGTTTTTTGTGATTTGATACTTCACTAGGGCACATTTTGTCCAAGAAGCGTCACTTCACTACTCCTCAAAATCAAATTTCTTCACTTGCAACACTTGTACTTGGGGCACCACTTTGCCTTCACACTTTTCCATACTCGTGTCGATTTTCGTCATGAGTAACCATCTTTTACTCATGTATTTATGGTCCCCATTGGACCTTTTTTGTGTGGCAGCATCATCGAGTTGCCCTTGTTTAGAGCATCTGAGTTGATTCATCATCGTATCCATGGAGTCTATCCCGAGTCCCTTTGTATCCCGCTATAGTCCTCCATCCTTCATTTCTTGATTCCTCTCTCGTGTCGCACATTATGGCCTTCAGTCCTACTGTCCCCTGTCCCCTTTGATATTGTGTTAGTTTCTGCCAAGTCATCCATGCCCTTTATGCTCTAACAAGGGAAGTCATCTTTCCGCTACTCAGTACCCCCCATTCCATCATCATCTCTGGTGTCAGTCTATCCATCGTTCTACTATTATCTCTCATGCCTTAGTTGAGGATCCCTTATTGTCTCACCTATGGCAGACCTCCTTTTGTTGACATCAGATCATTTATTCCAAAAAAAAGGTCTAGAGGGCGGTGTACCTTGGTTCCAACTTCCACTCTTGTTCGGTGCCTCGAATCAGGCAAAGGGACTCTTTATTTCCCTTTGACTTCATTGTTTCTCAGCTCCAACTTCTTACGACATGATCGAGATCCGTATACTTGATGGTTCAGTGATGCAGCAGATTGTACCGGTGATTCCCGGGTGTGTGTGAGATTTCTCAGAACTCATGAGGGGGTAGCCCTTCAGGTAGCCCCCCACATGCCTGGATGACCTCTTCATTACATCCTTTGATGCAACTCCATAGATTTGATGATGTCGGCCTCAGCCTCTTGCAGCACCTTTTAGTTTGCATATATCATTTAGATTTTCAGAGCCCTTTCCTATTTACAGGGCCTCTTTGGTTGTACTTATATCTCATGTACTCATATATTATTGTATAAGTCCTGGTTGTTATCCTAGGCACAATATGTATGTGGGATCCATTATCATGTATTTATCTAGCTCATATTTATGCCAACATGTACTATATAGTTCAGTACCTTGTTTACTGGACGCATTATTCTTTGTACTTTGTCTCGGCAGGCATAGGTATGCCTCCCTTGCCACCTATAGCACAGTACTCACTCATAAAAGATAATTGTTGCACCTATAAGTGTCACCTCCTCAGGGTCTTGTCCTCTAGCACTTTGGTCTACCTTATATTTCTCTCTCTCTCACTTCCCCTTTGGTGTCTACTGATTGAGTTCTTACAACGTAGTTTGGTCATATGATTAGCTCCTAACGCTCGCACGCTAGGGGGCAATCTATTACACCAATTTTTGGTCATCTAACTTGTTACTATTAGATGGACCAAATTACACTATGTAAGACCAATTTTACCATAAGTAAAATTGCTCACTATGAAAAATAACTTAGTAATCCCTATTTATTAAGTTGTTTATGGTCTAAACAGGAATCCCCATGAGGAAATATTGAATAAATCCATCTTTGTTTGATTTTCCTCAAGGAATAATTACTTAAAAAATATTTTAATTAATATTCTTGGTCATATTTAACCCAAAACACGAAAATTAATTAGATAAATCATTATTTATCTTATTATTTTCTAGGAATAATTATTTAAACCTTATTTAAATAATATTCCTTGTTAAATCTGACTAAATCATTTATAAATAATTGAATAAATAATTATTTATTTAATTATTACCCAACCACATCATTAAAATAATAAATAAATCATTTATTTATTTATTATTTACAAATAAAGGGATTTGACCAAATTCAAATTCTTTTTCCCTCCAACAAATATAATAAAATATTCCATAGAAGTTGGATCTAAAATTGGTTAATAATATTTTAATTATTCACCAATATCTAGACTAACTCAATATTTTGTTATAAATAGAAGGGTTTTTCCATTCATTCACTACCTTTTGTTGCCTAAAGATCACTCTTGATCTATACCTTTGGTATGACTTTGATACTCCATCATTGTCATCTTTTGCTACCATTTTTCTTGTGAGCTCCCTTTGAGTTCCATTTTTTGTCTAGGTTTTCTACACCATCAAGAGAGAGAGATCTTAGATCTGAAGTGCTGAGGACATACAAGAACCCATCCCATTGAGGGGGACTGGTAAAATCTTTCTATGTTCCCTTCCTAGGTGTCAAAAATACAAAAATTCTTTAAAAATATTCTTGTCTTGTCTATTGGATGCATGGAGAAACTCTTGCTTCTATTTACTTCTTAATGTCTTTTACTACATAGATCTAGATTTTGTAGCAATTATCTTGGTCAACTAACTGCATATCTAAAGAAATTGGCATCCATCTTTGATGTTAAGGCTGTTTGTTATGCACAGCTAAAGTGATTTTTTTTCGTACGCTTACGATTAGAATTCATCCTAACACATATCCTACTCCTTCCCCAACACAATTTCCTTCACCATGGAACCAATGGCCTTCCCCTCCACCAATGAAATATCCTCCATCACAATCTTATCCTTGGAGTCATAATTGGAAAGGTAATGGCCAAGTTCCAGTGCCCTCTACACTACCAATGAAGCAATAGTTATAACTACCTCCTCTTTAAACTCTTGCACTTCTTGTCTGACCCCAATTACCTGTGAAACCTAATCCCAATCTGAATAATAAGGAATCTTGGAGAATAGACACTCCGGTTACTTTTCAGACTTATCTTATCACTGTTGTTGGGCTTAATGAGGTTTAGCATCGATCGGGAAAAGTAATCAAACCATATCATACTCCCATCATTACTGAGGAATAATTTGAGCCACGTAGAAAGGATATAGTCAATTTTGAAACTATTGTTACATCTGTAACAGCTGATACAACACTTGTTGTTACACTTGTAGCAGCCATCTCGGGAAATCCCGTTGTTTCTACATCATCCAACTCGAGCATGGCTGGTGCATCTGTGACAGTTGACTCAGCTGATAGGGCTCAGGATCCTCCATACCCCCAACAATTAATTAAAATCAGGCCAGCCTCACAAACTGAATCTAGGTTTCTCAAGGAATTATCAAATTTGTATGTGCAGATTCCACTGTTACAAGCTCTTTAGGAAGTACCTATCTATGCCAAAATGATGAGAGATCTGTGTGTCAAAAAACTTGGAAGGAATTCAAAAGATCCTGCTACTATCCATGTTATGGGGAAATTGTCCGAACAATGATTGATCAGCCTTTATTGACTAACTATAATGACCCAGGGAATCCTACAGTGACTATCCATGTTGATGACCAGCCCATAACCAACATTCTAATTGATTTAGGGCAGCCATTAATGTAATGACCAAAGATCTTTTTATCTCCCCAGGACTTCATGGACTTAGACCTAAACCTATAGTGTTTGAATTAGCAGATAGATCCCATGTCAAGCCTGAGGGAATGATAGAATATGTGGTGATTACTGTAGCTTATTGGAATTATCCGGCTGATTTTCTCATTTTACAAACTAAATCCAACCTGGGGGGTCATCCTTTAATATTGGAAATTTCGTGGCTAGTCACTGCAGATGCATATATCAGATGTAGATTTGGATCTATGGTGGTCTAAAATGGGTAGGCCACTAAGAACCTGAACCTTTAACCCCCAGCGAAACCACATACGGATTTGAATAGTCTCTGGTAGGATGAATTTGAACCTGAATCTGATTTTTCCCTACCTCTCCTCACACTTGGAACTGAACAATACTTTAAGGATGAAACAGAGGATGGCATTATTAATGGTTTTATTAGAAATTCACTCTTTGTTGCCTCTATTAGAGATCCAGGTGAGAATATGAGGTAGATGATTTAAATATTGAACATTTGAAAACTACTCCACATACTGACGACAGTCCTGTTGAAATTGAACTAGGGAAATATTTAAACAGTAATCCTAACTTGACTGCTGAACAAAACAGATCGTTGATACAACGGTTAAAGAAATATAAAAATGCATTGCATGGGACTATACTGATATGAAAGGAATCCATCCTGGCCTATGCACTCACCAAATTTACCTCAAAGAGGGTTGCAAACAAGTTAGACAATTGCAACACCGAATGAATCTCGCACTTAAGGAGATAGTGAAACAGGAATTACGGAAACTCCTTAATGCTAATTTCATCTACCCCATTTCTGACAGTCAGTGGCGATCTCCCCTTGTCATTGTTCTGAAAAAGAACGTCAAGTGGAGAGTCTATGTAGACTATAGAGAAATTAACCAGGCCACCCAAAAGGACCATTTCACTTTACCATTTATTGACCAGGTCCTGGATGCTCTCTCTCGGAAAAAGTTGTTTTCATTCTTGGACGAGTTTCAGTGGCTATAATCAAATACATATTGCCTTGAAAGACCAAGACAAGACAACCTTTACCTACCCATGGGGTACCTTTGCATACAGAGTCCTTCCTTTTGGGCTCTGCAATGCGGCAACAAATTTTTGAAGGGAAATATTGGGTATCTTTTCGAATATCTTGAATGAATTTCTTGAAATATCCATGGATGAATTTACACCCTATTGGGATGCCTTTGAAACAACATTAGTTAATTTGGAAAAGGTACTGAAACGTTGTGTACTAACTAGTGTTTATTTAAGCACGGAGAAGTACCACATGATGATGACCAAGGGGATTATGTTGATACATTTCATTTAGGTATATGGAATCAAGGTAGAACTTGCAAAAATTGAGGTAATATAGAGAATCCCAACTCCCATAACTCAAAAACAGGTACATAGCTTTCTGATACATGTAGGGTACTATAGGAGATTTATAGAAAAATTTTCAAAGATTGCATCTCCTCTATTTTCTTTGCTCATGAAAGATGTGGAATTTGTGTGGAAAAGGAAGTGTGAGCAAGCCTTTTTGGAGCTAAAGAACTATGTAACAACAACACGTGTTTTGCAAGGACCAAACTGGAGACTGCCATTCCATATCACTACAGATGCATCTAACATAGCTATGGGTGTTTTTTTGGGGTAGCTGGAGGAAAAGAAACCTTATGCCATTTATTACATCAGCAAGAATTTAACTCCAACTAAGCTCAACTACACAGTGACCGGAAAAGAATTCCTAGCAGTAGTGCATGCTATCAACAAATTTCGGCACTACATCACTGGGTATCCAGTATTTGTATAGCTAACCACGTTGCAATTCAATTTTTAATGAATAAACCTATTACTAATGGTAGATTTACATGATGGTTATTGTTTTTATAGGAATTTGATATCACTCTTTTAGATAAACCTAGAAAGTATAATGTGGTTGTTGATTTTCTTTCTAGGTTAACTATAGGTGATAATTGCACCCCTACTGAGAATTCTTTTCCAGATGAATATCATTTTTCCATATCTACTCACTCACCATGGTATGTAGATATATCCAACTATCTTGTTGTAGGAAAATTCCCCCACCATTTATCTTCCAGAGAAAAAAGTAAGATCATACAGAAAAGTGCTACTTACTCCTGGATAGAGGGAAATATCTATCACACCGGACCATATTTTCAAATTCGACGTTGTGTTAGAGAAGATGAGGTCTTTGATATCTTGAAAGCTTGTCATGAGGAACCCTATGGAGGGAACTTCGCAGAAAAGAGAACGAGGTATAAAGTACTCTCAACAGGGTACTACTGGCCAACGATATTCCAGGATGCCAAGAAGTTTGTGAAGGGATGTGATAGCTGCCAAAGGATGGGCCAGCCTTTGAAATAAAATGAGATCTCGTTACAGCCTCAAATAGTGATAGAGCCAATTGCGAAATGGGCCCTGGATTTTTAATCCTTCATCACAGCAAAGATCATGCATATTGGTATACACCAACTATGTCACAAAATGGGTCAAAGTGAAGGCACTAACTAGAGATATAGAGTAGGCTATTTCAGACTTCCTGTTCGAAGATATTTTTTTTCGCTTCGGGATACCCAGGGAGATAGTGACGGATGGGAGGCCTCAGATTACATCTCATTTGATCCAGAAACTTGTTGAGAAGTATGGAATTCATCATAGGATCACTTCACCTTATCACCCACAAGAAAAAGGTCAAGTGGAGAGCACCAACAAAGTTATTGAGGGAATTTTAACAAATATTGTAACCAACCACTGAAGAAATTGGGTCGAAAAACTTCCATAGGTATTGTGGGCTTACAGAACAACATGGAGTAATACTATAGGCTTCTCACCATAAGAATTGGTGTATGGTAAGTATCCTTTATTCCCCATAGAGTTAGAAATAAAAACATTAAGAAAAGTGTTAGTACAGGTCAATCTAGATTTGAGCACAACGCAAAGATAAAGATTGAATCAACTCAATTAGTTGGAAGAGAAACGACTGGCTGCCATTCAATAGACAGAGATTATTCAGCAGCAAAGAGCTAGATGGTATGACAGGTTCATTAAGAAGAATAAATTTCAGAAAGGAGATTGGGCTCTCTTGTATGATTCAAGAATCAAAGATTTCAAAGGCAAGCTCTGCACTAGATGGCTAGGTCCTTACGAAGTAGACATGGTCTTTGAAAATGGGACCGTACAATTTGTTTCCATTGATAATGCTAAGACATAATTACTATTTAATGGGCACCATCTGAGGTTATATCATCAACCTGCTTTGAAGGAATAATTTGTTAACATTTTCGTGCTCTAATCTTTATGTTATAGCAGCAGGGAGATGCTCACCTGTGCAGCCTAAAATCTAAAATTCCAATAAGTGTAACATCTGAAAACCAATCCTATGGTGGATGTTGCACCTGTTTAAAAATTAATAATAATAATAAATAAATAAATAAATAATAATAACACTAAAAATATGATTGTAAAAACCTCTTTTTGGGGAGCATTCAGACAATTTGTAACAGTTGAAAACCATTTCTGTGGTGGCTGTTACACCCATTTTTTTTTCCCTTTTTCAAAACATCATATTTCCTTCCCAACATATTTCACAAGATGATGTTACCCATTTTTTTTTTCAGTATATATTTTTCCTAATTATGATTTTTTCTAAAGGATAGCACAGACAAGATGATGTTACCCATTTGTTTTTTTCAGTATATATTTTTCCTAATTATGATGTTTCTAAAGGATAGCATAGTGGTTGTCTTGTTTTTTACATATGTAACAGCTGGCAACCATGAACAGTGTTTCCTATCTCGTCACCATGCAGCAATAATTACAACAGTCAAGTGTGACTGCCATGATCACTAGAAGCAGATACGCCATCACATTAAATTCCTCCTTAACATCATCTCAGGTACATCATTTAAAAAGGAAACATCATCATTTAATAATTTTATTATTAAAGGCAACTTATAACATTCCCGTGATGGTCATGGGCGGGCGTCACCATTAAAGCTGGGGGGGGTAAATATCATAACCATTGCAAGCAATCCATAGTCTTGAAACTGTCATTAATCTCACATGCATCAAATTAAACAGAATGATAACCAATTATGACCAAATCCGGCCGAAAAAGGCATTTGTACTTAAAGCCCGTCATTTTCCATAATTAGACATTAATGTAGGAATGTGTGAAGTACGAATTAGTAATTTTAAAATATTGTCACCTCTCATCACCTCCCTTAGCTGAAGTCTTGTATCCTCGACTGAATTTCTCAATACAGGATAAGTAGAGCAGGGTGTTGGGAGAGAATAAGCAATGCGGCGATATTATGGTTGGTTGAGCTTAAGGAGTGATTAAAAGTAATAGCAATATGGGAGGAGCAACAATAAGACATGAGACAGACTCCATTGAATCTCTGCAGAACTATCCATAATCTTATCAGGTATTTAGGGACACCGAGTGATTTGAATATTTTCAGAGGTTGGAAGGCTCGGATGAGGAAATTACAATTGAATTTGCTAATAATTTGAATGACCACCAGACCCCAGTCAGGGGTCTACAAATCGAAGTAACAGAAGAAGTGGTTTCCCAAGTGACCACATTTCCAGGTGAAGGATGAAGATGGTTCAACGGGAAAGTTAATGACCCTTATTTGAAGGAAGATTTTCCTGAAGGAGAGGAAAGGCTGGAAAAGAAGGGAAGAGGGGTTGATAGATTATAACTCCCCCAACCATGGGAAGATTTCACCCTGGGCCTAATAAAGTACATCACTTGCGAGGGAATATCCACAATCATCTTCAATTACCACTTCACTTTACTAAATAATCTTTGACACCGGCAGAAGATCAACCTCCCATGTTTCTTATTGGGAAACGTTAAGCATATGGATGCGGCGCTTAAGACGGCAGCACATCCTGAAGCCTGTGTGACCAACAATGTACTTATCAAATTGATTGTGTTGGATACCCTAAGCTAGCAAGGAAGGAGATGGGAGGAACTTAAATGAAAAAGGCCTAGGATGAGCCAAAGAAAACAAGCTGGGAATTCGGAAGGAATTCATGCAGAAGCTGAAGTCCAGACTCAGTCTGTTAGGGTCAGAATTGGAAAAGAACCCACTCACAAGTCGATTGGAGATAGTTGGCCAAAACATAGGGTGATAGTTAGCTTGCCAACGGAACCATTTCGCATAGATGAGAAATAGAAAGAAGCAGAAGGATTAGAATAAGAAGGAAAAGAACCCTCCTCGTCAGGTAAGGATGAAAATCATGGTATACTTTCAAAAATTGAAAATTTAAGAAAAGAAAATGAACAGTTAAAGTAGAAATTAGCTGGGGGGGAGGAAATTTTAGTATCTGTATCCGCAACATGTTCTCAGGTATTAACAGTAGTAGGGTATAGGGTTTATTGTTGAGATTGCAACAAGATGGTGAGCTTAGTGAAAAGAGTCACCTTCACTAAGTGGGCCCGCAGGCTATTTTTGGCGCAAGTCTATTTTTAGACTATGTCTATTTTTAGAAATGTCGATCATATTCTATGAGTTGCAGGATGCTATTTGTGGATGGTTGGTCAAGTCGGAAAAATATATGGACTTCCATTTTTAGACATACTGGGTGGAATCTATTTTTAGATTGCTAGTCTAAAAATAGATATGTCGAATATTATTAGCTCTTAATAATATTTGGACTATAAACATTATCTTATTCTCTTGGAGAACTTCAGTTAAGTGAAAAGATGTGGCACAAGAGCTGACAGAAGGAATTATGCTATTCCTGAGGGTTAAGTGGAGCTATTGCATGGATACTTCAATTAGAACTCATGTGACAGAGTTTGGTGGAGTTATTGAGGTAGTTGGTGGAGTTGTGTTCAGTTTAACTCAGTTAGACACAGTTAAGCTAGTTGTATCTAGCCTAACTGATTGATACACTAGTGAGAGTGGTATGAATTAATTATTAATTAATTCACTAATTAGTAACTCATTAATCAACTGAAGAATACATCAGTTAACTACAGTGCATGGACAGTTTCAGTGGAGACTAGTGGAGAGGTAGGTGAAAGAACAGTGTGACTATCAGTTGTGACTATAGTGTTGCATGAGTTTGCACCACACATTGATGGAGATGCCAATGAGGATTACGCAGTGCAAGCCAGGTGGATCCGATTTCATTCAGAGCCCATATTCAGCAGGGATTGCGCATTAGAGGCAGGCTAGCAGGTGGTAGAGATCGGTGCATGGGATTTGCTAGATCGGACCTGATTAGTGTGTAGCAATTGGAGATTGTACTGAGAGCTTGTGAGAATATTTGTATGATGATTGTTACATGATCTCTATGACATATATTATACAGATAGTTGGGGGTTTTCAGCTTTAATCTTTCCCATAAATCATTGTGTTAATGTGTGTGAATTTTTATGGTTTTAATGTGTGCATGCAATTGATTTAATTTCCGCAAGTAATGATCAATGGTGGAATAGATTATGTATTGTGCATGAAGTCAAATAGTGTATGATTAGGAGAATCTTAGACATATAACATATCAGTTATATAATTTCTACATTTATCGAGAAAACATTGGCTCAATGAGACAGAAACTGAACTTTGGGAGGATGTCCCACAAGAACATGCTAAGGATACTTTTGTTACACAAGAATCATCAGTTAAAGAAGAGCCTCCAATAGTAATAGACCTAGAAGCCGATACACAGGAACCTGTGGAGGCCACTTCCATTACAGAAGAACCAGCAGTGGGCACAGAGGCTAGCCTAGGTAAAAATAAAGGGGTTAATACACAAGAACCCACTGATGACACTACTGTTACACAAGAACTAGTAGTAGAGGTGGAGCAGACCCATCCAAGAGAGGTTGTTACACCCACCATTTATGTTGAATGCAGAGGTACATCGGGTACCACTGCAGGATGGAGTTCCGAGAAAATTTTGTTGATTTCTGAATTGCAGAAATGGAAACATGAGGCAATCTCCCTTCAGGAGGGCGTGATCTCACTAAAAGAAAATCATAAGGAAATAACTGCTTTACAGGAGAAATGGATGAAGGAAGAACTGAAGAAAGACTGGGAAGAGTGGAAGCAGAAGGAACAGTTGTTTTTGTTACAACAATAGGTTCACGATCTGACTGTGGATAAGAAAAAGCTCCATTAGCTTGCCCTCAATTTGTTGGGGTGCAGGAAAACTTCCCCATCCTACCCCATTTTCCTATGGGAACGCTATTATCTGTTTCAGTTAAAATTCGTTACGGAAAACATGGCCTATATGGGTTCTTCCACCCGCACCTTTTTAGATGTCTTTTGTGCTTCTGATTTTGATGAAAAAAGCTTGTTGTGCGAGTTATTTTTGCATAATATCATTTGTGAGCATGCTAGTATGCAGATGGTAGTAACTATATTCTTCTACATGGGGGATTGGTAGTTACGATCTTTCCTGTCATTTATGAGGAATCAGATTGAGTGGCATCTGGCCACAAAATCAATGGATGCCAATGAAGAAAAGACGGCATTATGGATCTGAGTAGAACCAGGACGAGTCGTCGAATTAAGGTGGGAATTTAGAAATATTTTAAGCACTCCTGGGATAAGGGAACTTGTTGCTACCTATAGAAGAAGGATCGTGGAATTTTTCCTTAATCATTTTTCACTAATGAAGAGTCGAGCCCTGACTGGGTGTCTGAAGCGCACATAAGTCAGTAGTGTTGAGTTGTTGGAAGGGGGCCTGTTTGAAGTTCAGAACTTTGTGGTAGTTGTTACACATGAACCAACATATGCCCAGGTAATAAATACCCTTGGTGCTTCCTGGATTGGACTACGATTTAAATTCCCTTTGATATGGCTACCAATAGAGGAATACCAAGTTCGTTATGAATTGAGCGAGTATGAAGAAGAGTCTTGGAGACGACAACTGATGGCTACTCAAGGGTACAAGTTTCCAGATGAAGACACAATTAGCGCCTATGACTTCACTGACTTGCACAAGAGACATTAGCAAGGGATCTGAAATTTTTTTGCATGAGAACATGCAAGTGCTTCAACTAGGGGGAGATGTTGGGTGCCATTTTTTCACTTATTTCCTACATATGTTACCCTTATTTTTACCTTGTGACCTCAAACCTTCGGCTAAATTTTCCTTTTTCCCTTCTTTTCTATCTTAAATAGTGTTGTTTTACCTTATTTCATTATCTTTCAGTTTTGTTCAATTATTATGATGTATCGTTCCCTTTTTGTGGCTAACTGGGATGAATGTTGCAGGAAGTTCTTTGGTTTTTTGTTGTCCTTCTAAATGTTATTCTTAGCACAAGAAGATCAAGAACATAAGGTGTATAGAAGCAGTTGAAAGTGTGTTGCTATAGTGATCTATTACACTACGATGTTGTTACATCACAGTGTTGTTACAGACCCACTATTACAAATTGTTGTTACAGTCGTATTGCTATTTGGATACCGTCAACTTTGGGATGTCGACCTGTCCTCAAATGTTGTTACGCTATAGCTGTCACTTTTCACGAAAGTTGTAGGATTAATCACATATTATATCTTATAATGATAGCTTTTAGGTAGTTTTTATTGTAATCAATAGTCTCCCAGTTAGACTTTTTATCAAGGAATTGGTTATAACTATATGTATCTTATTTTGATTAGCATGAGAATCGTAAGATTCTCATAATTTATCTATTCCTCATTTTTCTGAACATGTAACCATTATATAACTCTCGACCCTTGAGGTCATGGGTTTAACAGAGAACAGTATTAATTTTGGCTCTGTAATTCTGTTCATAATATAAAGATATCATGTTGTTGTTGTTACATGTGTTTTCTGGCTTAATTTCCATTTAGTTTCAATCTCTTCCTACACCCTGTTAGGGAGGAAGGGCCCTCTTTAGTAGGGACTACAGTGGTAAAGTAGTTGTACTATATTTCTTATTTGCTTTGTGTATTAGTGGAGTGATGTTGCTATTTTTCTGTCTATAAGTAGATCTTCTTTAGTTTCAATACTATTATGTTGTTACACACATGTGATTAGAATATCGGCTGGTGTAATTGTAGTGTGGCATGCTAGGTACTGTTTACATGAGGCATGGTTACATTCTTGTAGATTGTTTTTATTCCTGCACGAGTGTTAAGTTTCAGCAATTGATTTAGCAACGATTCCTCTTTATTTTAATTTTTCTTTTGGTTTGATGTATCGGCACAGACAGTGCAACTGTCATTGAAATAAAAGATGTCCCTAGATTGATAGTTTATGTTGTTGGAATCACGATTTCTGTTATACCAAAACCCGCGAGTGTTAGTCTCCGCTACAATCGCTAGAGTTAGGATCCATGAGAGGCGGTTAGTCCATGTCGCGAAACACACGGGGAGTGTTGAACCTAATGTCCAACAATCTTCCCCCCAACACGAGCTGAGTGAGTTTCAAACTCAAGACCTGTCAGTCTGATACCACTTGTTGGAATCATGATTGCCATTAGACCAAAACCATAGGTGTTAGTCTCTGCTACTATTGCCAGAGTTAGGATCCATGAGAGGCGATTAGTCCATGTCGTGAAACACACGGGGAGGGTTGAACCCAATGTCCAACATATGTGTACCGTCTTAGTCATTTCATAGTGATGAATACAGTCCAAAAAATAGCATGATCATGATCACAAATAGGTGGGAGTCTTTTGGGAGTTCCAAACACCTTGGAATGATTTTCCAAGACTTTTTGGAGATCTGGAGAAATAGATGATTTTAATGTTGGAACTTATCATGAGCATAATTGTGTAATTGCGCCTCATTGTTCTTTATTAAGAAGCTTTGTCATGACATTAGAGCTTATTATCTTTCCTGTTTTCCCCGCGATACCCCGTAATTCAAATTCCTTTCCTTCCGAAAAAAAATTCAAGAAAAGTTCTTGAAAATTCAAAGCTATCGTCCCCAAAGATTGTAACCATTGTACTCATAGTACAACATCAGAACCTACCATTGGAATGGAAAGCATTGGACAATTCAATCCATATTCCCCCATGGTTAGCTTGATATTATGGAATTTTCCAAAGAAATTTATAGTTCCTCCATTTTCAACCATCACTTGACACTTTGGTGCTAGGTATAGGAAGAAATTCAATTCCTTGGCTACCTTACAATGAATAAAATTATGGACACTACCTGAATCAATCAACACTATTACCTTTTTCTTCTTGATATGCCCTTCTATCTTGAGAGTTTGAGGAGTGCTAAGTATTGCCAATGCATTACAGGATATGGTTGGACGCATTTCTTCTTTCTCTAGGGTTTGTTCCTTGTGTATATCCTCTTCTTTTGAATTTTCTTGTTCATTTTCTTCATCCTCTTCACAATCTATGTAAATAATCTCTTCTCAATACACTTATGACATTTAGTGTATTTTCTATCATAACTGTAGCAAAGCCCTATTGCTCCTTTTTATTCCAATAGCTTTTGTGTCAACCTTGTAGGTTGTGGAATTCTAGGAGTAGCAACACTTCCATATTTATAGATGTGAGTGGTAGGCTTCCTTGTCACCATAATTTTACATTCAAATTTTCTTTCCAACCTGAATGCCTTCTCCAATGAATCAGGTTCCCAAAGGCAAACCTCATGTTGGATGTTATCCTTTAAAGCCCTTATGAATACATCAATCATGTGTTTCTCTGGAATATAAGTTACCCTTATATTCAATTTTTGGAAGTCCTCAATGTGCTCCACCACTGAACCCTTTTGTTTGAGATTTATCAATTGGCTAAAGAAGGTGTTGCTATTTGTATCCTCATAATTTCTATCATTTCCTTTATAAAAATTGACCAAGTGACAATTTTTTTATAGGAGCAAAGCCATCAATACATACAAATGTATTTTGTTCTAAATATAAAGTTGCAAGGCATACCTTTTGTGTGTTTTTCACATTATTGAGATCAAAATATTGCTCCATATGTAGTATCCATGTTACGGGATCCTTGCCATCAAAATTCCACATATTGGTCTTTGGAATATGGTGGGTCTTCAATCCCACATTAGAGTTCATGAAATCACAATCAACATTTATTTTTTTCTCATCATGAGTTTCCTCTACTATATTTTTGCCATTAGGAATCATATCTTGTATCAACTTTGTCAAACATTCCTGCAAACCTTCCATGTCTTCCATGTTGTCTTTCATTTTTTCTTCCATGTCTTCCATACCATTCTTCAAACCATCCATCTTAGCTTCCACGTATTTCTTAAAACCCTCCATATTAGCTTCCACGCCTTTGTTCAAAGAATCCATATTATCTTCCACTCCCTTCTTCAAACCATCCATCTTCGCTTCCACTCCTTTCTTCAAAACTTCCATTTAATTTTTTGTTTCTCTTTGCGAGAGAAAAATTTGGTGCACTTGCTCTTGTAATTTTGACATATCATGTTTCATTTCTTCATCTTCATGAGTCATAGTAGAGTATTATGAGGGCTTAATGGGTGTTGAATTATTTTTAGGGGGAATTTTAGAACCCAATACTTATATATATGCTTCATATTCCCTTGGAATCACTTCAAACTGATTTTTCAAACAAGACTTATGCAATTTGAAAAAAATACGCACCTTTTTCTTTCTTTTGAGGAGCTTGATATTGAAACAGAATTATCCATGTAATTTTGGATCTTCAGTATCTGGAATTCAGTCCTATTGTATCCCTCTCAATATTTTATTGAATTCCACAGTTCTGACCTGATTTGGATGCTTCAAGAGAAAGTTATGCCCAATCACCCATAACGACCTAATTATGGACTGGTTCAGTAGAGCGAACTTGTACAGCATACCATGTGTCACTATTTCCTCCTTCGATTCTGAAATTGATACACAGGAAACTAAATTCCGTATAATATTTCCACTTGTTACGGAATTTCAATCTTATGCTGAGAGAGAGAGTTATGAAAATTTTCCCAAGGTTGCCCCCTTTAGATGAAATTCAGGAGCCTGCAAAAACCCTAAATTCCACAAATCATATCTCTAAAATATTGTGAACAAAGACCTAAAAATTTTACAATAAGTTCCTAAAGATTTCGGCTTCTCGTGGTAAAATTTTTAGCTTCTGAACCTTCGTAGAAAAAACGTTATAGAGAAAATCCCACAATGACTGTTTTGGAGCACCGAAACCCTAGAATCCAAAGCTCTGATACCAAATGTTATGAAACCAGCTCCAAAAATAGAAGAAAAGAGATATCAACGCCTTATAAATAAGCCACTTCAAGGGGGAAACCTCCTTTACATTACATAAATGAACAATTCTTGGATGATACAAATGACAAAACCTCCTTTCTATATATAGGAGCCCATGGGGTCACAATATAATCCTAGCCGACCTAAAAATAATAATTTAAGGGCACAATAATAACAATATGGGGGTTACAGGGGTACAACAATAACCATAAGGGGGATACACCAAAATAAGGGACTACACTAGTAATATAGGGACTTAACATAGGTAATATGTGAACGCACCAATGGAGAAGAAGAATAGCAATAAGATTTGGAGTACTAGATCAAAAAATGGAACATGTGTTCCAAAATTCTTTGATTTCATATAAATAAACAAACACATTGAACATAAAGCTATTGGAATAAAAAATTAATTCATGGTTATTGGCATTATTCATTGAATACTTTTGTGAGAAATAAGGAATGCGAAACACAACCGCCCCTTCTACAATTGCTATCGTTGCTTTCATATGGTGTGAGTATTTGCATATGATATACACATAAACCAAAATTTTCATTGCATAAAGTTTAATAAGTGAAAATGGCTAACTAATTGATTAATATGTAGCGTTATGTGGGAAGGAGGTATGCGGAAAAAATGTGCAAGGGGAACATATGCGAAGGTACAAAATATTATGAAAGAGAGTTTCTATTCATTGCTCTATGCAACCAGCTTGAACACATTGTGAAAATTTTCTTTGTACTGTAGTCTTAAAAACTGTGTCAAGTTATTCGTAAATCGAATTTGGTTCAAATTTTTTTACAGTCTAATATCAAATCAAACGAATTAACATTGACATGGTTGTGGGGACTAGCTCAACCATCAAATCAATTCATGGTAGAGGTAGATGAACACGTCTTTGCATAATATTTATTTTTTATTGTCCTTGTGTAATTTTCTATTTACAGCTATTGTTGACAGTCTCTAACATAATTGTGATGATGAAAAATAATTCATATTTATTTTATATCGTAAATATATGTATCTTATGACACGTATATCAATGATATTAAAGCAAGAGCAAAGTGCGTAGTAAATGGGAAAGATGGTTTTGGAATTTTGAGATTTATTTCCATTAATTATTGTAAAAATTTCCTTTGATATATTCAATTTCTATTTATTGAGAATGTCATGTGTAATCGTTTTCACATGATAAATAGTAACAGTTGGTGGTCGTGAAGGGAGAAAATAATTTTAAAGTTAAACAGGATTGAGAGTGTTATTTATTAACAAATTATTTTTTAGTACAAATAAAAAATGGTATTTACTGAAACAAGTAACTTACTTGGTTGTATAGATGAGAACTTTCATTGGTTGATTGCATATAAGTGATATGTGAATTTTCCAACAGAAAAGAAAATAAGCAATAAGTTTTAGACTAGCGGATTGGTGTATGTTGTGTGTTCCAAAAGTATTTTATTTCAGATAAATTGTTTATCTCTGCAAAATCAATACTGATTTAAGAACAAGAACAATTATTCTTATAATAAATAAGTGTTTAAAATTGTCCGAAGCAAATATTTTTGCTAAACTTGGACGTAGGTGGAGTTAACATTATTTGACAATTCATTTCCCCAACATCTCAAGTTTCTTCCTATCTTTCTCTCCTACATATTTATTTATTTTAAAATCTATATGGGGATTTTTATTGGCTATTTTCCTGCCTGATGGGCCTAGGAACCACAAATAATGCCCCAAAATCCATTCTCTGTTTTCTTTCTTATTGATACAAAACATATTGTCTATTCCACTGAGCTAATATTATTTCCAATGAATTAGGTTTTTGATTAGCCAATTATTCGATCAAAAATAGATTCTCTATCATGCCATGTCTTTGACGACTTACCCTATTAACCTAAATTGAATATAAATGAAGAAATTAGCATATCCCATAGTGTCAGAGCAAATAGTTTCTTTAAATATTTGTCTAATACAAAATGTCTTTGCACAACAAATCATTTACATGATAACTGGATAAAATCCAAATAAAATATATATGAAATGCCAAGTTTTCCTATGGGGCAAAGGAATGCATGAAGATATAGAAAATAATACAAATAGTCAAAATTGTGTATTTAAAGGTAAGCCATTGTTGCATGAAAATTTTTCTATAGATAGGTATTTTATTGTTGAAGCATGAAGGTAATATCATAATTAACTAGTTATACTTGAATGCAAAAAGAAAAAATAATTTATTTCTTTGAAATTTTTTGTTTGTCAAGTCATTGTGAACAATGCATTTTGCGTTGCATAGTTGAAAAACTCTTTGGATACCTTTAATTTAAGAGAAGCTAAAGCTAATTAAGGCTTTGATCCAATGGGATCATTTACGATATACTCAGGTATTCTTAAATATATAAACTTATTTAAAGTTAGAGAGAAAATCGATGTGACTCAGAGTGCTCCAGCCAAAAATTAAGAACTGGTAATGGATATTGGAAAAATTATTGAATAAATAAACATTAATAGGGAACAAAAATACAAGCAAAGAGGTTTAAATCCTACACAAAAATTTTTAGCTTCCACACCTGGTACTGGTGCAACTTTATCCTCTACTCAAAGAAAGATAAAAGCTATTGTGACTATAAAAATGGTTCATAGTGATCTATAAGGTAGAAGAGATGACAAATACCCTCCTCGAAGATTCACTCCAGACAGAGCGTATTTTGTGAAAAAAACCAAATCCAAAAGTCCCGCGAAAAGATAAATAATTGAATATGATATAGACATGGAAAATGACAACATTGTACCACCTAATTGGGTTAGTTCTTGTTTAGCAGAGAATCAAAAAATAATTGAGCAAATTGCAGAAGAAGTCATTATTTTCGTTGAGCGTCCTGTCACATTGCAAAATGTAAATTATGGTAAGGTATTGTAGTGGCTACAACCACCCTCCAAAATTTTTCCTATGCTTTGATTTTGGAGCCTTCCTTTTTGTCCACTGGAGCTTATCTTGTACTATCATCAAGTATTTTCTTATCTTGTTTTTGCATCAGTGGTCGCCATTTCAACAACTCTCCTCACATATTTCATTTTCCTTCTGTTTGTTGATTTTATGCACTAGATTCACACAAATCCATCTATAATTAATCAAATATTCACTTGAACTTGAATTAACACTTAGATATGATTGTTTCCCACACTTTCACCAGCCAGATTTGTCTTTCCCTTAGCGAGTTTTCACCTTACCCAGCTGGGAATTGCACAAGTTTGAGGCTCAATCTGAGAGGTTGGACTATGAGACTACGCAATGTAAAGTACATATTGGCCAAATGGGCATTGTGAAATTCCAAAGCTCAGCCTTCCAGCCTGGCCACTGAGACTGTGCAATGCACAGTCTCTCCTAGTCACTGCCCAGGCTGAACTACACATTGCATAGTCTCAAGCCTCAGGTTGCACCCTTTGCTGATAGGAATACACAATGAACAGTTACCACATCTAGTCTCCCTCATTTGATCAATATAATTTTTCAATATTTCTCATAATATCGTGTGTTTTCTACTTGATCTTTCTTTGAAGGTAGATTTGTAAAAGCTAATGTTTTCTCATGATGATTTTCCCTCTCATAGGTGCCATAGTTGTTGAGAACTTCTTTGTAGTAGTCATTGTTACCATGGCACCCAAGAGAGATACTTCAAAAGATACCACAAAAATCATTACCGGGGAAGGAATTGAGAAAACGCTAGTAAAATTGCTAGTGTATGCGGACCCTCAACTATTTGTGGAAGAGTCAGATCTAACATGGAAGAAAGTTAATGAAGATTTTTCAACGAAGAGCTTCAAGGCATATGTAGAGGACCATAAGGTATATTTCAATGTCCAGTGGTTAGGAATCCATAGGGTTGTATGCAGATATCCATCCTTCCCATGTGCAGGTGTCATCAGCTGGATTATTTCGCATATGGATGTGAAAACCATGACTTTGAACAGTTCCATCTGAAAAAATATTACCACCTTTCTGGTAAGATATTATCGTGATATGTATCATTTTCCCAAGCCATAAGCACTCATGGATCCATACTTCTATGCCACCAACATCTATTTGAGAATGAAGGATATTTTTAAAGGATGAGTAAAAGAGCCATCAAATTTTTAACAGAAACCCACCAACACAGACAAGAAAAAGTCTCTCGGGAGGGCCTACTAGCTCTTGGTTGTCCTAAATTTTATAATATATGATCATTAGATCATGGAGACCTTTCCTAAAGGGTGGGAAATCTTATTAAACTAGGTTGTGAATGAGGGGAATTCGTTCAACTGGTCATATTTTTTGGCTCGATAGCTAAGATTCCATATAGAAAATTCCCAAAATACTCCCAAGGGTAGGAAAGAAAGGTTCTATATGTCTACATATTTACTAGATGCAATATGTGCACATAATGCATTCTTGAGCATGGACTAGACTTGGACACCTCGAGACCCTATCGTGCACATGCACTGCAAACTTTTCTTGAATTGTAGCCATTGAGGAGTAATGGAGAAGCTAACTGGCCACTTCCTAATTCCACTATACAAGCTAATATTTGAGGAAGAACCACCTTGCATGTCACGTGGAGAAATGGAGGCATTATTGGAGATTTCAAATTGGTTTTCCTCACTGGATGGCACCTTCCTTAGAATATTCGGTGGTCATCTCATATTTTTCCAAGGTATGCCACCGACAAGCTTGTTATGCAAGAAGTTTCATATCATCTCTCCACAAGGTTGTCAACAACCTTGCACAGGAAGAAGAAACCACCATGGCTAGATCTTCCTATGAAAGTTGGATTGTACGAGATCAAGAATCTAAAAGTTTTGAAAATCGAAGGAAAGGTGATAGAGAAGTTTTCATTTGGTATATGAGACTTTAATCTGTACAATCCCCATGGTATTTGCAAAGAACACTATGTGAGAATACATTATCAGTCGCTCAGTGGAAAATTTCATTGACTGGACGAGGATCCATGGAATAATTTCTATAATGCCTCAAAACCTAGCGAGTCAGTCAGTTTTGTTGGAACTTCACGTCACTCCACATAAGGCAACAACTCCAGAAGTAGTGCTAGCAGAAGGGAGAAACCCCACATGGGATAAGGGAAAGAGAAAGGTTTCTCATAGTCCAGGGGGAGAAAGAAGCTGCAAGATGAAAGCAGATCCAACTATTATGAAATATTCTTTAGCAATTGAGAAAAAGAGAAAACATAGGATGAAGAGAGCAGAATGAAGGAATAAATAAGAGCATCGGAGAATATTGGAGGAAGAAAAGAAAAAGTAAGAAGAAGAAGAGAATCAAAAGAAGGAAGAAGAATAAAGGCAAGGTGCAATAGTAGAAGAAAAGCAAGCTGGAGAGCAATAATATAACTGACCACCAGTAGAGTGAGAGAGCAGACAGAAGCATAACTAGGAGCTTGCTTATCATATTGAAGAATTGATAGAGATTATATACATGGAGGAGGAACTGGAGCAACAAAATCAAGATGTCGACCTGATTTCGAGTGCAAAATAGGTCACCATTCAGTATCCACCACCTCTAGAAACAGAGCTAGATATGATCGAGGAAGAGGAAATTATTTCTCTTGATGATGATCTGGTTATGGACACGTACAATCTTTTGCACAAGCACATAAGAAGAACTTTCTGGATGACCTCAGATTGCCTGCATTCATTAGAGAGAGGGTGATAGTGGCGGACACCAGGAAGATTCCTAATGTCATTTTTGAAGCCAACTTGGCCTTCGCTAGTGCAGCAAGATCAAACACTCAATATTTGATCATCGAGAATAAGAAATTGGCACAAAAATTATAGGTTGTCAATAAAGAGGTAGAATAGATTTTCGTAGTAGCTCAGAATGTAGCTTCTGCGCACGCCTGTTGGAGGAAATGAGAGCAGAAAAACTTATTGAAGTATAGACACTTGGAGAGACCATGTTGAACATCTATGAGGATATTTTTACCGTACATAAGGTAGTTGTCCAATTTCTTGGCTTGTAGCAGTACTGCAAAAAAAAATTGTCAAAACTCTCAGGAATGTACAGGCTTCCATCACTATCATGCATGAATGGTTAATGCGATACAAAGGAGCACCGCTTGACTTGGAAAATAAAATGAAGTAACAAGCAGAGCTGGAGAAAGCAAGATTCTGAATGTTAAACTAGAACAACAAGTAGCTCACCTCTTTCATTGGTAGCATTCAGGCCTTGTATGTATGGTTATACAATAGTCTGGATTTCTTGGTGAACACACACAGCATCCCATCAGTTGGCTCGCTCAATGAATCCAAACCCAAGAACCATATGAGGCAAGAGATTGAACATTACTTGGAGAAACTTGATATATTGCCACCAAGGAATATTTGGAGCTAAACATACATAACATGCAGAACTACATTGGTGGTCCTGTCCAAGTTAGAACAATTTTCTCTTGCTTCAAAAGGAATTTCAAACTGGTTCCAAATAATTGTACCCGGATGCCATGGAGGCTAGAGTCCACTCGGTCTAGGTGGATATTGGTGGCCACCTACCTATTCCACCTAATCAGTTTCATCATTTTTCTTATTTGCTATTTTTAGCATTTTTTCAGATCCTGAACTTTCGAAGCCATTTTGAGGCCCTAAATGGCATTTTCTTTGGGCATGATTTGTTAGGTCCCTATATTACTAGTGAAGTCCCTTATTTTTGTTAGTGTAGCCCCTTTATTGTTATTTTTGTACCCCTGTAGCCCCCATCTTGATATTATTGTGCCCCATAAAAGCCACTATTGTTATTTTTGTGCCCTTACATTATTATTATTAGGTCGGCTAGGATTATATTTTGACCCCATGGACTCCTATATCTAGAAAGGAGGTTTTTTCATTTGTTTCATCCAAGAATTTTTCATTTATGTAATGTAAAGGAGGTTTCCCCCTCGAAGTTTCTAATTTCTAAGGCATTCATCTCTCTTATCTTCTATTTTTGGAGTTGGTTTCATAACATTTGGTATCAGAGCTTTGGATTCTAGGGTTTTGCTGCTTCAAATAGGTCATCGTGGAATTTTCGCTATAAATTTTTTCCTATGAAGGTTTAGAAGCTAAAAAACCCCATTTGTGAAGCAATCTTGAGGAAAGTCGTGTAAAAATTTATGATATTGGTTCGCAATATTTTCGGAGATATGATCTGTGGAAGTTAGGGTTTTTGTAGGCTCCTGAATTTCATCTCAAAGAGGTGACCTTAGGAAAAATGTCATAACTCTCTCTCTGAGCATCGGATTGGACTTTTGTAAAAAGTGGCTGAAAGTAAACGGACTGTGGTTTCCTTTCTATCAACTTTAGAGCCTAAGAAGGAAATAGTGACATGTGGAATTCCGCACAAGTTCACTTTACTGAATCATTCCATAATTTGGTTATTATGGGAGATTGGGCATAAATTTGCCTTGAAGAATCCAAATCAGGTCAGAAATGTGGCATTGGAAAGAAGATTCAGAGGGATACTAAAGGACTGAAGATAAAATATCAGGGATCTGAAATTACAGAGATACATCAGTTTCAATATCGAGCTCCTCAAAAGCAAGAAAAAGGTGTGTATTTTTTTTTTCAAATTGCATAAGTCTTGTTTGAAAATTCAGTTTGAAGTGATTCCAAGGGCATAATGAAGCATAAATATCAGTATTGAGTTCTAAACTTCCCCCTTAAAATAAATCAACACACATTAAGCCCTGAGAAGGCTCTACTATGACTCATGAAGAGGAATAATTGGACATGATATATCAAAATTACATGAGCAAGTGCAACAAATTTCGCTCTCGCAAAGAGAAACAAAAAATGAAATGGAAGATTTGAAGAAAGGCGTGGAAGCTAAGATGGATGACATGAAAGACAACATGGAAGACATGAAGAATGATCTAAAATTAGACATGGGAGGTTTGAAGGAAGGTTTGACAAATTTGATACAAGAAATGATTCCTAATGGCGAAAAGATAGTAGAGGAAACTCATGATGTGAAAAACAAAAATGTTAATCGTGTTTTCATAAACTCTAATTTTGGATTGAAGACCCACCATATTCCAAAGATTGATATGAGGAAGTTTGATGACAAGGATCCCGTAACATGGATACTACATATGGAGAAATATTTTGATCTAAATAATGTGCAAAACACACAAAAGGTACGCATTGCAACTTTATATTTAGAAAAAAATACATTTGTATGGTATCGATGGCTTTTCTCCCGTAAAAAAATTGTCACTTGGTCAATTTTTACAAAGGAAATGATAGCACATTATGAGGATACAAAGAGAAACACATTCTTTAGCCAATTGATAAATCTCAAACAAAAGGGTTCAATGGTGGAGCACATTTAGGACTTCCAAAAATTGAATATAAGGGTAACATATATTCCAAAGGAATACGGGATTTATATTTTCATAGGTACTTTTAAGGATAACATCCAACATGACGTTCACCTTTGGGAACTTGATTCATTGCAGAAGGCATTCAGGTTGGCAAGAAAATTTGAATGTAAAATTATGGCGACAAGGAAGCCTACCACTCACATCTATAAATATGGAAATGTTGCTACTCCTATACTTCCACAACCTACAAGGTTTACACCACAAAAATTGGAAGAAAAAGGAGAAAAAGGGCTTTGCTACACTTCTGATAGAAAATACACTAAAGGTAATAAGTGTGCTGAGAAGAAATTATTTTACATATATTGTGAAGAGGAGGAATAAAATGAACAAGAAACTTCAAAAGAAGAGGATATACACCAGGAACCAACCCTAGAGAAAGAAGAAATGAGTCCAATCATATCCTATAATGCATTAGCAGGAATTACCACTCCTCAAGCTCTCAAGATAGAAGGAAATATCAAGAAGAAAAAGGTAATAGTGTTGATTGATTCGGGTAGTACCCATAATTTTATTCATTTTAAGGTACCCATAATTGAATTGCTTCCTATACCCAGCACCAGAGTGTCATGTGATGGTTTCAAAAGGAGGAACTATAAATTCCTATGGAAAATTCCATAATATCAAGCTAACCATGGGGAAATATGTATTGAATAGTCAAATTATTTCCATTCCAATGGGAGGTGTTGATGTTGTATTAGGAGTACAATGGTTACAATATTTGGGGATGATAGCTTTTAATTTTCAAGAACTTTTCTTGAAATTTTTTTCAGAAGGAAAGGAAGTTGAATTACAGGGTATCACAGGGAAGCCGAGAAAGATAATAAGCTCTAATGTCATGAAAAATCTTATGAACAAATAACAAAGAGGCCTAATTGCATAATTATGCTCACTAGAAGTTCCAACATAAAAATCATATATTTCTCCAGATCGCCAAAAATTCTTGGACAATCATTCCAAGGTGTTTGAAACTCCCAAAGGACTCCCACTTACTCGTGATCATGATCATGTTATTCAATTAATTCTAGGAAGTGTTCCTCCAAACATAAGTCCTTACAAATATCCTTATGTCGAAGAGAGCGAAATTGAACGTATGATTGCATAAATGTTAGAGGTTGGTATAATTCAACCTAGCTAAAGTTCTTTCTCTGCTCCAGTAGTATTGGTGACCAAGAAGGATGGATCATGGCGCATGTGTCTAGATTATAGGGAGCTCAATAAGCTCACTATTAAAGATAAAATTCCCATTCCTATGATTGATGAATTATTGGATGAATTACATGGAGAAATTTATTTTACCAAGTTGAATCTTCGTTCAGGATATCATCAAATTAGAATGAAGACAGAATATATTCTAATAACAACATTTCTTTTTTTTTTTTGTAAATTTGGTAGGACCTCGCTATTTTCTATTTATAATTGTAAAGCAGGTTACAAAAACATAAAATCAAGTTTGTGACCTCAACCTTCCCGTAGGAAACCAGGTCTTTTGGCCACCTTAAAGCATGAAAAGCAAGCCAAAATTGAAACTGTTTCATTCGTCCATGAGCCTCATGAGCGAACTGATCGATTACAAAAATATCTACATACTGGGGAAATAAAAGACGTCCATACAAAATAGAAAATTGCATCTAAAACCATGATCAAAATGTAAAACAACTAGCCATCAGAGGAGTAAACCAGAGCTGGATCTTTCACGGTTGAGCCAGGCATATCCACTTGCTGCAGCTGCTGAAGTTGTTTCTCCATGCAGCCTATCCAATCATCTATTCAGCTAATGCGATCAGTAGCCTGATACTGAGTGATTTTGATATGTTGCAACTGGTTCTGCATGTCCTGAATCAATTCCATAATTTTTGGTTCAATCCTGGCTTGAGCGGGAGGAAAACTCTGCATAGCCTTGGCTAGAAGGCAATTGACTATCCAGTAAGTATGGACAGTTTACTGGAACAAAGTGAGACAACCCCAAGTATTACCAGGGTCAGTTATGAAGTCCAGGATCTCTGCTTCCACTTTGTTATCTTCAATTATTTTGAATGTCCCGTTCCCAGCCTCGGATCTCCTGGCGAACAGTGGATGAATTACATATAACATAGTTTGCAATGAGGGTTTCTAGGACCTCTTGACGAGACTTCCTACCACGTTTCTTAGGAACAGGCTCAAGCTGATCCGGTTGTTTACCTTTACCAGACTGAGGACAAGAACGACGCTTCCCCATGTTGGAGAGTAGCCTATTTAGGAACAAAGACAGGCAGGAAAAAATGATTAAGGAGTGTGAAACAACATTAAAATAACCGGTGGACACCCATTGAATAGAGACGATGTGTTTGCCACAAGAACACAGTAAAGCTAACCACAGAACCCAATGCCATAATCTAAAGCCCTGGACTAGGACAGAGCGCATGAAATGGTCAGGAACAGAGCACATGAAAAGGACAGGAGCAGAGCGCATGAAATGGACAGGAACAAAGTGCATGAAATGGATAGGAACAAAGCTTGTAATAGAGCGCTTGAACTGGACAGAGAACAAGGCTACATTAGCCGCCTCCTAATCATCACGAAGAAAGTGGACATGCCCGATAGACTGACGTCCAATATTGATAACAGGGAACAGGAATCGCTGCCTATCCCAACTGTGAGCTAATAACAATAATTCCATAAACTGAATCCCATTAAGGCGCGACAAAGCAGAGTAAGACAAAACCCAGCCGTGAGACATGAACAGACACGCATAAATCAAAACCCAATTGTGTCCACTGAAACTCTGTGAAAAACACTGAAGTAACCCCAATATAGACCTTCTAAATTTACCCCGCCCAACATCAGGATGGAACCAAAGAAAAACTGTGACCCAGCAGCTTCCGCTGAAACAAAAACTGAGCATACCCCCCGACACCGCATACCCCTGAATAAGGAACTGAAACAGCCCCAAAACCGACCTTCAAATTTGAACCCGCACAACACCAGGGTGCCAACAAAGGAAAATTCTGACCTGGGCCATGACAAAACCAAAGAAGCCAGTATAAAATGGATAGGGATCCCGAAAACAGGGTTCGACGGGACTCAAAAGAGGAGGCGCAGAGCTACAGGCCATCGGAAAATTCCAGAGAAACATAATATAATGCAGACCTAACATAGCCTTTAAGACATCAACGACGACTGAATGCAGACAGACAAATACGTACCCCAACAAAAACGTTTTCCTGGTTGAGATAGCGTCCAAGAGTCTCCGGTGTTGCCTCCGCGTTTGCACTGCAGAATGACTTTGCATGGAAAAATGTGGAAGTCTTTCTAACTTGAAAACATTCCTTGGCCATTCTGACAGCATAGACTATCCATCATGCCAATTCTTAACTCGCCATTCCATCACACATTTCCATAACAACATTATGAATTGCTCCATGTTGTGGTTTAATGGCTTGAGTTGGGTACCGTAGCCATCTATCATATCCACTTATGGCGCGTTTGACAAATGCCCACCCTGATCGGGGGGATTCTAAAAAAATCATTTCGAACTCATGAGGGTGATTATGATTTTTTTGTCATGCCTTTTGGCCTTACCAATGCACCTTCTACATTTCAAGGGTTGATGAATTCAATTTTAAAACCCCTCCTTAGAAAATGTGTGTTAGTATTTTTTGATGATATACTAATCTACAATAGGTCTTGGAAGGATCATGTTCAACATGTTGACAGTGTGCTCAAACTATTGGAGGAGAAACAATTATATGCAAAAACCTCCCAATGTTTATTTGGAGTACAAGAGGTAGAATATATGTGGCATATTGTATCTCAAGAGGGTGTTAAGGTAGACCCTAAAAAGATTAAAGCCATTAAGGAATGGAAAGTCCCCACAACCATAAAGCAGTTGAGAGGAGTTCTCGAGTTAACAAGGTATTATTGCAAGTTTTTTAATAATTATGGGATAATAGCAGCACCCCTAACAACATTATTGAAGAAAGATGCATTTCCATGGACTCCTGAAGAAACTAAGGCCTTTGAACATCTTAAAGAGGCAATGTGCCTAGCACTGGTCTTAGCTACGCCAAACTTCACAAAAACCTTTATTGTGGAATGTCATGCCTCGAGAAATGGATTTGGTGCTATTTTAATGCAAGAAGGAAGACCCATTACTTTTGAAAGTCGTCCAATCAAAGGAAAGTAATTACAAAAAGTTATTTATGAGAAGGAAATGTTTGCAATAATACATGCACTAAATAAATTGCTACCTTACTTAATGGGAATACACTTCAAGGTAAAAATTGATCATGATAATTAGTAAATACTTTTTGGAACAAAGACTATCTTCATAAGAGCAGCAAAAATGGGTCACAAAGATGTTGGGTTATGACTTTAAAATCATCTACAAAAAAGGGAAGCTAAATTTTGTTACAGATGCATTCTCAAGAAATGATGAAGAGGTGGAAGCATTGCTTTGTGCCATTTCTATTATCCAACCATATTGGATACCCGAAGCAAGGGATGAATGGAAGAATGACAAAGAAGTGTGGACACTCATTCAAAATTTGCAGCAAGATCCTATTACATATGAGACATTTAGTTGGAAAATGATTCCTTATGGTATAAAGATCAATTATATCTTTGTAACAATTCCCAACGAAAACAAAATATTCTTTTGTAATTGCACACGCCTCCCTTAGGAGGACACTCGGAATTTTTAAAAAATTACCACAGGGTGAAGACGGAATTTTTTTGGGATGGCCTTAAATCTGATATTCTAAATTTTGTGGAAGAATTTTTGGATTTCCAGCAAAATAAACTTGAGACAATTAAGACCCCGGGTCTTCTACAACCTTTATCCATTCCAAGTCAATGTTGGGAGGAGGTTTCAATCGATTTCATCATAGGTTTACCTATGTCCGAAGGAAAGAGTGTCATCATGGTGGTAGTTGATAGAATTACCAAATATGCACACTTTTGTGCATTATCTAATCCATTTAAAGCAAGTACATTTACTGCTAAATTTATGAAAACAATTCAAAAGATACATGGAAACCCAAAGATTATTGTAAGCGACAGAGGTCCCATTTTTACTGGAAATGTTTGGACGCAATTAATTTCTTGTTTGGGTACTCAACTAGCTCATAGCTCATCTTATCATCCTCAATCCAATGGGAAAAATGAGATAGTGGGAAAATTTTTGGAAGGATATCTTCATTCTTTTGTATCTGATAAAAAAACACAATGGGTCAAGTGGTTACCTCTGACTAAATAGTGGTATAATACTTCCTTCCATACTGCAACAAAAATGACCCCATTTATGGAACTTTATGGATATCATCCACCATCCATCACATCCTCTTTAGGAGAAAATTCTAATGTTCAAGCAGTGGAAGATCACATCGAGCATCAACAACAAGTTATCCAACTTTTAAAGGATAACCTAAATTTGGCACAAAATCGAATGAAACAACATGCAAATAAACAACGTAGTGAGAGATGATGTAGGAGACTAGGAATTTTTATGGCTACAACCATACAAAAAAATGTCCCTCAAGCAAGATAAGAAGGACAATAAATTATCACCAAAGTATTATGGTCCTTAAAAGGTGTTGCAAAATATTGGTACTATGGCATACAAATTGTAGCTTGCTGCTTCTTCTCGAGTGCACCCAATTTTACATGTTTCATGCTTAAATAAGGTTATAAGTGACAAAATTCCAATTCAAACAATATTGCCAAAACTTGATGAGGAAGAAAAAATCCTATTGGAAGCTGAAGCAATCACGGAAACAAGAACTCGACAGCTACGAAATCGATCAATTTCAGAGTATCTCATCAAGTGGAATAACTCACCCACTGAATATTCCACATGGGAGGATGGTAATTTTATACAGAAGCATCCAGAGCTACTCAAGCATTGAGGACAACACTTTTTTGAAGGAGAGGGGCATGTTAGGTCCCTATATTATTAGTGTAGTCCCTTATTATTGTTAGTGTAGCCCCCTTATTGTTATTGTTGTACCCCTATAGCTCCCATATTGTTATTATTGTGCCCCATAAAAGCCACTATTGTTATTATTGTGCCCTTATATTATTATTGTTAGGTTGGCTAGGATTATAGTGTGACCCTATGGACTCCTATATATAGAAAGGAGGTTTTGTCATTTGTATCATCAAAGAATTGTTCATTTATGTAATGTAAAGGAGTTTTCCCCCTCAAGTGGTTGATTTCTAAGGCATTGATCTCTCATTTCTTATATTTTTTGAGTTGGTTTCATAACACGATTGCTCCGGCTAGTCGTCAAAGCAATCATGCTCAAAAAAATTCGTTTAGGCCCTTAAAACAGCTCCGGAAGTTCAAGAACTGAAAAATAGCTAAAAATAGTAAATAAGAAAATTGATGAAATTGACTAAGTGGAATAGGTGGGTGGCCACCAATATCCACCTGGATCATTCCTCTCCCCTTAGGAAGCAATGGTCCCCACTGCATGCAAAGCCTCCATAAGGTGGGGAAATTTCTGGTTAACCTGGTCCCTCGTGAACCACTTTCCCTGGTGAAGGGGTTGGCTAGATTTGAAAACCCAATACAATTGGATCTTCTACTAGCGAGTGATTTTAAGTTGTGTTCCCATGATCTGATCGGTTACATCCTATTCCATGTAGTATTTTACTCTATCAGGTTGAGTTGTTCTGCAATGTCATATGTGTCCAGTAATGGTGGAAAGTATGGCCAAGGTGATACACATTGAAAACTGGGTGCAGGCCAAGGAATGGGGGAATGCTAACTCAAAATCATTGTCTCCCATGGCCTTGGCGATGGTATATGGACCATATCGGAGTGGTCGTAGCTTGTAGTGGGGTCCAAAGAGGTGCTCCTTCTACAAATATAACCAAACTTTGTCGCCCACTTGGAAGCTGTGTGGCACCTGATGTTGTTCATGTCGCTACTAGTACTTAGCATTGTCTTTGTCTAATAAATCATGAAATTGTTTCCAGATGTGTTGAATGCGCTCAATGAATTTGTTCGCCTTGTCGGCTTCAGATTTGACATGATTTGAATCTACCTAAGTAGCCGCAAATGGCATGGCTACATTAATGGGACATAGTGGCTGGAATCCCAAGCCCACTTGAAAGGGGTTGTGGCTAGTTGAGTTGTGGAGAGCCCGATTATAGCTGTGTTATACATAAGTGAGGCTCTCATCCCATGTTCATGGATTCTTTGAGTTGTACATGCATAGAATGTGTAGGATCATCATGTTTAAAACCTCTATTTGTCCATCATTTTAGGGATGGAAAGTTGTTGGAACAGGGTCTCCTAACAAGCTGCGAAACTGGTCCATTTTGGATATTTTTTATTAGATTTAATCTAGCAGAGGTGTTTTTGTTGGGAAAAATACTGAGAGGGGGGGGTGAATCAGTATTTAGAGCTTACTGAAAACTTTTTTACTTTTTCTTTCTCTAAAAACCATACGCTACTTTAATGAACCCAACTCACGTATACACGCGGATATCCTTAATAAAACTTGCGTATGTACAGAGATCTTATTATGCTTTTAATTCTTTACTTAGATCATTGCATCATTCATTCATCAGATGTTTAGTAAGCAGTAAGCATGTGCAGTAATAACAGAATAAACCATCATACATAAGAAACACACATGAACACCAGTATTTAAGGTGGAAACCCAATTCGGGAGAAAACCACCGTTGTTGTCGTCTCAGTCTTCAATATTTATTATAAATAAAACTTCTTACAACATTGTACTGGTGCAGACTCATACCAGCACGTAGGCACCCACCTGTAGAAGGCTGCAACCTTCTCTCATTTACTAGCCTCTCCTAGAAGGGAGCTCCAACCCCCTGATCTCGTTTACCAGCCTCTCCTGGAAGGGAGCTACTACCCCCTACTCTCGTTTACCAGCCTCTCCTGAAAGGGAGCTACTACCCCCTGCTCTCGTTTACCAGCCTCTCCTGGAAGGGAGCTACTACCCCCTGCTCTCGTTTACCAGCTACCACTGGAAGGGAGCTACAACCCCCTCACTGAAGGCTTCGACCCTCAGCACCACTGTGGACCACGTTTCATCAATTTTCATACTGGATCCATCATCTTCCACACAACATACCTTGTAGGCCACTTTTCATCATATTTTCAGACTGGACCCACTCCATACATTTAAGCTCAACATACATCAAACTGAAACTTATAACCCCATCAATTCATTCATTGAATCATAAACCAATCAACCAACAACTTGATCTTTATTCAGCATAATCAACATTCAAACAACCCAGATCTGTATGAATACATCATTGACAGATAGCAGTAAAATAGCAAAACAGATCAGACATTTCATTCCACACACTTCAGCAAACCCTAGCTTCCATACACGCTTTTACTTCATTGAAGTTGCGTACATACGCGCTTTCCTGCAAATCAATCCGCGTATACTTCTGTGTATTTATTCTTCAAAAACCCTAACTTCCATACGCACTTTTCATTAAGCAAACCCGCGTATATACACGCTTTCGCTGAAACCAACTAGCGTATAGATCTGTAAAGAATGAATTTTTGCAGAACAGACCAGATCTATAAGACTTACCCAGATTTATTCATTTTCTTCAGCAGAATTGCGCCAGTTCTTCCTCACTCCTTCAGTAGGTCATTCTTGAGATTCATCATCATCAGATCTAGAGATCTTGAACCATCATCAGATCCATGGGTGCATCATAGATTCAGATTTATCAATTAAGAACATAGTTCATCCATGTAGATATTCCTTAGAGAAATTTATTCATCAACAACCCTTACATTTGCACCCCTTGTACAATAAACGTTTTCTCCTTATATAGTTTTTGCCTTTAGTAAAACCATGAGTCAAAACCACGAACCACTGATGGTTTTATTTCTTTTATTCGAAATTTATTTATCAAATTCGTGGAATTTGATAAACAAACATTATCCACAACCTTTCGGACCCTTTAATAATATTTAATCTTTGACTTGGGGGTTGAGATCCGGCATAACACAAAAATGACATATATTGAACCAATAATGTGAAGGGAAATTGGGTCCCATACCCTTAATACATGTGTATGGGCCCCAACGTTAACGATCATCTCCAATCGACGGTTTTTATCGCGTCGCGCCGCCTCATTTGATCGGACGGATATCGCTCGGTGAAGACGCACGAAAAATAATGTGCGATGGCCGCCGTACTTTGGTTATCCTTCGCGCAACTTCCTCATATGACCACCGTCTGATGGCTTCCCTCCAGATCGACGATGCTCAACAATATCGTTGGGCATCATGGGTCAAACAATAATGCGCGATGGCACGCAGTGACAAGCGGTTTTGTGGAGTCGTATAGGGACGCGTGTCGCCCGTTCTATGGAATCGGAGCCAACCTCTTGAATACCGCCCAACCCGCAAAAGCGGTGCGATATGGGCAATCCGGGTTTGCCAATCCACTCACGGTTTTGAACAGTAATTAACCAAGGTTAATTTGGGTTTGCGCTATCCTTCTTCCTTAGTTAACTCCGGTCTATCTTCGGCAGGATTTTCAATAAACAACGAACAAAAGTAGTTCTCTTCGGACGGGATTTTCACTACCATTAGGATAGAGTTAGTTATACACAGGCTTCCTCTATGAGGGGAATGAATTCAACAGAATTTGTTCGAACAATTCGAGAGAACCAGTGGACGGGATTTCCTTACAAACATCAACTCAAGACAATTCAATGTCATTCTGTCTTCAAATTTGCTTATGATATATATAATATATCAACCTTCCATTGCATGTTCGGAGTTCTATCCTGTCACAGTTCCGCTTCTAAATGCACATTCAAGTTCTTGATTATGCAAGCTAATCACTGTACTACGGTCCATCTTCGCTACAATCAAAACCATCATATCTCCACAACCATTAATTCCTTCAATTTATACACTGAATGCCCAAAATTTTCATCCGTACCTCAAGAGCCCCTCATATATTCAACCAAATAGTTCCACGACTGCAAATATCAAACTAAGCCAGTTCTTCAAGAAGGTCTCAACCTGGAATTCGAATCCCACCACCATGATTCCTCAACAGGGTTTCACTTTTAACTTCATACGCAGAGACTCATACTATACATAATTACAGAGAACAGCTGCAAGGTATTCCCACACAGAGTTTAATCTTCAGGTGCTACTCCTTTGTCATCTCCTTTGCCTCTGTTTTCTCTGATGTCTCTGCTGCCTTTCAACTAACCCTTCTAAAATTGCCTCAGCTTCATATTTCATTTGCTCTTTTCTTTGTTGTTGTTTCAAGTGCTCCTCTTTTGGCATTGATGGAGATACATCATTCTTACATCTTTAACACATAGGTTTCTTATCATAGGAAACTTATCAAGTAGGTTTCCATCAAGGACAACTTCATCAAGTAGGTTGCCATCAAGGACAACACATTGCATCATATTTCCAACAGTTTTGGGGTGGGTCAAAGCCCCGAAAGCATTGTATTGGGTAAAAGGGTAAACCAGGAGTCCGAAAAACATGGTTTGCAAACCATAGGAAATTTTAGGCTAGATTGTTATAAATTGAGGACCATTTTTGTATTGTAAGGTAGGATATGATGAGCTATTGATGCGAATTGTGGTTTAACCTATCTGTTTGGGTTTTGGGGAACAGACTCCTGTTGGCTGTGTGTGGACACTGTTGTTGTCTGTGCAGGTTGGGAAGGAAATTATAAGGAGGAATTGATGAATGAATGAATAAGAAGGATTGATAGAGAACTGAATCTATGAGTAATCTGGTGCGAATTGTTGGTAATTGTTGTATTGTGTATTTTCTTTCTTTAAGCTGCGAAGATCTACGTAAGTGTGTTTCTAGATCTGGATCTATTCTGTTCTATTTATATATTGTTGTGTTATTGTTATAAAAGAATATAACTATCACATTAAGCTACGAAACAGAGGTGGAAAAATAGGTATATTCTTACAGAAATCTACGAAACATTCTTTGTGACATTTGCGATTGAGCTCCAGGAGTGGTTGGACAGACCTGTAAAATTCCATAAGTGTTGGAAGGATGAACGTGTCACTCAGTGGACCCCAGAGCTGATTAGGCAGCTCGAAAGGACTGATAATACAATCACGCGCATGGTAGATCACTGGGTGGATAGTGTGCTTGGAGGATTTGTGATGGAATTTTCCATTAATCAGTTTGTCTCATATTCTGAAGCTGAGTGATGATTCTTTAAAGGTTTCTGGGGAAAATTCCTGAGGACTTTACCGTTGTTGATCCAGATATTACTGTGTGAAAAGAGAATTATGTGTAGTCATAATGAATGACCTCGGATCTAGACGGGAGCATGACGCGCAGTGGTAAATACTATCGGACCAACCTTGACGGAGGGAGATCCACCTATAATCTGTTGCAAGAACCAGCTACGCAAGATCCCCTAGTTACATCGACACCTAGGCTGCACAAAGGTAAGAATTCACCCATACCACCACCCCCCCTAAATAGTGACATGGTTGCGCCCCTAAAACTACCTACCTTCAAGGGGATAGGAGATGAGGATATGGACCGGTTCTGGTTCGTTGACGATTCCGTCTGGACTGTGCAAAATGTGGCGAGTGATACAGTGAAGAGGGCGCAGCTGTCATTAGCATTCGAGGATAGGGCCCTAGACTGGTATATGCGATACATTTCCCAGAACGGGAGTGCATCCATTCAAGATATCAAAGACGCTCTGAAGCAACAGTTTCGAAAGCTGAAATATTATTCCCAGCTGGTAGCGGAAGTAAAGGACTTCAAATAAGGTACATCTGAGTCAGTGTGGGAGGCTGATCAGTGATTGAAGAAGGCAATCAGGGAAGGAGGATTCAAGTATGATGATAGACAACATACGGAATGGTTCATCGCTATGTTGTTACCTCACCTGTGCACACCGATGAGTCATCAGACCTTTGAGTCACAGGAGAAAGCTGTGGAATTTGCTATGAAACTAGAAGTTGCCCCCCGAGAAGATACGTCATCAGGGGTATAGAAAATTCAAGAAAATCTTGGGGCTATGCATATGGAAATAAAGAACCTACGAAAGGAGCGAGGAAAGGATGGTTGCGCAGATCTTTGGTGCATACAATGTCGGGTGTCTGGCCATACAAAGGATCAGTGCCCGCTGCTAACAGATTACATGCAAGTGGGAGGACCTAGTCCGGTATGCCCAGGAACAAGTAGGGAACCTATTTTGTCGTGACCAGGGTCAAGTGGACTTGTGCTATGGTGTGATGATTTTTGGGTAGCAGGACTGCATGATACGAACCATTGACCTCGGCTAGGTGTGTATGTCCCAGAACTAAAGCAACAATGGTGCAGGTTCTACCGATCAGTGGGACATGATGAGAAAAACTGTTGTACTTATGATTTAATGATGGATCGCTGATCCAGGTGGATATTGGTGGCCACCCGCCTATTCCACTTGGGGCCCCACCATTGCCTCTTTCGGTTTTTTTGTCTCGGCACAACTTACTATTTTTAGCAGTTTTTCGGGTCCTGAACTTCCAGAGCCGTTTTGAGGCCCTAAACGACTTTTTTTGGGCACCGCGCCTTCAGCGAATATCATTCCATTCCATAATGGATATTCATGGAAAATTTTGTATTCCTCGGATAGATCTTTATAATGATGTATTATGTGTGTCAAACGGAGATAGTATGCCAAAGTTACGTCCCTAGGAAGTTGAAACACCAATTTACCAAAACGGGGCCCATAGTTTTGGCGCTTCATCTCCTAGGGTTAGGTTTTTGGATGTTTAGAGTCCTCCATTGTTTCTCAATAATAAATAGGCCCTCGAGCCTCATTGTAACTCAGTTCAGAGGCCTGTAGCCACCACATCTCTTCTCAGAGATAGCTACCAGCGCCCTAGCTAGTTTTATTTCCATTCTGTCTGTAAGAAAATTTCATTTCTTTGATATTAATGAAATGAAGTATTATTTCCGCTGCATCTCTATATCTATGGTTATGTGTTTATTCTGTTGCGTTCCTGCATAAATCTGGATCAATCGCGGGAATTTATATAGGGTGCAAGCGGACCCTGCGTTGCCAATAATTTCTGTGCATTTTGGAGGATCACCGGCCACAGGAAAAGGAGGTCAGGCAGGAAGCACAGGATGAGGATGTGGGCAGCTAATCTGTTATAACTATGGGGAAATAGGACACTTTTCCAGAGAATTCCCAAATCCCACCATACCATCGTGCAAGTATTGTAGGCAGATGGACCATGTGGTGGAGGATTGCCCAATTTTAATAACCAAGATGTAGGAAAAACAGCCCACCCCTACGCAGAACATACAAAGGGTTAAAATCGAGCTAAGGAATACTAATCCAAGTGTAAAATTCATGACGCACAGTGGGATGGTCACCCAGGGAGAAAAGGAGGAGCTTGGCCCTCGAGAAGGAGTGAATTTAAAAGAAAAAGTACCCCTGGCAGGCCCTACGCAGTAGCCAACGCAACCCCAGCTAGAAGAGGGAGTGGGGCCCTTTTTGGAGGCATGTATGAAGTTGCTACAAAACCCGAAGTCTGTAGGGAAACTCCAGGCACTATTGAATGTCTGTGTAGCTTGGCCCACTTTGATCCCTGGGACCAAGGATGTACACAAACTATACCGCTATAAGAAACGCACCAGATGAGAGATGTGATTGACTGTGCAGATTGGTGACTACGAGATGGATTAGGTTATCTTAGATCTTGGGTCAGATGTGAATGTATTACCAAATTAGACATGGCAGTGAATGGGAGAGCCTAAATTGGAGTGGTCCACCATCCAACTATGAATGGCGAATCAACAAAAGATCATCCCTCTATGTAGGTTACCAAAAGTCATGGTTGACATCGCAGGGGTAAGGGTTCTAGCTGACTTTGAAGTAATAGAAATTTTGGAAGATGCGGATCCCTACCCTATGCTCCTCATGCTATACTAGGCAATAGACATGGGAGGTGTCATCAATCTCAAGCAACGCAACATGGTGTTTGAAAACAAAGGTACATGTGTCATAGTACCACTAGATCCAGCAGAAGGTGCGCGATATATAGAGCCAGCCTATGAGGAGGAGGAAATAGATCATATTTATAAATTGACTGCGCGAGATGAAGATCAGGTTAACCCCACAGATGAAGGAGTGCTCTGCTAGGAAAAGGACAAAAAAAAAATTTCCGACTCTGATGAGGCGCTGGAAAATTAGCAAGGTCGGTTGTGTGAAGTCTTAGCACTACGATATCTTCGGACCATCAGGAATTTCTGTCGCATCTCTACCAAGGAAAGAAACTTGCCGTGTCATACGGATGCAGGTGATAGTAAGAATACTATTGAACCTGAAATTCCCACGGAACGTAGGCTAGGAGTACTGCCACTAACACTGCGTGAAGCACCTCTGCAAGGGACGGTATGTTTCACTCAAGAGAAATATTGGAGTAGGGTGATCCTGCGCTTAGGGACCCCAGTTGCCAAATGGGCTCCAAGGACAGTCGACCTACAAAGATACCTGATGACATACAACACTCAAGGGTGTGATTGAACCCTTCCCAGACATGCTTGCCTGGGTACCACTAACCTAGGCGCACATTCGATTACAAACCTACCTGAACCCACGTGCAATTGGGATAATTTGCAAACGCCTCAAGTAACAGATGGCACGACGACTCGAGATGTAGCCCTATCATATAGGGACATCCCAACCAAGGGTGAAGCACATGGCAGGAGAATATTGGTGGCCAACTTGCAAATCTGGTACCTGAACCATGTCATGGAACACCTAGCCTCGACCTTAATTCAGGATAATTAAACGGCACGTAGACATCACCCGCGGTCTAACACTCTGTGGAAATGACCTCAGGCACGAATGATGTCCATCAGCACATCCCAATTTGATAAAAAAGGAACCCTACAAGTATGCAAAATAGGCTGCAGATCATCAATGCAGCCATTTATGGTAAGACTGGTCCGAGTGATCGATGGTAAGTATCACGAACAAGCTCCCCCACCATTAAATAGGACCGGACGGTGTATGGTTGGCTGGGTGACTTCACAGCAGGCTATTTATTTTCTCTCCACCATGCTCCTGCTATTTTCCTACTGGTTTTCTGAAATCATTAACATTCTCTGGGACGCCCATTTTCTTGTTGCTAAGATGGACCCTAACTAGCCGAATGATCTGTTCCCGAGCTGTTCAGTACCCACATACATCATCTTGAGAGGGCTTGGGAATGTTGAATGTAGTCGAAGGATCGAGCGTTGGCTTCCTGCAAAAATAATTGGCTATGAGCCACGCACAGAAGGGCACCCATACTACGCAATTGGAATAACCGACCTGCGCAACCCAGGGACAACCGCGAGACCCAACTGGATGGCCTTGAGCGCAGAGGAGGGCACGTTAGTACCATAGTCCCTCACCCGCAGCATCACAGTTAGGTCACCACTGGTTCTGCGACAAGAAGGAACAATGAGATACAAGGACATGCTGTGACTTCTCCGCAAATCCAGAATACCACCCAGCAGAGGCAATGTTTGTTCACTCCCCCGCACTGCCCTAATTAACAATCATGATCTGACCATGGGGAACATCCAAATAGACTTGGCGCAGCTATCTTGCACAGAGCTCCAAGAATTATACACCATATTGTTGCAAGAGGTTCGCCAACGTGACCAAACTACGCAACAGTAGTCTGACATACCTCCGGAAGTACGGGCCCAGCAGAATTCCTTGGTCACCAATGCAACACATATTATTCGGGAGCAGCTTACGCGGGGCACACAGTTGGTCGAAACAGCTACGCAACTATGGACAGCAGTTCGGCACCACTCGATGCTTCAGCATATCCAGGAGGAATTACAACAGGCGAAAGCTGCTCTGGGTCAAGTCAGCGCTTCCTCTCTATCCAACGTCTCTGAGCAGCATTTAGCCGTGATGGAAAAGCTTGCGAACCTTCGCCACACCAAGCATGTCATCCAAAAACGGTTGAAACCATGGGTTGACACTGCACTCCAGCTTGACCACGATGTTTAGTCTGCAATCGTGCGCCTCCAGCGGCTGCTAGAATGAGTTACCACGGCTCCAGACGGTCCTGCCTCCCTGACACCTATCAACATTGCGTAGCAGGCTATGGCCCAGAGTCAAGAAGTGCTCCCTCCACTCGTCTACGCTCTTGATACCTTACGTGCGTAGATTGAAGCCGCACCACCACAATGACTCAGGACGAGTCACAAGATTGTGTTGGGGGGCTTTTGGAACGGGGTCTCGTCACAAGTTGTGAAACTGGTCCATTTTAGATATTTTTTATTAGATTTAATCTAGCGGAGGGGTTTTGGGGTGGGTCAAAGCCCCAAAAGCGTTGTATTGGGTAAAAGGGTAAACCAGGGGTTCGAAAACCATGGTTTGCGGACCATAGGAAAGTTTAGGCTAGATTGTTATAAATAGAGGACCATTTTTGTATTGTAAGGTAGGATATGATGAGCTATTGATGCAAATTGTGGTTTAAGCTATCTGTTTTGGTTTTGGGGAACATACTCCTGCTTGTTGTGTGCACGGAGATCCAAGTCCAGCTGTGTGCGGACCCTACTGTTGTGTGCGCATGTTGGGAATGGAATTGTAAGGAGGAATTTATGAATGAATGAATAAGAAGGATTGATAGAGAACTGAATCTGTGAGTAATTTGGTGCGAATTGCTGGTAATTGTTGTAGTGTGTATTTTCTGTCTTTAAGCTGTGAAGATGTGCATAAGTGTGTTTTTGGATCTGGATCTATTCTGTTTTGTTTATATATTGTTGTGTTATTGTTATAAAAACATATAACTATAGATCTAGCGCACGTGGATGCGAACAGAGACCTAATTAACCCTGCGCAGAACAAGTTAATCAGGGATTACAGCACCTAGCATAGCTCTGCTTGCTTTACCCATCCTTTCTCAGGGTACAGAAACCTGGTTCCAGCACCCACCCATACTACTTCAGGTGATACTTTGACCTGTGCAAGCAGGTCACTGCCGAAAGGGCCAGTAGTATAGGGGTTTGTTGGCAAACCTTGCACACCGAACCTGGGTCAGGACCCCTCGAGCCAACAAAAGTTGTGGACTTGGTGAGCTTGGTATCCAACATTAACTAGAGACTGGACCAAAATGTACTGAGGAAAATGTTGTCCCGATATAAGATGATAGACTGTGGGATCCCAAAGTGTACGCACACTTGTCAAAAGAAGATTTTAGCAGTGGCTTCTGCTATGATATTCTTCTTGGAGGCTATCATAATGGCCATCTTCTAGAATATATCGATGAACACAAAAGCAAAGGCATTTCCATGCTTAGTAGAAGGAAGGCCCGACACGTAATCCATGGAGACGAATTCCCAAGGTCGACTAGGGGTTGGCGGTGGAGTATAAAGACCTTACTTCTTGATTTTTGTTTTGGCAATGGCACAGGTAGTGCAGGATCTGATGTACTTCCGAACATCTTATTGAAGTTTCAGCCAATAGAAATACTTTTTCAGTACTGCCACTATTTTCTCGACCTCAAAATTCCTAGCGACCTGACTATAGTGTGCTTCCTAAACCATCTTGGCACGCTTGCTTGAAGGAACACAAAGGTGTCCCAGGTGACATAATAGTGCATCCTGGAGGTGAAAATTTGGAACTTTCTTACCTTCCAAGAATGTCTTGTATGTGTGGCCGAATTTTGGATCGCTTCTGTAGGGAAGTGGGCAATCAGAAGTCTTGTGCCCACAAGATTTGAGCACGATGGTTAGCACCACGATCAGTGGTCGGCTGAGGTAGTCTACAACATTATTGGTGTTTCCCTTCTTGTACTTGATGTTCTAATGAAATTTTTGCAGGTATGTGGACCACTTATGATGGTGATCCTTCTGAAACTTCCCTTGTGTCTTTATGAACTGCAAGGGTCGATGGTTTGTGCGGATGACCGTTTCCTTCCCCAAAATGTAATTCTTCCATTTTCAATAAGCCTCAATAATGAAATACATATCTTTTTCATAAGTGGGGTACTTCCGGACTGTATCAGAAAGTGTCTCACTGTGATATGCCACTGGATTCCCCTATTGAGTAAGGACTACCCCAATATCATAGTCAGAGGTGTTTGTATCGATCTCAAATGGTTGTTTCAAGTATGGTAATGTGATGATTGGTGCAGAGCAGAGGTAATGTTTCAAATATATGAATGTCTTATGTTGATATTCATACTAAAATAATTTTACTTTCACTCCTCCCTTGGTGACTTGACTCAAGGGCCAAGTGATATGAGAGAATTCCAACACAAACATGTGATAGAAATTGGCAAGACCTAGAAAGTTTCGGAGCTCTATTAGAGTGATTGATGCTGAACAATCCTGAATGACTTGGATCTTGGTTGAACCCACATGCACCCCCCACTCATCAATAATGTATCCCATATACGAAACCTAGGTCATGCGAAAAGTGCACTTCTCCAAATTGGTACACAACTTGTGTTACTGCAGTGTTTGGAGGACCTATCGGATGTGGTGCAGGTGCTTTTCCCAAGTCTGGATGAAGATTAGGATTTCATCCAAGTAAACCACCACAAATTAGTTGTTGAATGGCCACAATATTTTTTCCATCAGCCGCATGAAGGTTGCGGGAGCATTCGTCAAGCCGAAAGGCATGACTAGCCATTCGAAGAGGCCCTCCTTGGCTTTGAAGGAAATCTTCCACACATCGAAGGGTTCAATTTATACCTGTTGATACCCGGACTTCAAGTCAATCTTTTTGAAATATTCCCCCCCCCCCCCCCCCCCTTGAGCTTGTCCAGGAGGTCATTGATCTATGGGATTGGATACCTATTCCAGACTGTGATCTTGTTCAGCGCCCGATAGTCAATACAGAGGCTCCAAGTGTCATCCTTCTTCTTTACCAACACGATCGAGCTCCCATAAGGTGAGGAGCTTGGTGTGATGTTCCTTTTCTGCAATAGATTTTGGATTTGTCTCTTCATTTCATCATTTTCTATAACAGATTTTCGATAGATTGGCCCATTAGGGAGCGGCGTGCTTGGGGTCAGATCAATGGAGTGCTTAACCTAATAGTGTAGACAAACCCTTGTGGGTGAGTGTCCTTGTATTCCTTTGCGGATTTTTCTATCTGCTGCTACCGTGTAGGGGAGCTTTTAATGGAGGTTGCATCCATAATTTTCTTCTTTCCTTGTGGGCACGTTATAATGAAAACAAAATTCCTGGTTTGGGAAATAATCTTACTGCATTCCTTTGCAATAATCAAAGAGATGGCGTATGGCGGTACTACCTCTGGTATCTTGTACATTTTATTTCCCAAAGTAATATTAACAGAACGAAGCTTAGACTCATACACAACATGTATCTTCCACAATTATTTTTGGCCTAATAATACATCAGAAACTTCAACAAAGATAATATCATACATTACCTCATCCGTGAAGGGCTTGATGTTGTATGGAAGGCAGCACTGATGGCTAATGCAAAGATCTCTTCCTTGGTGAAGCCACCTGATGGTATACGTCTGTAGGTGTGTAGTGGTCGGTAAGACGAGCTGCTTCACGAAATCTATTGAAATGATGTTTTTTTGGCTTCCACTATCGACAATGAATTGCAGTGGAGAACCCTTCACCCACATCTGGTAATGGAAGAGGCACTCCCCCTCCTCTGGATCTTCGGGTTCCTCCTTCTGGATATTGGTGGTGGAAACGGTGGAAGTGGGTTCCACATCAACTATTTGTGTCTCTTTTTCATTCCCCTTGTCCAGTTCTGACTCAGAATCAAAAAATGCATCTGATTCATATGCCTTCATCTCGGCCACTAGCGACTGTTATGTCTGACACTCACTTATGTTTTGAGTGGAGATTTTATGGAATTCACACCACTTCCCCATGTCCTTATTTGGCTTTGTGGTGTTGGTCTTCGCTTGTTGCTTCGGTAGGTTGTGCTAAGTGGCCCCACTTTGGCTTTACCCCTTGTTTTGTGGTTTGGGCATGCCTTTCCTCGGCATCAGATTTGTGGATCCAAAGTCTTGCTTCTTCATCTTAAATTTCTACCTGATATTGGCGGCTTATTGATATGATGTGCCAAGAGAGGTAATATTGAGGAACTCCATTTCCTCCTTAATGTATATGTGCAAAAAACTGTGATACTTGAGCACCAAGTGTTTCTCCAAATCTTTAATACCCAACTTTGTGTGTAAGGTATGGAACAAATTCGTCATCTCGTGCACATCTTGATCCCTTTGATGCCATAACGAGGTCCATTGGATGCACTTATCCTCATAGCTCCCCATTTGGTAATATTGTTCCTTGATTCCATCTCAAAATGAATTTCAAGTGGGTGCGGCTGAAAAAAGTGAGGATTCTTCCTCATCCCTCTGTTCACAGCAGGTTTCCCACCAATATTTGACATGGGGGGAAGATTTGAGGAGCACAAAGGTAATATTTTCTCGATTGTAGAAATCATGGACCGAAAAATACCTTTTCAGCAAATTCAACCATCTATCTATGGTGTCTGCATATATTTTTCCCTCAAATATGGAAATGTCAAAGTTTACCTATACCTTGAAAGGAGTGGCACCTCCAGAGTGGCTGCTGGATGAAGATGTGCCATTGATGGGTATTCATTGAATTATCTGGGAAAATTTATCCATCATCATGTTCCTTTGTTTCTCAAGGGCCTCCTCAAGCAATATTTTGATAGGATCTCCTCTTCCTTCATCTTTCTTTTCTTTCATCATAAGAGGTCATCAGGGTTTGTGAGGTAGATCTTGCAAAGGTTCAGCCATATTGAGCCTTAACTCCTTATACCCCGACCTTGTTGGGGACATGCAAAGAAATATTGAGAAAGAGAAGACCTCTCTGATACCACTAATATGGACTTATGCAGGAATGAAATAAAATACATAACTAAACATAAATGCAGAGATGCAGTAGGAATAAAACTTCATTTCATTAATATCAAATACTGAAAAAATTCTTATAGACAAAATGGAAAACAAACTAGCTTGGGGGATGGTAGCTTATCTCTGAAAAGAGATGTGGTGGCTACCTGCCTCTGAACTATGTTACAAAAAGGCTCAAGGGCCTTTTATTATTGAAAAATAAGAGAAAACCCTAAACAACCAAAACCCTAACCCGAGGAGATATAACACCAAGAGTTTATGGGCCTCGTTGGGGTTAGTTGGGAAACCAACTTCCTGGAATTGTAACTTGGTCATATTATCTCTATTTGGCGTGTATTATACCTTGTTGGAAATATTTCTCCAAGGACTACAACTATTGTCATGATTTGTTTCAAATCACTAGATATTTTAAATAAATCACGACAATAGTTTTAGTCCTCGGAGAGATCTTTCCAACAAGGTATCATACATGCCAAACGGAGATAATATGACCAAGTTACGACCTCGGGAATTTGGTTTCCCAACTAACCCCAACAAGGCCCATAAAATATTGGTGTCACATCTCCTTGGGTTAGGTTTTTGGTTTTTTATGGTTTTCTCTTATTGTTTAATAATAAAAGTCCCTTGAGCCTCATTTTAAGACAGTTCAAAGGCATGTAGCCACCACATCTATTCTCAAAGATAGGCTACCATTTCCCAACCTAGTTTGTTATCCATTCTTTCTGTAAGAATTTTTTTATTATTGATATTAAAGAAATGAAGTGTTATTCCTGTTGCATCTCTGCATTTATGTGTATTTTTATATTTTATTGTGTTCCCTACATAATTCTAGATTATTTCTTCCATCCAGACACCATCACACAATTTGGGGATGTCATAACATAGTACTTAGCTTGGCACTGATATGTGACTGAGAAGCATCAAGTGGGCATTGTAGAGCTAGAGTTTCCCCAAACTCAAGCATCATGGTGTTTTATCTTTTTAATTTGTCAAGTTGTGTCTACCCTATTTTGTCTTATATAGGTATGAGTGTAAAATGTAATATTCTTTTTTAAATAATTTGTAAGTGAAATTTCAGGTGTCCATTGTATAATATGAAGATTCATGATGTAATGTAATTGAATAGTCATTTGTAAAGAAATGAAGAGTCATGAGGGGAGTCCAAGAGTCACAAAGGGGAACGTGAAGAGTCACCCCCTTTTGTTATAAATATATCCTCATAGCTCATGTAAAGGTCTTTGGGGAGCCAATATTTTGGCTAGGATTAGGCTTAGAAAGGAGCTTGGGAGTTTTGTGAGAGCCTTGGCTTCTCTGTAGCGTAGAGGGAGTATAATTATTCGGAGGAGCATGTGTTTTTGACTTCATGATCCACTATTGGGGATAGGGGTTCGTCAATGGTGTGTGTATGATTGGAACTATCACTTTTAATAAAATATCACAGTCGGCACGCTTTCATGCATATGTTGTGAATATAGTAGGACTATTCTTGTTGTATTTTCAATGTATGTTATTTAACTTACGCTTACAGTTATGAATTTTTTTTTTCATTGGTACGAATCTTATTGAATGTGTTTTGTTGTATTATATCATCATTGTTAACTTGTGAACTATTTCGCATATTATATTGTGATGTAAATTATGCTTGTGTGTTCCTTTCAAGATGCATACTATTACAACCTTCTAAGGGGCTCACGTATTTTCCCTTCATATGTTGTAACCTTCATGCATCACACTTGACCTTCCATAGGGTCACACACTTACTCTCACCAAAGTCACCATACATCACTCTATGTGTATTTGCATCCAAGACATATCATTAACACCCATTGCATCGACAATCGGGATATAGTTTTGGATTGGACCCTTATACCAAATGGTATGAGGTCTAATTAGGTCTTCATATTTATGGATATCCCCTGAATGTTGGCAATTTCATCACTGTCAAAATTTATGGCGTCAGAAGGAGGGCCAGATGACAAGTTGAGCCCATGAAGTCTATTTGAATTTCCGCACTCATTTATTTCTTATTCCCAAATCACATCACAAGCATGTTTTTATAGAACTACAAATCTGAAAGCATCGACAAGAATCATTGATGACTTGTCAAATTTGAAATTTGATGGCAATGATGGAACAACATTCTTTGAGCACACCACTCGTTTTCTTATTTTCTGCACTAAACACGACATCCACTGTGAGGATGTTGCTTTTAGGTTGTACATTCTCACGTTCAAAGGGAACATAAGGGAATGGTGTTACACATTTCTGGTCGCCTCAATACACTCTTTCGTACATCTTGCCGAAAAAATTTTCCATGCCTTTGATGTGTATGACAATAAATATGTATTCAAGAAAATCATGCGATTGCAAAAATCACCTGATGAATCTCTTAAGGATTTTCATGATCCCTTCATCCATTTTTTCTTTGAATTTCCTAAAGATGAATTTGATTGGCCTTTTTTTCTAGATAAATTTTAATTTTTTGTTCACATTTCAAATAATCTGCATGAATATGAATCTTTCAAAAGTCTCCCAACATACCTTGGGATTAAAGCTTCTAAATCTGCGATGGAAGAAGTTGCTATTCCAAGTGACCATTCCTCTCGTTCTCATCAAATAACTCCATTTCTACATGTTGAGGTGGGAGAGCTTCAAAATTTATCCATTGATTTACCACCATATTCTCCCACCCAACATACTCATAATTTCATCGCAGGTTGGGATTGTGAATCTAATCTTTGCGATGAAGCATTATCTCCTCGTCCCCCATCCTTTGGTTCCTTTGGTCCTCCGGATTGTGAGTTATTGTGTTCCCCCGTTTTGAACCTTTCTTTTGATGTTATGAGGATCAAGTCATGGATGGATTTTGTGTTGAGCAGTAAAATTGCAATATTATTTATGATGATTATGTGTGTGATTCCACATCCAAACAACAATCTCTAATAAAGGATGATTCTTCTCCTTCCACACCTCTCCCGCATTATCCTATCATTTTCCATGATTCTGTTTTTCCTGTTAAATCTTGTGGAAAAATAGTTTTTGACGACACTACTACTTTTGATCACTCTCAGAATGTGTGGAATGTTATTTTTTCATCCAAATTCAGAGAGGAGAAATCTTCTCTTATTCTTCTCACCAATATATCATCTCATCATTATGAAGAGATGGAGGGTGAAATTTCTTGTTGTTAGGTCCCTATATTACTAGTGAAGTCACTTATTGTTGTTAGTGTATCCCCCTTATTGTTATTGTTATACCCCTATAGTCCCCATATTGTTATTATTGTGCACCATAAAATCCCACTATTTTTATTGATGTGCCCTTACATTATTATTGTTAGGTTGGCTAGGATTATATTGGGACCCCATGGACTCCTATATATAGAACGGAGGTTTTTTCATTTGAATCATCCAAGAATTATTCATTTATGTAATGTAAAGGAGGTTCCCCCCTAAAAGAGGTTGATTTCTAAGGTGTTGATATATCTTTTCTTCTATTTTGTGAGTTGGTTTCATAACATTTGGTATCAGAAATTTTGATTCTAGGGTTTCGCTACTTCAAACAGGTCATCGTGGAATTTTCGCTATAACGTTTTTTCTATGAAGGTTCAGAAGCTAAAAAAAGAAACCTATTTGCAATGAAATCTGTAGGAACGTCGTGTAAAAATTTTAGATCTTGGTTCATAATATTTTCAGAGATATGATTTGTGGAAGTTAGGGTTTTTGTAGGCTCCCAAATTTCATCTCAAAGCAGTGACCTTGGGAAAATTTTCATAACTCTGTCTCCGAGCATCGGATTGGAATTCTACAAAAAGTAGCCAAAATCAAACGGATTGTAGTTTTCATTGTATCAATTTTAGAGCCGAAGGAGGAAAAGTGACATGTGGTAGGCCGTACAAGTTCACTCTACTAAACCAGACCATAATTAGGTCATTGTGGGAAATTAGGCATAAATTTGTCTTGAAAAATCCAAATCAGGTCAAACCTATGGCATTGGAAAGAACATTCATAGGGCTACTAAATGATCAAAGATAAAATCACGGGGATCTGAATTTACAGATATACATCAGTTTCAATATCGAGCTCCTCAAAAGCAAGGAAAAGGTGTGTATTTTTTTTCAAATTACATAAGTCTTGTTTGAAAAATTAGTTTGAAGTGATTCCAAGGGCATATTGAAGCACAGATATTAGTATTGGGTTCTAAAATGGCCCCTAAAAATAATTCAACACCCATTAAGCCCTCATAAGGCTCTACTATGACTCATGAAGAGGAATAAGTGCAACATGATATATCAAAATTACAAGACCAAGTGCACAAATTTCGCTCTCGCAAAAAGTAACAAAAAATGAAATGGAAGTTTTGAAGAAAGGCATAGAAGCTAAGATGGATGGTTTTAATAATGGCATGAAAGCTAATATGGATTGCATGGAAGCTAAGATGGATCACATGGAAGCTAAGATAGATGAAAAAATGAAAGACAACATGGAAGACATGAAGAATGATCTAAAAGCACACATGGAAGTTTTGAAGGAATGTTTGGCAAAGTTGATACAAGAAATTATTCCTAAAGGAAAAAAGGTAGTACAGGAAACTCATGAAGAGAAAAAAATAAATGTTAATCGTGATTTCATAAACTCTAATGTTGGATTGAAGACCCACCATATTCCAAAGAACGATATGAGGAAGTTTGATGGCAAGGATCCTGTAACATGGATAATACAGATGGAGCAATAATTTGATCTCCATAATGTGAAAACACACAAAAGGTATGCATTGAAACTTTATATTTAGAAAAAAATACATTTTTACGGTATCAATGGCTTTTCTCTCGTAAAAAAATTGTCACTTGGTAAATTTTTATGGAGGAAATGATAACACATTATGAGGATACAAATAAAAACACCTTCTTTATCCAATTTATAAATCTCAAAAAAATGGGTTCAATGGTGGAGCACATTTAGGACTTCAAAAAATTGAATATAAGAGTAACTGATATTCTAGAGGAGAATGGGATTGATGTCTTCATAGGTACTTTAAAGGATAGAATTCAACATGAGCTTGGCCTTTGGGAACTTGAATCATTGGAGAAAGCATTCAAGTTGGAAACAAAATTTGAAAGAAAAGTTATGGTGACAAGGAAGCCTACCACTCACATCTATAAAGATGGAAGTTTTGTTACTCCTAGAATTCCACAACCTACAAGGTTGACACCACAACAATTGAAAGAAAAAGGAGAAAAATGGCTTTGCTACAGTTGTGATAGAAAATACAATAAAGGTTATAAGTGTGCTGAGAAGAAATTATTTTACATATATTGTGAAGAGGAGGAAGAAAATGAACAAGAAAATTCAAAAGAAGAGGATATACATGAGGAACTAACCCTAGAGAAAGAAGAAACGAGTCTAACCATATCCTGTAATGCAATGGAAGGAATTACCACTCCTAAAACTCTCAAGATGGAAGGACATATCAAGAAGAAATATGTAATAGTGTTGATTGATTTGGGTAGTACCCATAATTTTATTCATTGTAAGGTAGCCAAGGAATTGAATTGCTTCATATAACCAGCACCAGAGTGTCAAGTGACGGTTGCAAATAGAGGAACTATAAATTGCTTTGGAAAATGCCACAATATCAAGCCAACCATGGGGGAATATGTATTGAATATTTCAATGCTTTCCATTCCAATGGGATGTGCTAATGTTGTACTATGAGTACAATGGTTACAATATTTGGGGATAGTAGCTTTTAATTTTCAAGAACGTTTCTTGAAATTTTTTTTGGAAGGAAAAGAAGTTGAATTACAGGGTATCGTAGGGAATCCGGGATATATAATAAGCTCTAATGTCTTGAAAATTCTTCTGAAGAAAGAAAAATGAGGCATAATTTCACAATTATTCTCACTATAAGTTCCAACATCAAAATAATATACTTCTCCATATCTCCCAAAAGTCTTGGACAATCATTCCAAGGTGTTTGAAACTCTCAAAGGACTCCCACCTATTCACAATCATGATTGTGATATTCATTTCATTCCAGGAAGTGTTCCTCCAAACATCAAGCCTTACAGATATCTGTATGTCGAAAAGAGCGAAATTGAATGTATGATTGTAGAAATGTTAGAGGCTGGTATAATTCAACCTATTCAAAGTTCTTTCTCTGCTCCAGTAGTATTGGTGCACAAGAAGGATGGATCATGGCGCATGTGTCTAGATTATAGGGAGCTCAATAAGTTCAGTATTATAGATAAATTTTCCGTTCCTATGACAGATGAATTACATGGAGTAATTTGTTTTACCAAGTTGTATCTTCATTGAGGATATCATCAAATTATAATGAATACTGAAGATATTCTGAAAACATCATTTCGAACTCATGAGGGTCATTATGAATTTTTGGTCATGCCTTTTGGCCTTACCAATGCACCTTCTACATTTCAAGGGTTGATTAATTCCATTTTAAAACCCTTCCTCATAAAATTTATATTATTATTTTTTGATGATATATTAATCTACAGCAAGTCTTGGAAGGATCATGTTCAACATGTTGACAGGGCGCTCAAACTATTAGAGGAGAAACAATTATATACAAAAACCTGCAAATGTTTCTTTGGAGTACAAGAGGTGGACTATCTGGATCATATTGTATCTCAAGAGGGTGTTAAGGTAGATCCTAAAAAGATTAAATCCATTAAGGAATGGAAATTCCCCACAACCATAAAGCAGTTGCAAGGATTTCTCGGGTTAATGGGGTATTATCACAATTTTGTTAAGAATTATGGGAAAATAGGAGAACCTTTAACAACATTATTGAAGAAAGATGCATTTTCATGGAGTCCTGAAGCAACTAAGGCCTTTGAACATCTTAAAGAGGAAATTTGCCTAGCATCGTTCTTGGTTACACCAGACTTCAAAAAAACCTTTATTGTGGAATGTGATGCCTCAGGAATTGGAATTTGTGTTGTTTTAATGTAAGAAGGAAGACCCATTTCTTTTTAAAGTTGTCCAATCAAAGGAAAGTATTTACAGAAATTTGTTTATGAGAAAGAAATGTTGGAAACACTACATGCACTAAATAAATGGCGACCTTACCTAATGGGAAGACACTTCAAGGTAAAAACTGATCATGATAGTCTTAAATACTTTTTGGAACAAACACTATCTTCAGAAGAGCAGCAAAAATGGGTCACAAATATGTTGGGCTATGACTTTGAAATCATCTAAAAAAAAGGGAAGTTAAATGTTGTTGCAAATGCATTCTCAAGAAAGGATGAGGAGGTGGAAGCATTGCTTTGTGCCATTTATATTATCCAACTAGATTGGATAACCAAAGCAAGGGAGGAATGGAAGAATGATGAAAAAGTGTGGACACTCATTCAAAATTTGCAGCAAGATCCCAGTACATTTGATACATTTAGTCGGAAAAATGATTCCTTATGGTATTAAGATCGCTTATATATTTTCAATAATTCCCATCTAAAACAAAATATTATTTTGGAATTGCACACCTCCCCCTTAGGAGGAAGCTCAGGATTTTTAAAAACTTACCACAAGGTGAAGAAATAATTTTTTTGAATGGCCTTAAATCTGATATTCAAAATTTTGTGGCGGAATTTTTGGTTTTCCAGCAAAATAAAGTTGATACAATTAAGACCCAAGGTCTGTTATAGCCTTTATCCATTCCAATTAAACGTTGGGAGGAGGTTTTAATGGATTTCATCACAGGCTTACCTAAGTTCGAAGGAAAAAGTGTCATCATGGTGGTAGTTGATAGACTTACCAAGTATGCACACTTTTGTGCATTATCTCATCCATTTAGAGCAAGTACAGTTGCTATTTAATTTATGGAAACAATTCAAAATCTACATGGAAACCCAAAGATTATTGTAAGCGACAAAGATCCCATTTTCACTGGAATTTTTTGGACGCAATTATTTTCTTGTTTAGGTACTCAAATAGCTCATAGCTCATCTTATCATCCTCAATCCGATGGGAAAACTGAGATAGTGAGCAAATGTTTGGAAGGATATCTTTGTTTTTTTGTATCTGATAAAAAAACACAATGATTCAAGTGGTTACCTCTGGCTGAATGGTGGTATAACACTTCCTTCCATACTGCAGCAAAAACGACCCCATTTATGGCACTTTATGGATATCATCCATCGTCTATCACATCATCTTTAAGAGAAAATTCTAAGGTTCAAGAAGTGGAATATCACATCAGGAATCAATAATTAGTTCTCCAACTCTTAAATGATAACCTAAATTTGGCACAAAATCGAAGGAAACAACAGGCAAATCAACATCGCAGCGAGAGAAGTTTGATGTAGGAGACTTGGTATTTTTATGGCTACAACCATACAAACAAATGTCCCTCAAGCAAGCTAAGAATGATAATAAATTATCGCCAAATTACTACGGTCCTTACAAGCTACTGCAAAATCTTGGTAATATGGCATACAAATTGGAGCTTCCTGCTTCTTCTCGAGTGCACTCAGTTTTCCATGTTTCATGCTTAAATAAGGTTATAGGTGAAAAACTTCCAGTTCAAACAATATTTCCAGAACTTGATGAGGAAGGAAAAATCATATTGGAACCTGAATAGTCACATAAACAAGAACTCGACAACTACGAAATCAATCAATTTCAGAGTATCTCATCAAGTGGAAGAACTTATCCACTAAAGATTCCACATGGGAGGATGATAATTTTCTACAGAAGCATCCAGAGCTACTCAAGCGTTGAGGAAAACAATTTTTTGAAGGAGAGGGACATGTTAGGTCCCTATATTATTAGTGCAGTCCCTTGTTTTTGTTAGTGTAGCCCCCTTATTGATATTTTTGTACCCTTGTAGTCCCCATATTTTTATTATTGTGCCCCATAAAATCCCATTATTGTATTTGTTGTGCTCTTACATTATTATTGTTAGGTCGGCTAGGATTATATTGGAACTGCATGGACTCCTATATATAGAAAGGAGGTTTTTTCATTTGAACCATCCAAGAATTATTCATTTATGTAATGTAAAGGAGGTTGGCCCCTCAAAGAGGTTTATTTATAAGGTGTTGATCTATCTTTTCTTATATTTTGTGAGTTGGTTTCATAACACTTGTTTTCAATCTTCCCCTCTTTATGATTCGTCATATCATGAGGATGCTTCTATTTTTATCTTGGACTTTCTCATCATGGCTATCATGATATTTTCATTGATTCATTTGATCACGACTTTGATTTTTTTGTGTTTGAAATTTCTAAGTCATCGGTCTTTGATGATCTATCTTTTGATGAGTTGGAAATTCTGTAAGTTGTCGAGGCACTCCAGCCCGATTTTATGGTTATGTCGAGATCTCGTAGTCTTAAGGTAATTTCCACATCTGATCATAATAGTGTTGAATCTTTCAAGGCTCCTTATCACTCTGCTACACACATTGAAAATCAATATGTTTTACAATTTTCGTATCCTCCATCAATATTGCACGATCCTATCACTTAGTCATTGGAGGCGTCATACTTGGAAAGCATTGTTGCAAAGCGAAAGTTTCTTACTTCTTCATGTTCGCTTGTTTCTGAAATTCGAAAGTTTTTTCTTGCATGCCTTCGAGTCGCAGTGTGTCTAAACACTACAATGCATCCACGGAATGTCTTCCATGTGCATTTATTTAATACTTTTATGCATGAATTTTCAAAATTCAAACCCTTTTGATTGTATTTCCTTATATTTTTTGTTTGTTGTTATGCTTGAATATATTTCTTGACATTCTTTCCCTCGCTTATGTAGGCCATCCAATGCACTAGTGGCTACATTGGAAATTTCATTTTACGTGAGTCTCGCCTATTCTTTGATTAGGTTAGGAGTAGGATTATTTTTTGTTTTTCTTATTTTTTGTTGTTTTCTTTGATTTTATTTATTTTGATTTACTTTCTTCTTCTCTCCTTTCTTTTGTATGTTTCCTTTTCAATCGTAGGATAGTTTCTAAATGAGGCCATGTTTGGTTTCTGAGCAAGCATGGTGAAGTCTAAGAGGAATTTGTGCTAATATCTATGTTTTGTTATCTGATTATTCCTTCTCTTTCCATAAATCTTGCACCCTTTTAATCAATTATACTCTGATGCAAAATATGTTCCTTTTCGGAGAAAAACACAATGGAATCATGATGTTTGAATCTTTAACTAGTACCGCCTACTCTAATCAGTCTTTCTATTTTCAGTTAATCCTTGTCAACTAAGAAGAGTAGAGTAAGGAGGGGAGGAAAACCTTAAGAAGTATGTCAGAGTTATATATTAATATCCTTCTCTGAAGGGACAACCTCTTCTGCTATCAATAAGTTAGGATCCCTCTTTTTCCCAATGAAATAAATAAGTGCCTATGCATATTTCTATGAACAAAAAAAATAAAAATAAAATAAAGGGTGAAATAAGTGAAATGCTTCCTGCACAAATAGGTGAAGCAATCAACTCCATCGGGGTACTTTCTAGGCTCGTTGGAAATAGAGCAATGTTTTTTTTCTTGAAGTGACTATGTTGGGGTATTTTCCAGGCCTGCTAGAAGCGGAGCAACACTAGAGATGAAAACTAAGACTCTGATAATTCATTTTACTTGTGCATCTATATACTCCTCATCCCAATAAAAAAAAATCAGTTTGACTTGGCTTGGTTAGTGTGCCAATGATGAAGAGAATGGTAGGGACTATTAAAGTTTGCAACAAGAAACAATGAAGGAGGCATCCTAAAACATCACCCTTGATCCTAGTTGGAAAATAATCACCTAAACTGGGTGGGGCCCACACAAGCTATTTTTAGGTGTATGTCTATTTTTAGACATGGTGAGCATATTCTATATGTAGTAGGAGGCTATTTGTAGATGGTTGGTAAAATATGAAAAATAGATGAAATTCTATTTTTAGAAGATTGGGCGAAGTCTATTTATAGATCGTCGATCTAAAAATAGATGCATGTCGATTATTATTAGCTCTTAATAATAATTAGACTCTAAACAACAAATTATTATCTTGGAGCACTTTATTTCAGTGAACAGATTTGTCAAATTAGTGGGATGAAGGAATTACGCAATTCCTAAGGGTTTACTGGAGTTCATGCATGGAGGACTCAGTTAGAACTGAAGTGGAAAAGTTATGACAGAGTTGGAAGAGTAGTTCATGGAGTTGTATTCAGTTTAACTCAGTTAGACTCAGTTAAGCTAGTTGTATCTAATCTAACTGAATGATATACTAGTGAGAGTGGAGTGAATTAATTAGTTAATTAATTCACAAATAATATCTCATTAATCAACTGAACAATACAACAGTTAACTACAGTGCATGCCAGCTCCAATGGAGACCTAGTGGAGAGATAGGTGAAAGGGCAAGATGGACTATCTATTGTGACTACTAGTGATACATGGATTGAATCTACATATAAATTGGAGTTTCCAATGATAATCACGTAGTCAAGGAGAGTGGGATTACATCGAATTGTTCTTTGTAATCATCTTGGATTGCGCAGTGGAGGCAGGCTAGCAGGAGGGCAGAGATTGGTGCATGGATTTGCAGATTTCTTCTATGTTAGTGTGTGACGATTGATTGTACTGAGAGCTTGATGTACTAAGCTTTGTATGAGATTGTTACATGATCTCCATGATAAATAATATATGATAGTTGGGGTTTTTAACTTCAGGCTAACCCCATTAAACAACTGTGTTATGTGTGTTTTTATTGCTTCATGTGTTTTGCAATTGTTGATTAAATTTCCACAAGAAGTATAGTGGAAGGATTCTGTATTTTGCAAGAAGATAAATATTGTGAGATCAGGAGAGTCCAGATATATGCATGCTTATTGTATACTAATTTCTACATGGTATAAAATCTGTGTTATAGATTTTCCACATGGAATGAGAGCAGGATTTTTTGGGCGCGCGAGTTTGCAGACAATATCTGAAGTTTTTGGTGAAATATTTTCAGAAACAAATAGCATATTTGGATTCCTTGCGAAAAAATACCCAAATTGAAAAAAAAAAATCGGTCTAATCAGAGCTCGGATGAGGGAGATATCGTCGATTTAAAATTAACTCTTTTGTTAGAAAAATTTTGCGACGGCGAGACAATTACAATGTGCGCGAGCCAAGAATCTACATGCACTGAGGTACAAGATGCATGTAAAGCTTTGAGGAGAAAAGAAGAGGTTAGTGACTTGGTGGTTGAGAGGGAGCCTCTCAACATGCAGCCTGAGAAGCAGTCTCAGAAGGTTGTGGAGCAGCCACAACTAGAGATGCAAAAGAATCTTTATAGATTTGATGTAGATGGGATTTCTACGAAGCTTCCTATTGTTGGGAAGTGCAAGAAAGACATGCAATTGAAGCTTGAGATGGAGAAATATTTTCATGCAGGTAAGAGTGAACCTCGGGATGTGGAGCATCCACAAGATGAGGATCATGGAGTGGGAGTAACCACTCATGTAGAGAAATTTCGTGCCAGATGGGCAGAGGGAGTGCATGTAGCTATACCACCAGGTGAGAGGTGAGGCGACATGCATGAGTAATCCCAAGAAGATATTTCTAGGTAGGATTCATTGAGATGGTGTGGATCTCATGAATTGAACCTGGCTACGAGGATCCCATAGAGCAGCAGTAGCATGACCAGTTGGATTGATGCAGGCAGATCAAGTGACAGTGTCGGATACTGGAGCACGGTTCAGAGTTGATAGCAAGTACAGAGTGCATGAGTGTAGAGTTCAACAACGCAGTGGTTCCTGAAGACATGTGCAGTTGGTACCATCAGAAGTCAAAGACTTTGATGATATATGCATTATATTGATTGATTTGTTTGGAGCCTTTAAGTTTCGAAAGTTTTGCATTAGAGTTGCAGAGCGGATGCATGGAGTTGTAGGGCGCTTGCAAAGGTTGCAGGGCGAATGCATGAAGTTGCATGTCGCATGCAAAGACAATCCTTTCTTGTTGAGAGGGAGTGTTGAAGTTTGCAACAAGAAAAAATGAAGGAGGCATCCTGAAACATCATCCTTGATCCTAGTTCGAAAATAATCACCTAAACTAGGTGGGGCCCACATAGGCTATTTTTAGGTGTATGTCTATTTTTAGACATGGTGAGCATATTCTATATGTAGCAGGAGGCTATTTGTAGATGGTTGGTCAAATGTGAAAAATAGATGAAATTCTATTTTTAGAAGATTGGGCAAAGTTTATTTATAGATCGTCGATCTAAAAATAGATGCATGTCGATTATTATTAGCTCTTAATAATAATTAGACTCTAAACAACAACTTATTCTCTTGGAGCACTTTATTTCAGTGAACGGATTTGTCAAATCAGTGGGCTGAAGGAATTACGCAATTCCTAAGGGTTTACTGGAGTTCATGCATGGAGGACTCAGTTAGAACTGAAGTGTCAAAGTTATGACAGAGTTGGAAGAGTAGTTCATGTAGTTGTATTCAGTTTAACTCAGTTAAACTCAGTTGAGCTAGTTGTATCTAATCTAACTGAATGATACACTAGTGAGAGTGGAGTGAATTAATTAGTTAATTAATTCACAAATAATAACTCATTAATCAACTGAACAATACAGCAGTTAACTACAGTGCATGGCAGTTTCAGTGGAGACCGGTGGAGAGATAGGTGAAGAATAAGAGGGATACTTGTTGCTTAAATACTAGTGAATACATGGATTGCATCTACATATAAATTGGAATTTCCAATGATAATCACATAGTACGAGAGTGGGATACCATAGTTGGTATTTATACGTAAATTTATGATTGCGGTGGAGAACGGAGGCAAATAAGAGGCGGAGAGATTGTCGACAGAATTTGCAGATTTCTTCTTGTTAGTGTGTGACAATTGATTGTATTAAGAGCTTGATGTACTAAGCTTTTTATGAGATTGTTACATTATCTCCATGATACATAATATATGATAGTTGGGGTTTTCAGCTTCAGGCTTTCCCGTTAAACAACTGTGTTATGTGTGTTTTAATTGCTTCATGTGTTTTTCAATTGTTGATTAAAATTCCGCAAGAATTATAGTGGAAGGATTCTGTATTTTTCAAGAAGATAAATATTGTGAGATCAAGAGATTCCGGATATATGCATGCTTATTGTATACTAATTTCTACGGGGACTATATATTTAACTCAAGCTAAGTAAATAAGTTGTGATAATCAATGAACTAAACAATACTTATTGAATTGTTAGGCATTTTATTCTTGATACTAAACCCATAGAGAGAGTTGGAGTTCTACCAGTGTGTCGCCAAGAGTTGTGGCGACAATAACCACCCTCCAAAAATTTTAATATGCTTTGATTTTGGAGCCTTCCTTTTTGTCCACAGGATCTTGTATTGTACTGTAATCAAGTATTCATGATTTTATTAAGACTCATTATTTTCATCTGGGCTTTTGTTTTCTTGTTTTCATACTTATTTGATCTCTCTAATTCACAAGCTAATCTCCTAACTTGGCCTTACATCAGTTTTTGGCTTTCCTCCACAAACTATGCAGTACATGAGGGAAAGCCAGCCTTGATGATTGGAGTTTTCAATCTAGACTAGAGGCTCTCCCTTGAGCTTGAGAACTACATAATCATGGCTAGAAGCCCAACACTAAGCTCAGAACTATGCAATCCATTCCTTGAGCTCATAAATTGTGCAATGCACTAAGCCATAAATTTTCCCAGTTCCTCAGAATTACACAATCTTCCCTGGTAGTGTGCATGGAAATTTTCTTGAAAAAGAAAATTTTATCCAAACAACTCACAAAATAGAAGAAAAGATAGTTTGGCGAATTATAAATTATCCTCTTCAGGGGGGGAAACCTTCTTTACATTACATAAATGAAAAATCCTTGGATGATTCAAATGAAAATACCTATTTTATATATACAGGATTCTAAGGTGTCGCAATATAATCAGATCTGACATAAAAATAATAATGTAAGGGAACAACATTAATAGTAATGGTATTCTATGGGGCACAATAATTGTTGGCGAGGAATCAGGTCTCGCGAACAAGACCTAGGTTCAGGAGTTGTGGCCAACAAAGGGGGTCCGATGTAGTCTAGGATCACGCCGGCATTTTCACCCTACTCCGGAGAGCAGAGAGTCTCACCCGAGGCATGCCGCAACCACATGCAGAAGGGGATGAGATCAATGGCAAGGAACAAAGTCGCAACTCATGAAGGGCAATGCATTGATTATATAGATAGAGTCATGTACGCAAGAGCACTTAAGAAGCATTCAGACATTAGCAAATAAAATTTTAAACCGGCATAAACTCATTACATGCATGTAAACCCCTTATTGAGACAGCAACCTTTCATTGTATTTGTTAGGTCTCTGTAACAAGCAAGATTGGCAAAGTCCGATCACAGAGTTAACATCATTTCAACCAACTTTGGGATTCTAGGATCTAGCCCTCCTGAATCCGGAGAGGGATCTCTCCAATATGTACAAAGATGGATATTGTCTTTGAAGTTTAGGGTGATGATATTAGGCTAGTTATGAAGGCCAAGGGTTTTGTTTGGTTTTCTCAGATGGTGGAACATAATTGCTGTTCTAAGACGGAAAGATCTATATGCGAATAGGTTCAAAGGTGAGAAGTTGCAAGTAACAAAATAAACTTTGATTCTAAAGAAAGATGATGGCAAGTTTTCAATCCATTGGGCTATGGAGTCATAAGAGAATTTAATTGAAACAACCAGGTTCAAGAGTAATCTATGGGGCAAGTCATCTAGGCCTAAGGATCTCTTTTGAAGTTTGATTTATGGAATGGGGTGATACAAAAAGAAAGGGAATTAACAGATGCAGAACAAAGAGCAGCCCAGGATCTGGTAAGTACTTTGAAACTAGCCAGCCTTTGACCAGGCACTTAAGAAAAACATAGAAGAAAACTAGGATCTGGTAAGTACTTTGAAACTATCCAGCCTTTGATACACTTCTAATAGAAAATAGATTAAAAACAAAGGGAAACTTGAAGGCAACCTTTGGAGCAGAGACTAGCGGGCAGGGCTCACCTTTCTCCTCATCTTAGTTCTTCTTTACTTAGTTACTTTCAAGACAATCACCAAGATAACACAGAATGGCCCAAGATCTGATAAGTACTTCGAAACTAGTCAGCTTTTGACACATCCTAAGGGAAACAGACAAATAGTTGAGCAAGCAAGAAAGGGACTCAGGGCTAACCTTTGATTTCCTCAATTCATTCCTTACACAACATATATGAAAGTAACATTTAAAAACAACATTCAGCAGTGACGAAAAGATGAGGGAACGCCAGCATCTCTGTGCTTAGACCGAATTAAATCATTTCTAAATAACACAATAAGAAGAAAACATTGGGATAAAGATTTTTCAGCCAGAGAAGATCACTGGTATACAGAAAATTCTAACACTGTTTAAACTGTTCTTTATAGTGGAAAATGAAACAAATTGAAAACTGAAATGAAATGACAAGTTACAGTGAGAATAACATCACCATCAGCATAGACCAGGATCCCATAAATCAGCTTGTATTGATTGCTTCAAACCGGTTACAATCTTCACATCCAATGTTTTATTTCACCTCTCTTCACAACTTGATCTATCTGTTACAAGCAGAGCTCCAAGGGCCCATGAAACCACTATTTACAGTCAAGAGTTTTCCACTCAGAAACAGCTATAATGCTTCAGCAATTACATTGACAACCAACTAATCCAACCCCTCACTCATCTTCTATTGAAGTATTTATAGAAGGATGAGGAGGTGAGATCTGATGAAAAGATCTCAAACACAATCAATGCAGAATTAATGTCTTCCTGACCCCGGGAGGCTCGATGAAGAAATTTTACAGGTGTTACATTGTATTAATGTGTTTATACTTAAGAAGTAAGCTCGAAGAGAGCTTATATTGACCTTTGAGGCTCTGCGTACTGTTAGGGTTACTCTGCAAACGTTCTGTCGTTGAAATCCGGTGCAGTAATAACTTCTTTGGTTGTTCGAGGCATAATATCTGATCCTGTTCAATAAATTCGTCCTCTGATTGAGCGTTCTGAGGCAATAGGTGGCACTGTGGTGGTTGAGGAATCAATTCGCCTCAAAGTATGGCGGTGGAGGCGATCTGTCTGCTGAACACTTTTAGGTTTTGCTTTAATCCATGTTCTGAGCTGGGGATTAGGCTTTGGATAACCGTCTTAGCCGTAATCCCCGCCAATCTTCTCACAAAACCACTGCTCTGGTTCATTCTATCTTCAATCCGATACTCTTTCTCTGCTCTGATATTGGCGGCATTCTTCAAGCTTTACAGGGACGTGCGGCGACCAAAGCTCATGAAACTTTGTAGATATCTTTGTTCTTCTTCGTATGATCGATTCCCTGGACAAATCGAGAGGACTGGAGTCGTCACCCTCATCCCTTAGATTTTCATAGAATACGAAGAAAAAACCTTAAAAACCTGCAAAAAACAAGAAAAATGAGGAAATCCTGCGTTATATGGATAGACTGCATCGGAGGGCGTGCGAGAGAATGGAGAGATCGGGACCGTTGATCGCATCGTGATCAACGGTTGGGAGCAAACTGAACAGTCAACGGGAAAAGGTGGACTGTACAACAGAATCGGGAGAAACGAACGAGAGCCGTCGATCCGCGGAGATCGACGGTGGGGATCGGCTCTTGGAAGCGCCGGAGAAGATTTAACGTGCGGGCGAGTTCATTAAAGGGTGAGCGGAAAAGGTGATCGGGGACCGTCGGATGGGAGGGCCCAGATCCGACGGTGGGGATGAATCCCGCTGCACGGCCATAGGACGAGGTTTAACGCGCGGGAGATGGACATGGTACGGCGGTTTTTGGGGTGAGGTGGAGAACACGTGTCGGCCAGCGTGTGGAATCGCTGGCCGACGTTCTAAAACTGCTTCCGGACGAAAGGTGGTGCGGGCACAAAACCGGTGGTTATGAAGAACAGCGCGGCGAAAGGGGGGGGTCCACCAGGTGGGAGGTACACTCCGCACCGTCGATCCGAGGGACAGATCGACGGCTGAGTTTTAATACGATTTTCTCGGGTGGAAAAATAAAATAAATCCGACTTTACTTTTTACAAAGGTTTTCAATGTTGTCGGGTGATAAATTGTTTCTGAGGGTTAAGCGCCCTGCGGACTTTAGCACACGGTTCCGGCGGGGGAACATATGGATGGAGAGAAAGCGAGGGCTTAGCCTGAGGGGCTAAAGCCCAACGCATAGAAAATGTATGTTTTTCTATGGTTTTTTAATGATTTTTGCAAGAGGATAAAAGCTCCGATAGGTCGAGAAAGTGGGTTTTTAACCTTAGAAAAAGAGATTAATGGAGGAATAAGGAATATGAAAGGGTCTCATGGGGTTTTTTTATGGATGAAAGGAGAGTTGAAGAAACGAAGGAAGGGTGGAAGGAGGGGAGAGGCAAAAGGAGGAGGATGCAGCAATATTTGATTAGGATTTTTATGGAACATCAGAGGCAGAGAGGATAAAGAGTATGTAGAACCAATCAGTAGTTTGTGATTTTACCAACAGTCTTCAAGCACCAACAATTTTAGGCCTGAATTTGTTTCTTGAAGGCTGCAAAGAAAATTTAGCCACCAGCTGATATGATTGCAAAATATAGGTGGCTAACAGTATTAATCTCTTGGCCAAGCTCATGATTACATAGAATTTTCAGCGATAGCTTACAACTTTGATACAGATGTCTTACGGAACAGAAAGGTAGAATAAAGAAGATTAGGAACCATAGAAGTGTCATGCATGATTTCCTGCAGTCGCTCTGTGCTTCTTCTCCTGTCGCAAGCCTCGCAACCTCTGCAGCATCCTCCTCTTTCAGCCGGGTGACTGTTATTTATTCACCCGCTATCGCGACTATCAGTTCCTCTGTGTCTTTTCCTCAGCTACTTCCAGCTTCTCTCCTGTTATCTGCGTGTTCCGCTTTCTGTCTTCTGCTTTTGTTTTCTTCATCTGTACTTGTGCGTGTTCTTTCTTCAGCTATCTCATACTTCCGCGCCACCTTGATAGCTCCGCGACTCCTGGTAGTTGCGATGCGGTCGCGATTGCCATGTGTCTTCATGCCACAACTCAAAAGGTCAAAATTCAAAATGTTCTAACCAAGATTTCAAAAACAAGGGCCCCAACAGGCCCCGACCACAGTTCCTTGATTCGTCCCCGAGTCAATCACAAATGACAGTTTCCACCTCCATTGCCGCGCTGGATCTCGTGCCCTGTTCGGCCTGTGTGCCTTCGTCTCGTGCCCTTTCCTGCTGTGCTCCTCCAATCGGCTGTTTAAACAAGGGCCCCAACTCCGGGACCATGCGGAGCGCTATATCTTTGAGCCCAGTGAAGTCCGACACAGCTTGCTGCCATCCCTGCATTAGCGAGTCTGCTTCCTCAGTGATCCTGGTGGCAGCGGCCTCCTCTATATTCGTCAGGACAGCCCCGAACATGTGGTGAGCTGGGTCGTGGCCTTTGCAGCTAGCTGTTGTATTGATTTGGCACTGGCTTGAATGGGCGGACGGATTTCCCGAATTATCTGCTTGGCCGTTGCTAAGTTGGCCTCGGTCTGTTGCATTTGAACCTCAAGCTCGTTCGCCTGGGCATAGAGTTGATCTAACCGCGCGGGATCTGTGATCTCCTGAATTTCCCTGGAAATCTGTTGCAGCTGGGCGGAGATGGGCTGCGTTTTGACCGTGAGGGCGAGTGAACACTCCTGCAGACTTCGCAGGAGGTCGTAAGCCTCACGCGCTGTGGAGTGAAGAGTCTCCTGCATATTAGCTGTCTGGGTCTGCTTGGCTGCTACTTGTTCAGAATATACAATCTGTGGGTCGGGGAGCGCGGGCCATGCGGCTAACGCCGCTTGAAGTTCATGATTCTCCCTGCATAGACCAGTGAAGGCAGTCCGAATGTGGTAAGCCTGGACAGCCACATTGCTCTCCGCTATATCGTTAGGAAGTGAGGCATGGTGAGCCCTTACAACGGGCCATAGGTCTAAAAATGCCCGAGCAGCAACGGTGACCTGCTCCTGCAGGTAGGTCTTCTCCTTGGTTAGTTGGTCGCGCTGTTCAGTAAGCGCTATGATCTGATGGTGCTGCTCATCGCACCGCTGCTACAGCTCTGAATGAAGTTGTTCGGCCTGCAGGGCCGCCCGCTGAATGAATAGGTACAAATGGGCTGTACCCCATGTTTCTACGTTGGCGGTGCCGGAAGCGTCCTGCTCCGGCATTCGCTCCTGTAAAGGTTGCCCACTGGCCACTGATCTGTTGGAATTCTCAGGAGGGGACACTGGTGTCTGTTGTTGCATTGAGGTTCCCATGTCGGATTCTGGCCGTTCTTGCTGAGTGGTTTGGCCTGTGGGGGGAGGGTCAGCATGCTCAGGCGGAGCCTCGACCGAGTCAACCCCCATGTTGCCCAGCCGGGTAAATATAGTAGAGAAAGAACCCTGGGGTGTGGCCATGCGGTCGAATGGTGGTACTACGGCCGCAGTACTGGAGGTGACTTCAGCCCCATGGTCTCCTCCAAAGAGTTCCCGGATAAGGGGGTTGGATACAGTGGCATATGAGTTTGATGGAACGGATGAAGTGGCAGGTGGCTGGACGGTGGAGGGAGCGGTGGACGGTGTGGTGAAGGTATGGGGGAGGCGAATATTGATGAATTCTGATGGGTCGATAAGGGGTTCCTCCAGAATCAATGCCCCTGTGACTGGAGTGGGTGGCGGATCGTCATCAGTAAGGTCCACCACCGGATCAGTAACAGTGGTGCGGGCCCGCTTGGATGGAGGGGGGTCTAATTGATCAAGTCCCGGGCCCGTTTCGCCCATTGGGGTGATGATGGGGCTGGTAGAAGTGAATAAGTTGGTAGGGATGGGAGAAGTGAGAGGGGCAGTATGGGACAGAGAAAGAGAATGAATAAACTGGAATTCAGAAAATAAAGGAAACAACGAGGCACCGCTTGAAATAACTTGGGTTGCCACGTTGAGACTTCGTACCTGAGTATTGAAGTGTTGTACGACGGGGACCAGTGATTCGGGGAGTCCCTGTGAGGTCCCGGCTGTATCCTGAGAAGGTCCCACCGCGGCCTGTGAGGGCCCTGCCGCGCCTGTCTCGGTAGGCCGTTGCGTCACCAGCATCCGCTCAAAGTTGTATCTGGTGATCCCGTCGCGGATGTGCTTTGTGACCCCCGGCCACGCAGAGACCTCGCGGTGAAAGGTAGCATCGTCCAGCTGGAATCTGAGCGGCGCCATGTGGAAGGTGGCTTCCGGCACGCAAGTGGGGCGGAGGTAAGTGTGCCTGTGGCTTACCCCGAACCATACCTGCTCACTATAGTCATCCAACAGGTTCCTGGGCACCCTTCGCTGGTTAGCCATCACATCTACCATTAGCCCGTACCAAGCCCGAAATGCTTCCGCGTTCACCTGTTTAGTGCTGGGGTCAGAGGACACCTGCCACGGGGTGAATTTCATCGCGAGGGGCTGGCTCGCGGTAGTTTCTGCCGGCAGCCGGACAGGAGGAATGTGCCATTTCCACATGGCAAAAGCTACAATCAGATAACCATAGATGAAACTAGTGGTGCGCTTATAATTCTCTTCGCATGCCGTGAACAGTTCTTTGAGCACGAAAGAACACCAATTCAGCCTGGTGCCTTGGATACAGTGCTCCGCAATGGAGATGGTATCCAAGGTGCACTCTCCTTTGGTATAATGCCGCATCGTCTTGCTAGCAATGAGATAGCAAGCGAACCGAATCTTTGGCTTGTTAATCAGATCAATTTTGGTGCCCTTCCCCCCCCGGCGAGTGCCATATTTGGTATAGAGGTCTGTATCACCCGACTTCCGTGCGCGCTTGGAAGATGTCTGACCGGCAGCGGAGACGTCTGCACCATTCTGGGATAGCCTTATGAGACGATGAATTTCTTCAGCGTGAATGGGGATCTCCTCGTTTAGCCACAAGGACCCGTTCTGAATTCGGCTGAGGAGGAACCGGGTGCATTGCAAGGCCGGTCCAGTAGTACCAAAGATAGGAAGATTTCTTAAATTCATCAGGGACGATTGCTGGAGGCCCCTGTACTCCTGTCGCACTCGGTTGGTTGAGCTACTGCCTGGAGTGTAGTGATGCTCCATATATGTCTGCCAATGGAGGTATGGGAATTCGACTGGGACGGACAGGTTGGCGTCTATCAGCGCTGCACTGTCATATTTTCCAACCAGCGACTCTGTTCTGTGGATTCGACTGTCCAGCGCTGGTTCAGCAACGGATAAGAGAGCCTTTGGCATCTTGGCACGGCGCTGGTAAACCTGGAGAATTCTTCTGGAGCTTCTATATTGGTGCAGTGCGTTTTGAGACTTCAACCGCTCTAGTGTCGCTGCAATTGCCAAATTGAACTGGTCCGGCATTCTCGTGCTGTTGGTCTCTATGCAAGTTATGTTATCACCTGGCACGAGCGGAGTTGATGAGACCCCATAACGACAATTAATTTCTGCTGGCTTTCTTGCCTGCGATAATCGTGCGATCAATCGCATGCCTGTATGTAATCTGACAGTTGCTGACGGCGTCATGGGGAAATGGGCGGACGCGACGGCTGAGGGAACTACAGATGATGGCAAATGATTATGGTACGGTTACTGTCTACTTATGGTAATTTATGATGCAAATCTGAGCGATCCTACGGACTGACAAAAAGGACTGACGGAAACGACCTGGACTGACACGGGCACGTGGATGGATCCTACAAGGATGACACGCTGGACGGCGCCGCCCCGACCACAGTCGGTTGTGGTGCTGACCCCGCAACTGAGCGGTTATTGACAGACTACCTATGAACAGAAAAGATTCCCTACGCTCATCCCGGTTGCGGGAGAGTTATTCGACTAAGCTACGCTACGGGTGCTCTCGGGTGCGAGAGTTATTGATGAGAAGTGAAAGGTACCTACTCCTGGTAGGGTTTCAGGCGTGCGCCATTCACCCACCCAGGGAGAACTGTACCGTCAAGCTGTGCCAACCGAACGACTCCTGAGTCGCGGATCTCGATGAAAAAGTAGGGTCCCAACCAGTGCATCTGGAGCTTTCCTGGAAACTTCTGGAACCGGTTATCATATAAGAGAACTTTGTCGCCAACTTGGAAGGCTTTGTTCTTGAGGTGGCGATCGTGCCACGCTTTCTGCCTGGCCTTCTGAACCTTCTGGTGGAATTCCGCCAAGAATCGGGCCTCATCCAGCTCTTGTAGCTCCTGGAGGCATTCCCGAAGTGACTCCTCTTCTGAGAACTGAAGAGACATAGCGATTAAAAGACTGAGTACAGTGAACTCGGCGGGAATCACAGCTTCCCGGCCATACACCAACTGGAATGGCGTCTGATTGCTCAAGCGTTTCACCGTGGTCTGGTAGGCCCACAATGCCGCTGGGAGACGCTCATCCCAATCGTCGCGCTGAGCATTACAAATCTTAGTCAAGCCTTTTTCAAGAATTTTGTTAAATGCTTCCACAGTACCATTGGCCTGCGGGTGATATGGGCTGCTTTTGTGATGTTGAATCATAAATGTGTCCAGTAGTGACTTGACCGTGGCATTAATGAAATGCGTACCCTGATCGCTGGTTAAGCTTCGTGGGCAGCCAAACCAGCTGATGATGTGTTTAAAAATGAACCGGGCAGCTGTCTCCGCCGAGCAGTCGTGTACCGCCGCCACCTCAGCCCACCGGGTGAGGTAATCCGTGGCGGTAATGATGCACCGGGCCTTGGAGTGTCTGGCGACCGGGGCGATGGGACCTACAAAATCGACAGCCCACTTTTCGAACGACCGCAACACATGCACTGGGTGTAGCGGAAGCTCGTCCCTGTGAGAGGGCCTTCCCATCCGCTGGCAAACATCACAGCGCTTCACGTAGGCTTTACAGTCAGCATGTACTGTCGGCCACCACAGGCCATCTTGGAGCACCTTTCTTGCGGTGGGTTTCACACCCACATGCCCTTCCGCAACACCGATGTGACATTCCCACATTACCGCTTCCCGTTCGTGGTCAAGGACGCATCTGCGCAACACCTCATCGAGGCCCAGTTTGTATAGCTGCCCCGCGATCAATTGGTAGTCGGCCGCCCGGACAACCAGGTGGCGTTTCTGGAGTGGGGTGGCGTCTTGAGGGCATTGTCCCGTGGTCAGATAAGTGGCAATGTCAGCGAAGTAATCTGGTACGGCTTCGACTCGGAAGAGGTCGGCATCCAGCAGCTGATCGTCCAACGAGCCTTCGTTCTCTCCCGTCTCCAACCTAGATAAATGATCAGGACCGACATTCAACCTGTCGGGCTTGACAATCACCTCAAACGTGAATTCCTGGAAAAGTAGAAGCCAGCAACAAATCCGTCCTTCCAAAACAGGCTTATTCACCAAATACTTCAATGCAGAGTGGTCCATAAATAATTTGAATGTGCCGCCCAGAAGATAGTGGCGGAACTTCTAGAGGGAGTACACCATCGCCAACGCCTCCCGTTTGGTCGTGGTGTAATTCTTCTCCGCATTCGATAACCTGTGGTTGGCGAAGTAGACAGGGTGGTCAACTGTCGTCTCCCCGGGTTGCGCCAAGACAGCCCCAAGTGCAATACCAAACACATCGATATGCACATGGAACTGCTTATCCCAGTCGGGGTGAAAAAGTATGGGCGCCGTCGCCAACTTCTCCTTCAAGGTGTCAAGGGCCTTCCTACACTCCTCCATCCACTGGAATACTTCTGACTTCCGCAACAGTTTCTCCAAAGGGGCCGTAATCTTTGCGTAGTTGCGGATAAACCGCCTGTAATATCCTGTGTGCCCGAGCAGTGCCCGCAACTGCTTCACGGTGTCGGGGGCTTCCATGTGAACTATAACCTCGACCTTGGCGGGATCGACGCAGACCCCTTGCTTGCACACCACTTGGCCCAAGAGTGTGCCGAATGGAACTGCAAAAATACATTTCTTCAAGTTCAAGGAAATCTGCAGCTGACGACACCGGTCAAACATAATACGCAAAAGGGTGGCGTGTTTCTTCAACAGGCTGTAGACAGTCCAGTCATCCATGTAGACCTCCAGGAACTTGTGAATGTACTCCTGGAAAGCAGCAATTACAATCTGGGAAAACACAGCCGGTGCATTCTTCAGACCAAACGGCATAACGTGGTATGCGAATGATCCCCACTCAGTGGTGAATGTCATCTTTTCTTTGTCTTCTTCGGCAATGCGCACCTGATGGTAGCCCGAAAACCCATCCGTGAAGGAATAGGCTTCGTTTCCCGCAACATGATCTAGAACTTCATCGCTGAAAGGAGTGCGAAACGGATCGTGGATGCAGGCATTGTTCAGACTCCGGTAGTCTACGCAGACACGTATCTCCGCTTTGTCCTTCTTGTTCTGAATGACAATGGGACTCACCCACTCTGCTTCTTCTACTGGAAAGATAAGACCTGCAGCCAGCATCTTGTCAATCTCCATCTTGACCTTTTCTTTGATACGCGGGTTCAACCGGTAGGGTCGGTGCTTCACCGGCCTGGCCCCTGGTTTCAGCACGATGCGCATTTCGCCCAGGTCCCCCTTGATCCCTTTCAGGTCTGCAACCGAGGACGGGAACAAGTCTTCGTATTCCCGGAGGAGGTTGAAAATTTCTTTTGTCATTTCCTCATCCCAGTAATCTCCCACCGTTGCCAACTTGGGTTTCTCGTCTGTTCCAATGTTCAACTTCTTCGTCTTTAGTGGCTGTAAATGGAATCCTTCAGTCGTCGGCTCTTCACTGATGTTCTGCTCGCCTTCCTTTTCGTCAAAATAGAGATGCCTGAGGTCCTCCAGACCATCATCATCCGGATCGCCGTCAATCCGGTGGCAAACCAAATCGCGCCTGGTCTCAGGGCGTGACACAACCGGGCCCCCGTCGGGCTCAGGATGGCGGAAAAACAAGACCTCCTTGATTGCTTGTAGGGCCCGAGACTCCTGCGTCGTCTCCCCTTCGAACAAGAAGCACCGAACGAACTTGCCTGTGACTTCCTGCCAAGAGCGGGTTCCCCATTTCTGCTCTTCCTGCAGGTACCAGGCCTGGGAGATTATATCCAGGGAGTGGATGAACCTATGGACCCACAGCTCCTCAGGGTACCTGGTGCTATGCCACTGCTCCTCACAGGCCCGCAAATGGTGTCGCAGGTCGGAAGTTCCATGATACTTAAGCCTACTGCGAGGTCCTTCATCCTCTTTAAAGCGTGCCCGCAGAGCCTCCGCCACGCAATCCCATCGCAACAGAGTGTTGCTGTGATTTTTCCACCACCGAACCGACGTGGATTGCAAGGCCACATCCAAAAGTGGCATCCGGCTTTCGTCTGGGACCATGTCTTCCACCTTGGTAATAAAAGTATTGACAGCTTGCATGTTTGACAGGGTGGGATATCCGCGGATCTCAGTCCCCACCCACCGGACTTGGGCAATGGAAGCACATCTCCGCATGGTGGTCTCATAACCCCCTTGCTGCCAGTCTTCCCACGTGAGTTCGGATCTGAGATCCGAGCTCTGAACACTTTTCCAACTGACAGAGCCAGTTGCGGTCGGGTTAATATAGTCGTCCTGCTTTCCTGCAGTCATCTGATAAAGGTGGTCCATCATCTGAGCATCCTCCCGATTGTCCATTGTTTCCATATATCGCGGGCCCTGATACGGGTCAAGGGGCTGGGTGACTCGTACCTCCCCATCCTCAAAGATCATCAGCTCCTTTTTAAGGTCGATGATGGCGTAATTCTCAAAAGCCCAGTCAATGCCGAGTAAGGCAGGGTAAGGATCCTTGTCGCCCATGATATCAATAACCTCAAAATCGGTGTATGTCTTCACCCCCGCAATGTCGACCTCGACTCCCTCGAGCCGGCCAATTGGCAGAATGCAGTACTGGTTCGCCATCCTGAGTTGGATTGGCGAGTAGGCCAGCTGTGCCCTTCCAAGGGCCTCCCACGTCTTTCGTGGCAGGATGTTGACGTCGGACCCCAAGTCCAGCATGGTATCGCTGATTTGGAATCCCGCAACCTGCGTGTTAAGCCGGAATTATTTGCCCATTCATTGCTTGTTCCGCTTGACGCGCTGCACGTATTGAGGGCCAGCGTTCGCCGGATCCCTAACTCCTGTACGCCCCAGTAATGCTCCTTCCAACGCATTCTTAAGCTGCTGCCGCAGCGCAGCATTGTCAACAATCCCGAGGAATAGCTGGAGCCAGTCCTCGATCACAGTACCTGTGACGCTCTGCGCCCCAGATTCCGGCAGCACAGGTTCTTCCAGACCTCTCGCGTCCCGCAACTGAGCGAACGCCTCAACTGCCTCCTGGAAATACTTCTTCTGGTCTTCGGGCCTGATTAACATCTTTGGGGATGCCGGCCGAACCACTCGTGCTGGCTCCTTCCCGTGGGCATCCTCCCTAGTTTTCTTCCCTCCCCTCATCACGATCGCGACGTTCTGCATGTCTGGGGTCATGGTCCCTCGCGGCTCTGAATTTATCAGATTCGCTCCCCTCTGCCTCACCCATTCTTCCCACTTCTTGATGAGCTCCGGACAGTCCTCTGTGGCGTGGGCGTTCACCCGGCACTGGGGACACCAGGGTCATCGCGGAAGGGGAAATTTGCGAGCCACGTGACCCTCCTGGTCACAGTTGTAACATTTCACCGGACCGCGTCCACCTGTGCGGCCTCCCCGCATGCCGCCGCCTCTTCCCCTTGGGGCCTCGTTCACCCTGTAGGCAGGACGATCTAATCGATCCGCAAGAGCGTCGAGTGCCCTGCACTGCTCAGTGTTGTGAGTCGTGGAAACACAAAATTCACAGTACACATTGTTTGGGACCGTGGAGTACTTCTGTAGTATCGGGCACATCCGAGGAGGATGCCCCAATGTTCAAAAAATCTCACAGTACTCTGTGGTGGAGGAACCCGGTTGAGGTGGGAACCCCGCATAAGGCTATTGCGGCTGGTAGACCCCCTTCAGATTCATTGCCGCGCCACCACCAGGTGGTGGACCCCCCTGGATCGCCGCGACCGAGGGTCCTACCCCTGCGCCACGCAACCGGGGACACTCGGTTGCAACGTGGCCCTCGACCAGGCAATGAGTGCACCAAACATTCGGCCGCGCTGGTCTCACCGGCTGGAGCTCCTTGAGCTTCTCAGTCAAGCTGGCGATCTGGTGTTGCAACCCTATCAAAGAAGGATCTTGTGAGGCCAGCCCCCCTCGATATTCCTAGGGGTAGCCCGCCATGGCTTCAATCTTCATGGCCTGCTCCAAGGCGTCCTACAGATTATCAATCTTCTGCTGAGTGAGAGGGGTTCGTGTCAAGGGAAGCAGAGCCTTGATGAACCAGTCCCTCTGGTGGTTTGGATTGATCGGGTAGCTGAGTTTCCCGATCGCGTCCTTGAATCGCCACATCAACTCCCACGCGGTCTCACCTTCCTTCTGCTTAATTTCCCATAGCTCGGACAAGCCCTGCTGGTCTGTCTGGGGAAGCTTGAATTCGCGGACAAAATCCCGCTTTACGTCCGCAACTACGGGGTTAGGATGAGCCTCGGACCACTTGATAAACCATCGCAGAGCCCTCTCTCTGAGCGTGGTTTGGAACTCTATTAACTTCCCTGCATCTGGCGTCTGCCGAGCCCTCCAGATGGCTTCGCACAAATACCAGTGTTGCTCTACATCATCATTGCCCTGGCCAGAGAACTCTGGATACTGGGTGAAAGATCCAGCCATGTGTACTTGCGGAGTATTGACCAGGATAAATCCTCCAGGTCCTGGTTGCGTAACGGTTCCACTAGGGAATACAACACTACTAGTAACGCTGCTATTACCGGATGTTACTGACGCTGATGAACTACTGTATGACTGACTCAATGCTTGTAACTGAATGAAAATATTACTTAAAGGTTGATACAGTACCAGGGGAAGGTAGGGATCCTGGCCATGCAGAATGTGGGAAGTAGGGCTGCCTGGAGGGGTGAGTGTCGTCTGCTCTTGAAACATCTGCTGCAGCACGCCGTGCCATTCGTCACTGGAACTCTCTTCGGGCTGCATCTTTTCCTCGTCTTCGCTAGTCACCATCTCTCTTCCTCGCGTCGCTGGGCTCCCATGCACCCATTGCACTTCCACTGCTGTCCCATCTTCTTCCCAGGTATCCAAATCCATACTTCCTATCCTCTGAGGCGCCTCCTTCTGATTTTTCCTCTCGATCTCCCTTCTCTTCAAATCTCGCATCACCCTTCTTCACCACCTATCGGCGATCTATGCCTGCCGATGCGCACGTCGCTCCCTCAACTTGCATGCGGCCTCAACATCCATTCCTCACTTCCCGCTTTCACATTCTACGTAGCATCGGTCCCCTCAACCCTTCCCCCAGCACGGGTGGTTTACGCTTCCATACTCGTTTTGTGGAATTCAATCAACCCTTCATCCACCATCAGGGCTTTAATCCTCAACGGAATCTCCTTAAGCAGTTTCCCTCTTAGCCCTGTGTTATGTAACCAGCTCCAAAATTAGAAGAAAAAAGATATCAACGCCTTAGAAATAAGCCACTTCGAGGGGGAAACCTCCAATACATTACATAAATGAACAATTCTTGGATGATACAAATGAACAAAACCTCCTTCTATATATAGGAGTCCATGGGGCCACAATATAATCCTAGCCGACCTAACCATAATAATGTAAGGGAACAATAATAAAAATATGGGGGTTACAGGGGTACAATAATAACAATAAGGGGGGCTACACTAACATAATAAGGGGCTACACTATTAATATAGGGACTTAACATGCCCCTCTTCTTCAAACAAGTGTTGTCCTCAACGCTTGATTATTTCTTGATGCTTCTGTATAAAATTCTCATCCTCCCATGTGAAATATTCTACAGGAAAGTTCTTCCACTTGATGAGATACTCTGAAATTGATCGTACTTGTCGAGTTCTTGTTTCTATGACTTCTTCATAACTTCTTTTGATGTGATGTTGATCTTCCTGCTGTTTCATTAGATTCTGCACCAAAGTTGGGTTATCCTTTGAGAGTTGGAGAACTTGTTGTTGATGCTCGCTGTGATCTTCCACTAATTTATCATCCATATTAGCTATTATTTGATCCTTCAAACCATCCAACTTAGCCTCCATTTCTTCTTTTAAACCATCTATTTCATCTTCGATTACTCTTCGTAAGATCCAAACTTGTTGCACTTGGTACCGTAATTTTGATATCTCATACTGCAATTCTTCCTCTTCATGCATCATTGTATAGATTTCTGAGGGCTTAATGGGTATGGAATTATTTTTTGGAGGCATTATATAACCCAATTCTGATAAATATTCTTCAATATGCCCTTGGAATCACTTCAAATTTCTTTTTCAAACAAACGTTATGCAATTTTAAAAAACAAATACACACCTTTTTCTTGCTTTGAGGAGCTCAATATTGAAATTGAATTATCTCTGTAATTGAAAATCTTCAATATTTGAAATTCAGCCCTGTAGTAGCCCTCTGAATTTTCTTTCAAATGCCACAGGTCCGATCTAATTTGGATTCCCCAAGACAAATTTGTGTCCAATCTCCCACAATGACCTAATTTTGGACTGGTTCAGTAGAGCAGACTTGTAGGACTTGCCACGTGTCACTGTTTCGTCCTTTGTCTCTGAAATTGATATCCAAGAAACTAAAGTCTGTTTTCTTGCGACCACTTTTTACGGCACTCCAATCCAATGCTCAGAGAGAGATTTATTGAAATTTTCCCACGATCACCTCTTTGAGATGAAATTCGGGAGCCTGAAAAAGCACTACCTTCCACAGATCATATCTCCAAAAATATTTCGAACCAAGCTTTGAAATTTTTTGACGAATTTCCTCAGGATTTCAGCTTCGCACCATATGAATTTCAGATTTTGAAACTTCGTAGAAAAACATTTATAGCGAAAATTCCACGATGACCTGTTTAGGAGCTTGAAAAACGACCTAACTTCCACAGATGATATCTCTGAAAATATTGTGAACCAAGCTCTGAACTTTTTAGACAATCGTCCTCTGGATTTCAGCTTCGTACCCTAAAAATTTCAGCTTATGAAACTTTGTATAACAAAAGTTATAGCGAAAATGCCACGATGACCTGTTTGGAGCAGCGAAACCCTAGAATCCAAACCTCTGATACCAAATGTTGTGTAACCAGCTCCAAAAATAGAAGAAAAAAGATATCAACGCCTTAGAAATAAGCCACTTCAAGGGGGCAACCTCCAATACATTACATAAATGAACAATTATTGGATGATACAAATGAACAAAACCTCCTTCTATATATAGGAGTCCATGGGGCCACAATATAATCCTAGCCGACCTAACCATAATAATGTAAGGGCACAATAATAACAATATGGGGGTTACAGGGGTACAATAATAAAAATAAGGGGGGCTACACTAACATAATAAGGGGCTACACTATTAATATAGGGACTTAACACCCTGAGTGGAAGACAGCCTCGGCTTTCGAGAAAGATTGATAGCACTCAGCAGCAAACTCCACAGTGTATCCTTCCAACGTGGTCCTTACCTAAAAATCCACCGCGCGGGTTAGTTCAGTGTTCACCCGATGCAGCGCCACCAGATCTTCGTGTGCCCACCTACGGTTTATCTTCCGCAAGCCCTCTTGAGGCACCGTCGCTCGTAATCTCCGCAACCAATTGTAAAGGTCGGTAGGGAACCTTCCCCAGAAAATTTCGTACGTATCACTGGCTGAGTCAGAGAAAAGGACGAGCTCCTTGATCGCCGCCTCCTTTTGCTTGGTCAGCTCTGCTTGCTGAGCAATGAATTGGTCGAGATGATTATCCCACCATCGCCGTATCTCTCCTTCAAAAATCCTCGATACCATGATCTAGGTCCCCTCAAAACATGGAGGTCCCGGCAACGGAACCATTTGTTGGCGAGGAATCAGGTTTCGCGGACAAGACCCAGGTTCAGGAGTTGTGGCCAACAAAGGGGGTCCAATGTAGTCTAGGATCACGCCGGCATTTTCACCCTACTTCGGAGAGCAGAGAGTCTCACCCGAGGCATGCTGCAACCACATGCAGAAGGGGATGAGATCAATGGCAAGGAACAAAGTCGCAACTCATGAAGGGCAATGCATTGATTATATAGACAGAGTCATGTACACAAGAGCACTTAAGAAGCATTCAGACATTAGAAAATAAAATTTTAAACCGGCATAAACTCATTACATGCATGTAAACCCCTTATTGAGACAGCAACCTTTCATTGTATTAATCTCTTGGCCAAGCTCATGATTACATAGCATTTTCGGCGATAGCTTACAACTCTGATACAGATGTCTTACGGAACAGAAAGGTAGAATAGAGAAGATTAGGAACCATAGAAGCGTCATGCATGATTTCCCGCAGTTGCTCTGTGCTTCTTCTCCTGTCGCAAGCCTCGCAACCTCTGCAGCATCCTCCTCTTTCAGCCGGGTGACTATTATTTATTCACCTGCTATCGCGACTATCAGTTCCTCTGTGTCTTTTCCTCAGCTGCTTCCAGCTTCTCTCCTGTTATCTGTGTGTTTCGCTTTCTTTCTTCTGCTGTTGTTTTCTTCATCTGTACTTGTGTGTGTTCTTTCTTAAGCTATCTCATACTTCCACGCCACCTTGATAGCTCCGCGACTCCTGGTAGTTGCGATGCGGTCGCGATTGCCATGTGTCTTCATGCCGCAACTCAAAAGGTCAAAATTCAAAATGTTCTAACCAAGATTTCAAAAACAAGGGCCCCAACAATAATAACAATATGGGCACTACATGGGCACAACAATAACAATAAGGGGGCTACACTAAAAATAAAAATAAGGGGCTACACTAGTATTATAGGGACCTAGCATGCCCTTCTTCTTCAAAAGAGTCTTGTCCTCAACACTTGACTAGTTATGGATGCTTCTGTATAAAATTTTCATCCTCCCATATTGAATCTTGAGCGGGTAATCTCTTCCACTCGATGAGATACTCTGAAATTGATCGATTTCATAGTTGTCGAGTTCTTGTTTCCGTGATTTCTTCAGGTTCCAATATGATTTTTCCTTCCTCGTCAAGTATTGGAAATATTGTTTGAACTAGAAGCTTGTCATCTATAACCTTCTTTAAGCATGAAACATGGAAAACTGGGTGCACTCAGGAAGATTCAAGAAGCTCTAATTTGTATTCCATAGTACCAATCATTTGCAACACCTTGTAAGGACCATAGTACTTTGGTGATAATTTATTAATTTCTTTGCTTTCTTGAGGGACATTTTTTTGTATGGTTGTAGCCGTAAAAATACCCAGTTGATGAGCTCCATCATTAGACATATTTAGAGGGGTTAAGGGTCACCTTTTTGCCTTATTAGCTCTCTTTTTCTTGAATTTTTATTATTATTTGGTTTTATGATGCTAGTATAGGTGGTGATTAAGGCTAACATACTCTGAGTGCCTAATATGAGGCTGAGTGCATAAAATCATGATTTATTAAGCATTTTTATAAGGATTTTATCATAAATACTTGGAGGAGACATCAAGGAGAAATTATTGGAGGATTTTCCACCCTCCATAACTCTCAAAGGTAGCCAAAGGATCCCAAATATTCTCTCCAGTAATTCGAATTCCAAAGGTAGCCAAAGGATCTCCAAGGATTCTCTCCAGCAATTCGAATTCCAGAGGCATCCAAGTAACTCAAAGAGGAGTGCACTCAATATTTGTTTACTTGGAGTCAAGTGGAATCAATTACTATTTTCTAGGGAGTTGTTGGTAGCTTCCCTATAGAATAAATAGAGTAGAGCTAGAGCTAGAGCTAGGAAGAGTTAGTCGATTTTGGTTGAAACTTTGTTACAAGCTATTGAGCTTTTTATTATTTTACTTAGTGATCAAACTTTTAGAGATGTATGAGGTTATTCTTTTATGAAATGAGTAGACTGATTTCATTCGAATGATTTAAGTTTTAGAGAGCTAGCCTCGTGGGTTAGGGCCCAATCCATGTGCCTCAGCTTCTCTGTTGTTACTATCTTTTCCTTTCTACCATTAAGCTAGTTTTCTTTTTGTCAGCCAATTAGTTCTACTTCTCATAGTTTCATTGCTGCTTAGTTTTTTATTTCAGTGTGTTGTTGTAGATTTCATTTTCTTATGAGTGATAGAATAGAGTATAAAACCAAGAAAATTTGTGGATCAAGACCCCCTTCTCATCTCTTTCAATAGAGCTCGAGGAGGGCGAACCTTCCCACAGGACCAAAAACTACTTTCTGTTCCCTATTTTTTCACACGTTTCCTCTATTTTTCGTACATGAATCCGCAACTTTGTTTGCAGGAATAAGCATAAAAATCCATAGGAAGATCATCAAGCCATCCCTCTTCATTTCCCAACTCTGTTTTCATGCCTGAGCATTGTTATTGTGCCTCCATCTCCCTCCTTCTTCTCTTATTTACATCCATCACCCCTTTTCATCCCCAAAACACTTGAAAAGCATTAGAATTAGACCTCCACCCTTTCTCCTCGAAACTCCCGCTCATTGTACCTCGTTCCATCGCAAATCGCAAATCACTTGTGATCTTTGTTGACGCTCTCTCATTCCAAGCCTGAACGCAATCTCCCTTTCTACTTCCCTTTGCTGCTCTTTTATTAAAAATAGTCAAAAACATTAGAAACCACATTTTTTCCCTTTGGACTTACCATCGCTCCTTTTTGCAATCACATTTCCCATTTGGTCCTTGTTAACAACTTCTACTTTGTAATGTTCCAAAATTTTGTTTTTGCTTTAAGAGAAGAATAAATGGGTAGGAAAACCCATTGATAATAAAAATTTGAATAAGGAACCCTTGTAATGTGAGAAGGGGTCAATAAAGAACTAGATTTCACACCCCATGTGTGAAAAGAGACATATTGCAGGTGGATAATTCTAGAAGAGGCCAAGTAGACTGCGCAGATAGAGAAGATAAGATTCACTTGGTGGGCCAGCGCAGTTTGCATGAGGAGGAGATCATTCTAGAGAGGAAACCCTAAGGTTTGGGGCCCATGGCAAAGCACCTTTAACTTGTTTAAAAGGAGAATGAAGCAGCTATTCTCATTCATGCTTTTGATTATCATTTTGCTTGTCTTCTTAGACAAGAGCATTCTTTGGCTATTTAGCTGAGATGAAGTGCTGCTAGCACTGGGTGTTCCCGGGCGGGAATCCCATCTCTTCCATAGAGTAGCTCTTGGAAGAGCTTGTTCTTCATTTTCCCCATATTCTGGCTTAAGGCCAAAGCATTCCATTCAGCTCCAGCGCAGTCTCCATTGGTGGTTGAGTTGTGTTGCTGGGTGTTGCAGGGGAGGGTTTCTCAACATCACTTTTGGCATTGTATTTCAGAGGAGGGAGTCTCCATTCCTTTGGGAGATCAGTGAGGGAGTTTCTGATATTCATTCCATCATCTTTGGCATCAGGCCAATCATTTTCCATCAGCAAAAGAGCATCCCTCTTCCTTGACTGCGCAGTTTCTAGAGAGCATTTGCAGTGAGGGTTGCAACATTTCAATGGGTAGTGAGATCTTCAATGAAAGGATCAGCCTTTCATTTGGAATATTAATTAGAGGAGTTACATCAGATATTTTATTATCTTCAGCAAGGCTCCTCCTGTTTCCAGTTTCTATTGAGTTGTAGCAGCTGCCCAGCAACTCCGGCATTTCGGTAAAAATGCCATTTTGTCTAGTTTTCATCCAATCCTTTTAGAGGATTGTTGTATTGTATTTTCAGGGGTTGAGACCTGGATCCCCCTTTCTTATTTGAGCTTACCTTGATGTATCATTAATGTAAATGTATTTACTGCTGCAATACCTCCATAGACTGCGTAGTTTTAGTTGGGAATAAACTATGCAAGCAATGTTTTTCTCCATTTCTATGCACACGTCTCATTGAGACTCTTTACTTGTTGTAAGTAATATATTTCTCAAGGGTTTGTCTACATTTTCTAATGCATATGTATTTAAAGGTTGATTTCATATTCATGTGACATAGCTGCTTAGAAATAACACTGTCATTTCCTTTGTTGAGCAAAGTGTTGTTGCAGCCCTCTTCATTGGGCCCTTTTCTGAAGATAACAGGTGAAGGAGGCTTGTCTCAAGCTCCTAGAAGGATTTTTTTTTAGTCCACTTCAGGATTTCAGCTCCAGACAGATATATTCAAAGAATCTTAGACCAGGGATCAAATCCTGCTGCCTCCATTTCTGGAAAATACGTTTTCCAGGCTTAGGATGCTAGTCATTCCTAATAGGAAATTTCACATATTTGTAGACAGAGTCTGCAAAGGGCTAGAAAGCCTCTGAATCTCACCCTTCTTTAGAAGGTGACATATCCAATAAATTCCCCTGCAGTCCATCTCTGGCACATACTTGTGATATTTCTGAAAAAGGAATATTACATGCTTCCAGACCCCGATTGCGATATTCCTTTTTCCCTCCTTTCTCCTTCGCTCCTCATTTCTATGTCAAAAAAATTTGAAAGAACCTTACTCCGCCTTTTTCTAAAAATCCCATCACTTTATCACAATTCGCGATTCTTGTTGGCCTTCGTTAACACTTACCGCTCCTTTCTACTGATTGCGATATTATTAAAGCACTCTGCCACCTGTCCTACTGCCACATCATCTGATTAATCACCTTTTCGCATTTCACAATCATCACATTTTACATTTCACAATTCTAGCCTTATCACAATTCTCACATTTTGCATTATCACATTTCAGCCCCGCATCTCACTTACTACCTTCCGCTCCTAAACCCTGATTTCGAAATACCGCAATCGCACCACAACATTGCAATCCCATTTCTCATCGCATTGGGCATCACATTTCGCACTTCTCTCCCGCTCCCGAACAACACTTCCTTTATCCCTTTAATTTTGCGATATTGCGATTGTGATATCGCATATCGCAACTTTTGCCTCCATCACATCTCCGCCATCGTATTTTTCAAATTATTCCTCTCCAAAGAATATTTGTGCCATATTATAAGGTTTTATAAGGTTTAAACCCCCGCTTTCGACTCATAAGCCATGTTTCATGTGTTAAGCCCTCCATTAGCTTCTTTAGCCCTTTTCTTTCCTCCAAGCTACAAAATCAACACTTTTTCAATAGGGATTAAGTCATGGATAGTTTAGTTGCATGGGTAGAATAATTGTAGATAGACCATAGGATAAATAGAGTGCATTTAGCCATTTATCCAAGTTAAGTGTGGTTTAGAATTAGTTTCATTTCTATCATTTCTTTCCTACAAATTAAATTAGTTCCATTTATGTCATTTCTTTTCAGCGATATAGTTTAGTTTCTTTTCAGTCATTTCCTTTTCTAGAAATTAAATTAGTTTCATTCCTATCATCCTTTCTAGTAACTTAGTTTAGTTTCCTTTTTGTCATTCCCTTCCAGCAATTTACTTTCCAGTCCTTATCACAGTTTAAGAAATAACACCCTTTCGTAAAGCAAAAGAGGATGACATGAGCAGAATGCATCTATTGTGTATATAGCGTTGTCACCTCCAAGTTTGTACAAACCCAAGGTTGATAAAGTAAAGTAGGGCAGCCCCTAGAGTTGCAGCACTCTTAGTGCAATACCAGCACTCACCACTTTTTGGCGCCATTGTCGGGGAGGTGTCTAGTATATGCTTTGATTTTGTTTTTAGCATTATTTTTTGCTTTCTTTTCTTTTCATGTAATTTCAGAAATATTGAAAAAATTACAAAAAAATTAATTACATGCCTCGTAGGACTAGGAATACTCAAAGAAAAATATTACCTAAAACCCCCACATCATCCCCTAGCCACCCTTCACTCTTCTTTAGTGGCAGTGAGATTGAACCCCCTATAGGAGAGCCTTTTGAATACTTTGAGGATCATATTGGGGAAGAAGAAGAAGACCTTGTTTCAACTGAGGGACCTTCTTCACCTATCTTAACCATGGTTGGGATCCAGATAGCCTTTCCCATAAAAGAGGCAGATGGGGAAACTAAGATGAAAAACATTAGCCTCTCATCTCTTCCACACTTCCATGGACTTACCTCTGAGGACCTTGACACATTCATGTTTGAATTTGTTATTGTTTGTAGGACTTATGACTACACCTATGATGATCAAAAGTTCAATCTATTCCCATCCACCCTCAAGGATGTAGCCTTGCACTGGTTCATGGATCTTCCTGGGGACAGCATCACTACCTGAGAACAGATGGAAGAGACCTTCAACAAAAAGTACAGAGACTACTGTAGGTCCAAAGAAACTAAGGATAAGATATTTAGGATGGCTCTAGGGCTTGATGAATCCCTAGAGGAATATGAAGAGAGGTTTCAATTAAACTATAAGAGAGCCAAATGTACTCTTGACCCTGCATCTCTTAAAATTGTACTTCTTCGAGGGATCAGATAAGAGATGATAAAAACCTTGAATATTCTATTAGGAGGATATATCTACCAACTGCCTTATGGGACAATCAAAAATTTCTTTCGGAACCATTCTAGGGCATTTAGGCATAAGGGAAGAGCCAGCCAGAGTACATCTAATACCCCTTCCTCTTCCACCTCCATCAAATATGAGATTGGAAAAATGCTAGAGGACTTCAAGAGTGACATGTTGCACACTTTTTCTTTGCAAATGGACAAAATCCAGGTCAAAAGGAAGCAAGAGGAAGCAGAGAGAGCCCTGGCCATATTTTTTCCTAGATGTACCTGGAAGCACCCAAGAAATGAATGTCCATTAAATGTCATAGTGGTTTTCTTAGTCTGTGAAGAGAATCATGCCACAGACAAGTGTCCCTCCTTACCTGGACTTAAGGTTGTATATCAAGGTGGGGAAGCAATGCCAGAGAAACTATGTTTCATCAACCAGAGAAGGCCTCAAGGCCCTCGGCCATATCAACAAGGTATGCAAGGTGCACCTTACTCTTACTATCACAACAATAAGAGTGCACCCATGCAACCTTGGTACACCCCCACTCCCCCATCCTGATCTACACCTCCTACTTGGCCTTACATCCCTTCATATCATCCTCAGCTAGTAAACCAACCTTTCCAGCAGTATTTTCCAGAACAACCTCAATGGAAAAATCCATCCCAAAGGTGGAGGCCTCAACAAAATCAACTACCTACTCTAATGCCTCCACCCCAACCTCAACCTCAACTTACTCATGTTGCTCCATCTAGGCTACCCCAAATACCTACACAGCCCAATCCAAACCCAAACAACAGACTGACACAGTAGGCTCCCAGTGGAGAAACATCTTATCTAGCTTATGTTTTGGAGATACAGGAGGTTAATCTCAATTTAGGAAGAGTAATCTCAGGAAACCATCCTCCATCTCCACCTGTAGAGGTTGAAGAGGAAAAGGAAGAAGGTAACACTCAGATCCAACAACCTCCTTTTCCTGAGCGCTTGATCCACCCTAGTCAGCACACCCTAGAGGAGACTGAACTTCTGGGAGAATTGGAAAATTTGTGTATGAAGATACCACTTCTCTAGGCCATTAAGGATGTCCCTATCTACAATAAGCTCACCAAAGAAAAGTGCTTCCAGAAACCTGGGAGAAGAAAGAGAGATACCCCCACCATCAATGTGGTAGGACAATTGTCTGACCTAATGTTGGGAAGGGTGATATTTCCAAAGTACATGGACCCTGGTAGTCTAATTGTTGATGTGCATATAAATGGTGTCATAGTCCCCAGCACTCTGATTGATCTAGGGGCTCCCATCAACTTCATGACCAAGGAAACTATGTTGAAACTTAATCTCCAAGGGACTTTGAGGAAAACCACAATAGTTCTGCAACTTGTAGATCGGTCCACAGTAACTCCGGAAGGAATTATTGAGGATTTCATGGTTACCATTGACTCTTGGGAGTATCCTACAAATTTCCTTGTCCTGCAACCAAAAACCAAGTTTAATGGTTATCCTCTCATCTTAAGGAGACCTTGGTTAGCCACCACATATGCTTATATTAGTTGTTGGGCTGAAAACATGACTATCAAAAATGTGCCTTTGTCTAAACAGCTAGTGTTATATCCTCCAGCCCAGCCTTCCATTGATCATGATATCCCTATATGGGTGGAGGATGAAGAATATGAGTTATATAGAACTACCCCTATGTGTACCGTAGATGCTATTCTTAAAGGGGGGCAGCTTGATGAAGATGAACACATTGACCATGCCATTCAAAACCAGTCCTCCACTAAAATTCCTCTCGAAACCTTAGTCAAAGAGTCTAAAAGCCAACCTTGGATGGAAGTGCACTCAGTTTAGTTGACCTTTAAAACTACCAAGGCTAGTATTTATTTTTACCCATCCATATCTCTGAAAATCAACCCAGATCTCTCGAATGAAGAAGAGAAGCAACTATGCCATCCTTTGAAAGAAAATATTGAGGCATTTGCTTGGGATTACAAGGACATGAAAGGGGTGCATACTTCAGTATGAAAACATCACATTTACATCAAAGAGGGATGAAAACCTGTGAGACAAAACCAAAGAAGGGTGAAACTGGCTCTGAAGGACATAGTCAAAGAAGAGCTACAGAAACTATTGGATGCAAGGTTCATATATCCTATATCCGACAGTGAATGGGTATCTCCTCTTGTCCTAGTCCCAAAGAAGAATGGGAAATTGAGAAATTGAGTTGATTATCGAGAACTTAACAAAGCCACCAAGAAATACCATTTCCCTTCGCCCTTTATAGACCAAGTCTTGGATGGCCTTGCGGGGAAGAGGTTATTTTCCTTCTCAAATGGGTTCAATGGGTACAATCAGATTCAAAATAGCCCTAAAGAGCAGGATAAGACTACTTTCACCTGCCCTTGGGTGCCTTTTCTTATAGAGTCCTACCCTTTGGGTTGTGAAATGTCATAGCTACCTTCCAAAGAGCTATCTTGAGCATATTTTCTAATTTAGCCCATGACTCTATCGAAATATACATGGATGATTTCACACCATACAGGGATGAATTCCAGGAATCTCTCTCCAATTTGGGTAAATTATTAAGAAGGTGCATTGAGATGCATCTCTCCTTGAGCCCAGAAAAGTGTTAATTCTTGAATAAAGCAAGGGTTTTGTTAGGAAACTCCATATCCCAAGCAGGAATATAGGTATACCCAAACAAAATCACCATCATCAAAAGAGTACCTTCTCCTCAAAACCAAAAAGACGTTAGGAGTTTCTTAGGCTTAGCTGGTTACTATAGAACGTTCATCAAAGATTTCAACAAGATAACTTCGCCATTATTTGGGTTATTGACCAAGGATTCTGAGTTTAGTTTTTCTGGTCCTTATCAAGAGGCTTTCAAGCTCATTAAGGAACAATTGACTACTGCCCCCATACTCTGAGGTCCAAAGTGGACTCTGAATTTCCACGTCCACACTGATGCATCCAACAAAGTTGTAGGGGCAACATTAGGACAGCTGGAGGACAAAATATCTTATGCCATGTATTTCATCAGCAAGAATTTTTCCAAGGCTGAGTTGAATTATACTGTTATTGAGAAGGAGATGTTAGCAATTGTCCATGCATTGAAAAAGTTCAGGAATTATGTAACTGGATACCAAACCTTTGTTCACACTAACCATGAAACCATCAAGTATTTAATAAAAAAACCAGATGTTAATGATAGGATAATTAGATGGTTTTTAATTTTGCAGAAATTTGATTTGACTATTATTGATAAACCTGGAAAGGAGAATTTTGGTGTAGATTTTTTGTCCAGGTTAGCTATCCCTACAGATGAAGAAGGAATGGTGGATGACCAACTGCCAGATGAGAATCTATTTACTATATCATCACTCTCACCATGGTTTGATAATATATCCAACTACTTGGTTGTTGGGAGACTCCCTCCTAATATTTCATTCAGGGAGAGGAGAAGAATCATCAGAAAAAGTGCCCCTTTCACATGGATTGGGGAAAACCTCTTCAAGCTAGTCTCTGATCAAATCCTAAGGAGATGTGTGAGGGAGGAAGAAGTTTTTGATATCCTCTATGCATGTCATGATAGCCCATTTGGAGGCCAATTTTCTACAAAGAGAACTTCTTACAAAGTTTTGCAGGCAGGATACTATTGGCCTACCCTTCACCAATATTCCAGAATATACACCAGCAGGTGTGACTAGTGCCAAAGGATGGGGAAACCCACGCAAAGGGATGATATGCCTTTGCACCCTCGGGTGGCTCTTGAGCCATTTGACAAGTGGGGCATTGACTTTGTTGGACCTATCAATCCACCATCCAGACAAAAGAAGTAAATCATAGTCTGCACTGATTACCTAACAAAGTGGGATGAAACAAAAGTAGTGAAGGTAGCAACCAAGGAGAAAGTAGCAGAATTTCTAAGGGAGAATGTGTATTACAAGTTTGGATGCCCCAAAGAAATAGTCACTGATCAGGGAGAAAAATTTACCTCCCACCTCATTGAGAATATTTTGAGGAAGCACAAGATTAAGCATAGAACTTCTACTACCTATCACCCTCAGGTGAAATGCCAAGTAGAATTAACTAACAGAGCTTTAGAGAGAATCCTCACCAAGGTTGTGAGCAACAACAGAAAATATTAGGCATACATATTAGTGGAGCTACTTGAGCCTACAACACTACTTGGAAGACAACAACAGGATTCACTCCTTATCAACTAGTCTATGGTAAGAAGGCTCTACTTTCAGTTGATTTTGAATTCAATACTTTAAGAATGGAATTTGAATTAAATCTAGATCTATCAAATGCCCAAAAAGAGAGGTTGTTGCAACTAAATGGATTGGAAGAGTTCAAAATGCAAGCACTTCTTCACATGGAGGTAGTTCATCTAGAAAGGAAGTTCTAGCATGACAAGAACATCAAGAAAAGGCCTTCCATGAAGGATATTGGGTGTTTTTTTATGATTCAAGGTTTAAATATTTCAAAGGCAAGCTGATGAAAATATTTTTGGGAAGTTACACAGTGGAAAAATGTTTTGATAATGGTGCAATTCAAATCAGAACCATATATGAGGAAGGAATCTCATTGCTTGTCAATGGTCACAGACTTAAAATTTACAAGAATAATTTATCAAGGGCAGAGTTCGTAAATTCAATAAGAAGAGAGATGTATGTGATGGGAAACTCCATATTTTCCCACACCGTAAATTCAATAAGAAGAGAGGTGTATGTGATGGTAAACTCCATAGTTTCCCACACCTCCTTAAAAAAATAAAAAATAAAAGATCCATGGGTGAAAACCTCGATGGAGGTAGCTCACTTTCTTAAAAAAAAGAGAATAAAGAAGAAAAGAGAATAAATATCCATAGGTGAAAACCTCTCTGAGGTGGCCAAGGCATGTATGTGGGTTGAAAACCTCCATGGAGGTAGCCCACTTGCTTTAAAAAAAAAAACAAAAAAATTACATCTGCATCTCTGTGTTTTCTATGTTTGTTGTTTTGCAGGTCATTAATGATTTCTGGAAAAACATGGAAGCATTCATCTTCTTTTCCCTTCTTCTATTTTACCATCCATTCCATCATTCACTCCATTCATTTTCATAACTTCTTCCATCACCTCCATACACCACATTCCTCCTTTCCTGAGCACAATGTAGCAAGGAAAGTAAGACACAGACTGCTATAGACGTCAAGGAATTCCTACAGTGTAGACATTTGTTCTTGAACATCAAGAAAAACAAGGGAGGAGTTCATGAAGCAGACCCAGGAAAGGTAAGAGTGACACCCATGGCATCTAGAGAACCCCCCACACAGCATCTACAACGGGAAGGAACATCAAAGAAAGATCAAAAACTCACTCAGAAAGCTTCTCATTCAGTGAGCTACTCACTCAGAGAACAAAAAATAGTGAAGAACACAACATCTTAAAGGCTCGTCTCCTCAATCTAGCTCCTGCAAACACCTTGGAAATGACAGGGAAACTCAGGTATAGCTTCTCACCCCTCTCTATGCATCCATAATAGCCAGAAATAATTAAATTTTCATACTTAGAGTTTAAGGGGCAGAAAGGTGGCCAGTTAACTTGGCCACCATCGTGAAGTATGACTAGGGAGAACTGCAAAGTCATGCCACCTGGGCATGCAAAACAAAATAATTTAAATCAAGTGGAGTAGAGGAGAACGAGGGGAGGAAACACGCAGTCCATCATGAATTAACAGAGAGAAGGAAACAATTGTCTATAACAGAAACTGGAGCTGAGTCGAGTTACATAAGCGCTCCAAAATTAGTTGTGCAATCTAATAAAAAGAGATCTCGTCTCATCCAAACCATTAAATTGAGAATTTTTGAGGGAAATGGACCAAAGGGAGCCACAACACAGTAGTACCGAGATTGGGTTGTGTATTTGAACAACGCGTAATAGCAGTAGCAGAACAGCGTCACCCTACCCATGGCCTGGTCCTCTCTCGTAAATATGAGCAGGGTAGCTTTTATAGCAACCCAAAAAATGCAAGAGTCCACTCCTAGCCTTAGAGAAGACGAAGAAGAACCAATAGAAGAGGAAGAACCAGAACAAGAAGAAGATCCAGAAGAAGAACCAGAAGAGGAACAAGAAGAAGAAGAGGAAGAGACAAAGGGCTAAGGAAAAATAGAAGAGATGGCCATAGAAGTCATAGATATAGAATAAAATGGGAAAGAAATAGACTCACAACACAGCACCACATCCCCTTAATACAAAGAGGTATTTTCCACCGTAGCAAAGAGAAAAAGGTAGACCTCTTATGTATTTCAGAGCTGACAAGAGTCGGAGAGAGCCAGAAACTCCTCCTATGAGCCTAATTATCATTGAAGAATCACCAATGGAGGAGGAAATAATCGAAGAAATAGTTCTGAAGGAGCAGCTACAGAAGGCACAGGCAGATAATGTAGCACTGAAGGAGAAATTGTAGCAAAAAGGGGAGCAAGTATGCACCATGCAAAACTTATGCATAGAAGCCCTTCAGCATAGATTCGCTTCTGACTAATGTGTTGTGTACCTCAAGGAGCAATGGCTTATATTTCAAATAAAAAATATAGCCTCCCATGGATCACTACCTTTCCAAGATTGTAGGAAATTCATGAATTTATACAAGAAATCTAACATGGCTAATCAAGCAAAGATGGTAGAGTTTTACGTGCATAACCTTGTGCTGACAAATCTGGATATTTTGGACCCCAATACTACAATGGGGGATATGCAATTGATGGATCTAGTATCTTGGATGGTGAATGAGGACACTAGAGAAAAAGAGATATGGAGGGTCATCGAAAGAAGAAATAGAGAACCCTTATAAATTAGACCAGAATTTTTCAGCCCAATAGGAGTCATCCTTAATCGTCAAGAGATTGAAAGGGACCTTGCACTGGTTGAAAGCTACCTTCAGACTCAAACCCAGGTGATAGGCCACTTTGATGATGTTTCTAGGAAGATAGAAGTTGAGTGCATTATAGCTAGCCATAGGAGATCTCACAGCCTCAAGAACAGAGAGTATCATAGTCCAGAAATATTGAGGGGTGCATTGGAAAGGGCACCATTATACAAGAGGTCCATTCAGGCCAAAAATATCCAATGGTTGAGACTAAAGCTCAACCCACCCTTGCTACTGGGGCTGAATGATGAAAAGGACACAGATGCACAAGATAGAGAATAGGAGAATGCAGATGGTTTTTACCCCCTTGGGGAAACTCCCACACTTCTTCCTCAGGAAATAAAGGGGGCTATCAAAGCCTTGAAGGAAATGCAGGAGGGGTATTAGTTGCTCAGAGGATGAGCAACCATTTCGTAGGGGGGTGATGATGAGCTCCATCATTAGACATATTTGGAGGGGTTAATGGTCAACTTTTTTCCTTCTTAGATCTCTTTTTCTTGCATTTTTATTATTATTTGGTTTTATGATGCTAGTATAGGTGGTGATTAATGTTACTTTGAGTGCCTAATATGAGGTTGAGTACAGAAAATCATGATTTATTAAGCATTTTTAAAAGGATTTTATCATAAATACTTGGAGGACATAGCAAGGAGAAATTATTGGGGGATTTTCCACCCTCCTTAAATCTCAAAGTTAGCCAAAGGATCCCAAATATTCTCCACCAATTTGAATTTCAAAGCCGACCAAAGGATCCCCAAGGATTCTCTCCAGCAATTCGAATTCCAGATGCATCCAAGCAACTCAAAGAGGAGTGCACTCAATCTTTGTTTACTTGGATTCAAGTGGACTCAATCACTACTTTCTAAGGAGTTGTTGGTAGCTTCCCTATAGAATAAATAGAGCAAATCTAGATCTAGGAAGAGTTAGTCGATTCTAGTTGAAACTTTGTTGCAAGCTATTGAGATTTTTATTATTTTACTTAGTGATCAAACTTTCAGAGATGTATGAGGTTATTGTTTTAAGAAATGAGTAGATTGATTTCATTCGAATGATTTAAGTTTCAGAGAGCTCGGTTCATGGGTTAGGGCCCAATCCATGTGCCTCAGCTTCTCTGTTGTTACTATCTTTTCCTTTATGCCATTAAGATAGTTTTCTTTCTGTCATTCAATTAGTTCTTCTTCTCATAGTTTCATCACCACTTAGTTTTTTCTTTCAGTGTGCTACTGTAGTTTTTCATTTGCTTGTGAGTGATAGAATAGAGGAGAAAAACCAAGAAAATTTGTGGATAAAGTCCCCTTCTCATCTCTATCAATAGAGCTCGAGGAAAATGAACCTTCCCACGGGACAAAAAAATGCTTTGTGTTCACTTTTTTGTCACGTGTTTCCTCTATTTTTCGTATATGAATCTGCAGCTTTGTTTGCAGGAATAAGCATCAAAATCCCCAGGAAGATCATCAAGCCATCCCGCTTCATTTCCCATCTCTATTTTCATGCCTGAGCACTGTTGTTGTGCCTCCATTTCCCTCATTTTTCTCTTATTTGCATCCATCGCCCCTTTTCATTCCCAAAATTCTTGAAAATCATTAGAATTAGACCTCCGCCCTTTCTCCTTGAAACTCCCGCTCATCGTACCTCACTCCATCTCAAATTGCAAATCACTTGTGATCTTTTTTAACTCTCTCTCATTCCAAGCCCTAATGCGATATCCCTTTCTACTTCCCTTTGTTGCTCTTTTATTAAAAACAATCAAAAACATTAGCAACCGCATTTTTTCTCTTTGGAATTACCATCGCTACTTTTGGCAATCACATTTCCCATTTGGGCCTTGTTAACATCTTATGCTTCTAGACCCTGATTGCGATATTCCTTTTTCCCTCCTTTCTCCTTCGATCCTCATTTCTATGTCAAAAACCTTTGAAAGAACCTTACTCCGCCTTTTTCTAAAAAGCACATCACTTTATTGCAATTCGCAATTCCTTTTGGCCTTCGTTAACACTTACTGCTCCTTTCTGTCGATTGTGATATTATTAAAGTGCCCTGCCACTTGTCCTACCACCACATCATCTACTTAATCACCTTTTCACATTTCACAATTATCGCATTTCACATTTCGCAATTCTAGCCTTATCGCAATTCTCGCATTTCACATTATCGCATTTCGGCCCCGCACCTCACTTACTACCTTTCGCTCCTAAACCCCAATTTCAAAATACCGCAATCGCACCAAAACATCACAATCACATTTTGCATCGCATTCGGCATCGCATTTCACACTTCGCTCCCGCTCCTGAACAACACTTTCGCTATCCCTTTAATTTTGCGATATTGCGATCACGATATCGCACATCGCAACTTTTTCCTCTATCGCATATTTAAAATTATTCCTCTCCAAAGCATATTTTTGCCATATTATAAGGTTTTATAAGGTTTAAACCCTCGCTTTCCACACCTAAGCATTGTTTCATGTGTTAAGCCCTTCATTAGCCTCTTTATCCCTTTTCTTTCCTTCAAGCTGCAAAATCAACACTTTTTCAATTAGGCTTAAGTCATGGATAGCTTAGTTTCATGGGTAGAAGCATGGTATATATACCATAGGATAAAAAGAGTGCATTTAGTCATTTTGCCAAGTTAAGTGTGGTTTAGAATTATTTTCCTTTCTATCATTTCTTTCTTGAAAATTAAATTAGTTCCATTCCTGTCATTTCTTTTCAGAAATATATTTTAGTTTCTTTTCAGTCATTTCCTTTTCTTCAAATTAAATTAGTTTCATTCATGCCATTCCTTTCCAGCAACTTAGTTTAGTTTCCTTTCTTTCATTTCCTTCCAGCAATTTAATTTCCATTCCTTACCACAGTTTAAGAAATAGCACCCTTTCGTAAAGTAGAAGAGGATGACATGAGAAGAATGCATCTGTTGTGTATATGCCACTGTCACCTCCAAGTTTGTATGAGCCTCGGGTTGATAAAGCAAAGTAGGGCAGCCCCTGGGAGTTGCAGCACTCTTGGTGCAATACCAGGGCTCACCACCTGTCACTGACATCAAAACTTCTTTTGTTACGATGCTGGTTTTCCTGTTGTTTCATTCAATTTTGCACCAAAGTGAGGTTATCCTTTAAGACATGGAAAACTTATTTTTGATGCTCAATGTGATCTTCCACTTCTTGAACCTAGAATTTTCTCTTAAAGGTGATGTGATGGAAGGTGGATGTTATCCATAAAGTTCCATAAATGGGGTCATTTTTTCTGCAGTATGGAAGGAAGTGTTATACCACCATTCATTCAAAGGTAACCACTTGACCCATTATGTTTGTTTATCAGATACAAAACAACGAAGATATCCTTCAAAACATTTGTTCACTATCTCAGTTTTCCCGTCAAATTGAGGATGATAATATGTGCTATGAGATAATTGAGTACCCAAACAAGAAAATAATTCCATCCAAAAATTTCCAGTAAAAATGGGATCTCTATCGCTTACAATAATCTTTGGGTTTCCATGTAGCTTTTAAATTGTTTCCACAAATCTAGTAGAAACTATGTTGGCTTTAAATGGATGAATAATGCACAAAAGTGTACGTACTTGGTAATTCTATCAACTATCACCATGATGGCACTCTTTCCTTCATACTTGTGTAAACCTGTGATAAAATACATCAAAACCTCCTCCCAACATTAACTTGGAATGGATAATGGTTGTAACAGACCCGAGGACTTAATTGTCTCAACTTTATTTTGTTGGAAAACCAAACATTCCACCGCAAAATTTTGAATATCAGATTTAAGTCCATCCCAAAAAAAATTCTTCTTGACCTTGTGGTAAGTTTTAAAAATCCATAGTGCCCTCCTAAGGGAGAGGTGTGCAATTCCAAAATAATATTTTGTCTGAGTTGGGAATTCTTACAAATATATAAGCGATATTTGTACCATAATAAATCATTTTTCCAACTTAATGTATCATATGTACAATGATCTTGCTACAAATTTTTAATGAGTGTCCACACTTCTTCATCATTCTTCCATTCATCCATTGCTTCAGTTATCCAATATGGTTAGATAATAGAAATGGAACAAAGCAATGCTTCCACATCCTCATCCTTTCTTTAGATTGCATCTACAACAAGATTTTGATTCCCTTTTTTGTAGATGATTTCAAAGTCATAACCCAACATCTTTGTGACCCATTTTTGTTTCTCTTCTAAAGATAATATTTGTTATAAAAATTGTTTAAGAATATCATGATCTGTTTTTACCTTGAATCGTCTTCCCATTAGATATGTCCACCATTACTTTAATGCATGTAGTATTTTCAACATTTCCTTCTCATAAATAGGTTTATGTAAATAATTTCCATTGATTAGTCGACTTTCAAAAGCAATGGGTCTTCCTTCTTGCATTAAAATGGAACCAATTCCATTTTCGGAGGCATCACATTCCAAAATAAAGGTTTTTGTGAACTCTAGCATAGCTAAGACCGGTGCTTCGCACATTGCTTGTTTAAGATGTTAAAAGGCCTTAGTTGCTTCTGGAGACCAAGAAAATGCATCTTTGTTTAGTAAAGTTGTTAGATATGCTACTATTCTCCTATAATTCTTAACAAACTTGCAATAATAACCTGTCAGTCTGAGAAATCCTTGCAGATGCTTTATGGCTGTGGGGATTTTCCATTCCTTAATGGCTTTAATTTTGTGAGGGTATACCTTAACACCCTCATGAGATATAATATGACCCAGATATTCCACCTCCTGTACTCCAAATAAAAATTTTGAGTCTTTTTCATATAATTATTTCTCCTCCAATAGTTTGAGCACCTTGTCAACCTAATGAACATGATCCTTCCAAGACTTATTGTAGATTATTATATCATCAAAAAATACTAACACAAATTTTATAAGGAAGGGTTTGAAAATGGAATTCATCAAACCTTGAAATGTATAAGGTGCATTTTTAAGGCCAAAAGGCATGATCAAAAATTAATAATGACCCTCATAAGTTCTAAATGTTGTTTTTGGAATGTCTTCAATCTTCATTCTAATTTGATGATATCCTGAACAAAGATCCAACTTGGCGAAGTAAATTTCTCCATGTAATTCATCCAATAATTCATCAATGACAAGAATCATTGGAAATTTATCTTTAATAGTGATATTTTTGAGCTTCCTATAATACAGACACATGTGCCATGATCCATCTTCTTGTGCACTAATACTACTGGAGTAGAGAAAGAACTTTGACTAGGTTGAATTATACCAGCATCTAGCATTTCTGCAACCATACATTCAATTTCACTTTTTGGGCATATGGATATCTTTAAGGCCTGATGTTTGGTGGAAAACTTCCTCGAATCAAATGAATAGCATCATCGTGATCATGAATAGGTGGGAGGCCTTGGGAGTCTCAAATACCTTCGAAATATTTTCCAAGACCTTTTGGAGATCTTGAGAAACAGATGAGTTTGATGTTTGAACATCTTGTGAGCATAATTGTACAATTATGCCATGTTGCTCTTTCTTTAGAAGCTTTGTCATGCCATTAGAGTTGATTATCTTTCCTAGTTTCCCTAAGATACCCCTTAATTAAACTTCATTTTCTTCCCAAAAATAATTCAAGAAAATTTATTTAAAATTAAAAGCTATCGTACCCAAAGATTGTAACCATTGGACTCCTAGTACAACATCAGCACCACCCATTGGAATGGAAAGCATTCGACTGTTCAATACATATTACCCAATGGTTAGCTTGATAGTATGGTGTTGAGTCTCAAAAATGTTCTCCATATTCATACATATTTCCATTATGTCATAACCATTTAGCTCTTATTTCATAGCCATTTGACCTAAAACCCTACATCAAGTAACCATTTTCATAAATATATGGGTTAGGATCCTTGTTTTCCAAAGTTATTTGTTTTATGTATTTTAAGTGAATTTATGATTAGAAACTAGAAAATTAATATAGTTTCATATATCTATATATGTGTTATGAGTTTTGTGACATGTGTAGGTCAAAAGGAGACTTCTAGAAGACCCTTATGTGGCACTCTAAGGCCAAATTCGAATTTGGTTGGAGAAGATTATGGGATCAAGAGGATATATGTCTCACTTCCTTGTTGTATTGAAACTCTAAGAGGATATGTGTCTCATTTCTTAGTTGTGTTGAAACTCTAGAAAGACATGTGTCTTATCATTTCCTATTTTGATTGTAACTCTAGAGATGGAGGGAGAGATTCATGGACTCCCATTAATGAGATGTCTCCTCATATTTTGTATAAATAGGAGAAGCTTTCTCCTATCATAGGTAATGAAGAAGTAATGAGAAAGTAATGAAGAAGTAGATTTGTAACAAAGTTCAAGATGGAATGGGATGTAGATTTATGAGTTTTTGAATAAAGAAGCTTAGTTCTTTGATGCTATTGTGATCTTATCTTTAAGGAGCTGAAGGACTTCACCAATTTGGTAGCAGAGGGCCCCTGCTATCCAAGGAGGCTTTTACATGTTTTCTAGATAAGTTGCTTTCAATTCTGTTTTGTCATATTTCCTTACTTAGATTTCTTTCTAAAATCATAGCTTTTAGCATAATTTTTCATGGCAGCCCGGGCATTTGCATATCTTTTGACTAATGACATGGAATCAATATTGTTCTGCTGCTAATTTACTTTTTGTTTAATTCCAGCATTGCTTTGTTTATTTCAGTCTTGCACATTTGTTTTAGTAGTTAGATTTAGATATATTAAGCTGCTCATAACATCTTCAGTTGCCTCCGAAAGCCACAGCTGGACTGATGGTGAGGGATTGTATTATTAAATGTGTAGTTTGATATTAGTTTCCTTTCTGCAAGTTAGATATATTAAATTGCTCATAACATCTTCAGTTGCCTCCGAAAGCCACAGCTGGACTGATGGTGAGGGATTGAATTATGGATGTGTAGTTTGATATTAGTTTCCTTTCCGCAAGTTAGAAATATTAAATTGTGCATGACATCTTCAGTTACCTCCGAAAGCCACAGCTGGACTGATGGTGAGGGATTGAATTATGAATGTGTGGTTTGATATTAGTTTACTTTCTGCAAGTTAGATATCAGTTACTCAAGTTTTTTATGGTTACTTCCGAAAATCATAGCTGGACTAATGATGAGGGATCAGAAGACAAGTTGATATAATTTGATTTAGATTTACTTTATTGCAACTTTTGGATTTCTTTCAGCATAGTTTCTTTTGTGTTTAGACAGCAGCAAGAATAGTTTGGTTTCATGCTCACTAGTTCACTGTTTTGATTTATTAGATTAGCAGCACCTTTTTCATTTCAGCAGCACATTTTCATTTCCTTTCAAGTTTTGTCATTGTATGTTTCAAATTCCTTTTTCAATTTCAAGTTGGTAAATCATTATAAAGGACATCATTGCCTTGAATATCCATAACCATACTTGTCTTTTAGAATTTCATAAAAATCCAAAAACGACAAAAAGTAAGAGATAGGTTATCTTGCACATATAGTGCACCGCACTTCGTCAGCTTACGAATCCCTCGTTGATAATTTATGTTAGCAATTTAGGACACACTAAATTGACCAAACATTTTGGCGCCGTTGCCGGGGAAGTGTAACTAGGTAGCCTTATTTCTTACATCTAAAAAAAAAATTTAATAATTCTTGAGTATGCTCTCCTCTTGCACTTTGTGTGATCTGGAGGATCAGAAAAAGAATTGTTATGTGAAAAAGAAAAAAAAAAAGGAGACAAAATAAAACTTCATCATTTCAATTGATTCAACAATTTAAAAAAAAAAAAAATTGTTTTCATGAAAAACTTTGATTTCAATAAATTGTTTTGTTTAATGAATATATATGTGTATTTTTAAAATTTTTGAAAATATAACATACATAATTTTATTAACAAATCAATTAAAAAAAAAAAAAAAAATCTCATGGAAATAAGACCCACGCATACGCATGAGGCCATTCTTTGGCTTGGCTTTACGCATATATGCAGACCTTCAATCCACACAAAGACCCATGCACTGCAATTTAAAAAAAAAAAAAAAAAACTTTCTCTTTTTCATATTCATTTTTCCTCAAATAACAATTATTAGAAATCATTTAAAAAAAAAAATTACACAATGAATGTATATCATATGAAGAAACTGTTGATGAGGAAAAGATTGCAAATTGTTGATGAGAAGAAGATTGCAATTTGCTGATGAAGAGAAGATTACAAATTTAATTGTAGGGACATACAATGGAAGTGTATCATATGAAGAAATTGCTGATGAAGAGAAGATTTCAGACTGTTGATGAAGAGAAGATTGTAGATTCCATTGCAAGTAATTGGAATGAGGAAGATCAATCTGAACTTCTCTGTGAGATACAAGCCATTACACTTCAAAACCTGCAAAATAAAAACAAATCAAACCACAAGTAATTGCGAGAAAACGAAATGCGTCATTGTCAAAAACACCCGATTTTAAAACGAATTTTCTGAGCAAACCAGGACGAATTAGAAAAAATAAAACATGGGTTTTTTCGGGAACGGGGTGAATTAGGTAATATTATAAGAACTTTCTGAAATTCGCAGCCATTTGAGAGAAATTCAGGGTTCTTCAAAGCACTAATTTGCAGTGTGCGTGAGAGAAAAATGTTTTTTTTATTATGAAAACAGTCACGGTTTTGAGAAATAATCAAGGAACTAATTTCCTTATTTGAGGGAAAATGTGGCAGGATTCATGTGTGGTGGCACATGATGAATGAAAAATGGATTATTTGAGGCAAACACATTATCACATGTGCATCAAATGCAAGTTGTATAAATTGAAAAGGACTCTGCCTTCATCTCCTTCATAGTTAGGAATTTGACTTTAGAAATTTCAAGCTTTTTATTTTTATTTTGCATGAAAGAGGCATTGGCATGATTTTATTTCAAAAAAATATTTATAAGGACAATTATTTCATCCATGCTTTATTTCAATAAAAATTTAAAAAAAAAAAAAATTAAAAAAATAATAAAAAATTAAAAAAAAAAAAATTTGAATCAATGAAATGAATAAGTTATTTGCTCACTTTTTCTGAAGGTATTGATTAATTTTGGACTGATGATGAAAGATGAATGGCTAACTTTTTATTCAAGATTTTTAGTAGCTAAAAAACCTCATTGTTCAAATCAGCCTAACTTTCTCATACAAAATCAGATTTTGATGATTCAAGTATCGTTGGAAAGGTCTCAAAAAGATCTATACAATAAGAAATCCATCATTAGAGTTTGAAATGGAAAATAATGAAATAAATTGCTGAAAAGAAGCTACATTCAATATGAGGCACTAATTCCAAAACATGTATAAATTCTTTTGATTTTTCCTTTGAGAACTTGTTTCATTAATACAAATTCTTAGTTTTGTGTGTAAATATCATAACTAGAGAGATTGATCACCTCTCTCCTTTGATAATCTTACATTCCATTGCAGAAGAAGTATTAGTTTTTTTTGCAGGTTCCAGGAGGAAGGACAAATGACTACAAGAGAATGGTGTCTCTTTAAGAGACCAATTTGTTTCATAAGAGGATGATCAGCAACAAAGAGGAGGAAATATGTTGATGCAAAATCAGATCCAAACACTTGAAAAACTTTCAGATACTATTGTCTCCATCACATCCATACCTCATAATAAACCATTCACCTCATTTCACTTCATATTTTCCATTTACATTCACATCCACTTTCCATTTCTTTTTGTCCATTCATAACCACAAATAAAAGCAAGAGGCTCATTCACATGCTTATTGCCCATTTTCATTTCTCATTCACATGCTTATTGTCCATTTCCATTTTCATCTTCCATTTTCATTTTCCATTTCATGTCATTTTCATTCCGCAAATAAGCCCTGCTGCAATGCAAATTATTGAGTCCATAGTCCTTTGAGTCTAAGTTCTTTGTAAAAAAACCTTGAGGCTTGCATGCCTTAATGGCAAGTTCTCATGCTGACAAACAATGAGAATACATTAATGTCTCTTGTTCGTCAGATCTTCTAGGTGACTCGACATCAGCAAAATCATTCGTACCTAGCAAGATGTGTTTAGGCATCTTGACTCTCATTGTCATCAATGGTGAGAGTCCTCGTGTTGACTAGTGGCATCCATTAATGGCCACTAAGTCAACAATTTCCTACTATGTTCGACATCAGAACATCTTTTCACATAGTAGGAATTGTGCCAATGAGTTTTGAAGACATGAAGACTATTATTTTCAACATTTTGGAGCAGATTCAGCAAGTTTTAGTAGGAGCAATAAAAAGTCATCTCATCTCTTTATCCATGACTTCTCTTGTTCAGCCACTTGAAGAAGAATATGATCAGAATTTTGCAGCCACCACACATACACAACTCATCCACATTTAAGGTAAGTGAAGGTATGTTGTTTTCTAATTTTTAGTCATGCAATTCATTAGAATGCTAAAATTGTAACTTTGGAAAAATTCCTCTCCCTTTTCCACATTGTCATATCTTTAGTTGGGGGGGAAGGGACATCATTTCATATCCACATGTCATACACTATCACACATTTTCATTTCATTTCCATCCACATATACTTCCCAACCAACTATTGTTGCAACATGATCCAAAAGATTATATGCCTTGCAAATGATCAATTCATTGATGAAGAAATTGATTCTAAATGTTTTCATGAACTTTGATGTAACAAATAAAATAAAGCATTGTTACACAAGAACCAATGCTTCAAAAAAAAAAAAAAAAGAGGAAAAAAATGGTTGTCACACAAGAACCAACCAATGAAAAAAAGAAGAAGAAGAAGAAGAAGAAGTTGCAATCAAATGTATTATACTTTTCCAAAAAGGAAAAATCAAGAAGCAAAGTTTGGAATGAATCTATATGAGTCAAAATTCATAAAAGATCAACTCATGGACAAATGAATCATTGCAATGGTTGCATGAGGACATGCAACAACTTCAGTTGGGGGGTATGTTGAGTCTCAAAAATGTTCTCCATATTCATACATATTTCCATTATGTCATAACCATTTATCTCTTATTTCATAGCCATTTGACCTAAAACCCTACATCAAGTAACCATTTTCATAAATATATGGGTTAGGATCCTTGTTTTCCAAAGTTATTTATTTTATGTGTTTTAAGTGAATTTATGATTAGAAACTAGAAAATTAACATAGTTTCATATATCTATATATGTGTTATGAGTTTTGTGACATGTGTAGGTCAAAAGGAGACTTCTAGAAGACCCTTATGTGGCACTCTAAAGCCAAATTCGAACTTGGTTGGAGAAGATTATGGGATCAAGAGGATATGTGTCTCACTTCCTTGTTGTATTGAAACTCTAAGAGGATATGTGTCTCATTCTTCAAGTTGTGTTGAAACTCTAGAAAGACATGTGTCTTATCATTCCTATTTTGATTGTAACTCTAGAGATGGAGGGAGAGATTCATGGACTCCCATTAATGAGATGACTCCTCATAGTTTGTATAAATAGGAGAAGCTTTCTCCTATCATAGGTAATGAAGAAGTAATGAGAAAGTAATGAGGAAGTAGATTTGTAACAAAGTTCAAGATGGAATGGGATGTAGATTTATGAGTTTTTGAATAAAGAAGATTAGTTCTTTGATGCTATTGTGATCTTATCTTTAAGGAGCTGAAGGACTTCACCAAATTGGTAGCAGAGGGCCCCTGCTATCCAAGGAGGCTTTTACATGTTTTCTAGATAAGTTGCTTTCAATTCTGTTTTGTCATATTTCCTTACTTAGATTTCCTTCTGAAATCATAGATTTTAGCATAATTTTTCATGGCAGCCCGGGCATTTGCATATCTTTTGACTAATGACATGGAATCAATATTGTTCTGCTGTTAATTTATTTTTTCTTAGTTTTTGTTTAATTCCAGCATTGCTTTGTTTATTTCAGTCTTGCACATTTACTTCAGTAGTTAGATTTAGATATATTAAATTGCTCATGTCATTTTCAGTTACCTCCGAAAGCCACAGCTGGACTGATGGTGAGGGATTGTATTATGAAATGTGTAGTTTGATATTAGCTTCCTTTCTGCAAATTTAGATATATTAAACTGCTCATAACATCTTCAGTTGCCTCCGAAAGCCACAGCTGGACTGATGGTGAGGGATTGTATTATGAAATGTGTAGTTTAGTATTAGTTTCCTTTCTGTAAATTTAGATATATTAAATCGTGCATGACATCTTCAGTTGCCTCCGAAAGCCACAGCTGGACTGATGGTGAGGGATTGAATCATGAATGTATGGTTTGATATTAGTTTACTTTCTGCAAGTTAGATATCAGTTACTCAAGTTGTTTATGGTTACTTCCGAAAATCATAGCTAGACTAATGATGAGGGATCAGAAGACAAGTTGATGTAATTTGATTTAGATTTACTTTATTGCAACTTTTGGATTTCTTTCAGCATAGTTTCTTTTGTGTTTAGACAGCAGCAAGAATAGTTTGGTTTCATGCTCACTAGTTCACTGTTTTGATTTATTAGATTAGCAGCACCTTTTTCATTTCAGTAGCACATTTTCATTTCCTTTCAAGTTTTGTTATTGTATGTTTCAAATTCCTTTTTCAGTTTCAAGTTGGTAAATCATTATAAAGGACATCATTGCCTTGAATATCCATAACCATACTTGTCTTTTAGAATTTCATAAAAATCCAAAAACGACAAAAAGTAAGAGATAGGTTATCTTGCACATATAGTGCGTCGCACTTCATCAGCTTACGAATCCCTGGTTGATAATTTATGTTAGCAATTTAGGACACACTAAATTGACCAAACATATGGCACTTTCCAAAGAAATTTATAGTTTCTCCATTTGCAACCATCGCTTGACACTATGGTGTTGGAGATAGGAAGCAATTTAATTCCTTGGCTATGTTACAATGAATAAAATTATGGGTGCTACCTGAATCAAGCAACATTATTACATTTTACTTCCTGATATGTCGTTCTATCTTGAGAGTTTGAGGAGTGATAATTCTTGCCAATGCATTACAAGATATGGTCGGATCCATTTCTTCTTTCTCTAGGGCTACTTCCTGGTGTATATGCTCTTCTTTTGAAGATTTGTGTTCCTTTTCTTCCTCCTCTTCACAATTTATGTAAAATAATTTCTTATAAGCACACTTATGACCTTTACTGTATTTTATATCACACCTGTAATAAATCCCTTTTGTTATTTTTTCTTCCAACTGTTGTGGTTTCAACATTTTAGGTTGTGGAAGGATAGGAGTAGTAACACTTCCATATTTATAGTTGTGAGTGGTAGGTGTCCTTGTTGCCATAATTTTCCTTCAATTTTTCTTGCCAACCTGAATGCCCTCTCCAATGAATCAGGTTCCCAAAGGTGAACCTCATGTTGGATGTTATCCTTTAAATTCCCTATGAATAAATCAATCCTATATTCCTTTGGAATATCATTTACCCTTATATTCAATTTTTGGAAGTCCTCAATGTCCTCCACCATTGAACCCTTTTTTTTAGATTTATCAATTGGATAAAGAAGGTGTTTCTCTTTGTATCCTCATAATGTGCTATCATTTCCTCCGTAAAAATTGACCAAGTGACAGGTTGTTTACGAGAACAAAGCCATATATACCATAAAAAATTATTGGTTTCTAAATATAAAGTTGCAATGCATACCTTTTGTGTGCGTTGCACATTATGGAGATCAAAGTATTGCTCCATCTATACTATCCATGTTACCAGATCCTTGCCATCAAAATTTCTCATATCGATCTATGGAATATGGTGGGTCTTCAATACAACGTTAGAGGCTATGAAATCATGATTAACATTTTTTTTTCTCATCATAAGTTTCATCTAATACCTTTTCACTATTGGGAAGCATTTCTTGTAGCAACTTTGTCAGACCTTCCTTCAAACTTTCCATGTCTTCTTTTAGACCATCCTTTAAAACTTCCATGTTTTCTTTTAATCCATCCTCAATATCATCCATATTAGCTTACATACCATATATTTTATCTTCCATTTCATTTTTTTTTTACTCTTTATGAGAGCGAAATTTGTTTCACTTGGTCTCGTAATTTTTATATATCATGTTGCAATTCTTCCTCTTCATGTGTCATAATATAGCTTTCTGATGGCTTACTGGGTGTGGAATTATTTTTGGGAGGAATTTTATAACCCAATACTGATATATATGCTTCAATATTCCCTTGGAATCACTTCAAACTGATTTTTCAAACAAAATTTATGCAATTTAAAAAAAAACACACATTTTTCTTTCTTTTGAGGAGCTCGATATTGAACCTGATGTATCTATGTGATTTCGGATCCCCTAGATTAGAACTTCGGTCTTGTATTATCCTCATGATTCTTCTTTCCAATTCCATGGGTCAAACCTAATTTGGATTCTTCAAGATAAATCTATGCCCGATCTCCCACAGTGACCTAATAATGGATTGGTTCAATAGAGAAAACCTTTACGGAATGCAATGTGTCCCTGTTTTAGACTTCAGACCTGAAATTGATTCACAAGAAACTAATTTTTTTTCTCTTTCTGTCACTTTTTACGAAATTCCAATCCAATGTTGGAAGAGAAAGTTATGACAATTTTCCCTTGATCACTTGTTTGATACTAAATTCTGGAGCTTGCAAAAACTCTAACTTCCTTGGATCATTTCTCTGAAAATATAACAAACAACTATCTGAAATTTTTTCATGAAGTAAACCACAATTTCGGCACCACATGGTTGAAATTCCAGCTTCTGAATCCTTGTATAAAAAACTTTATATTGAAAATTCCAAGATGACATGTTTGAAGAAGCAAAACCCTAGAATCCAAAGCTCATTATCGAACCAAATCACAAAATAGAAGAAAATATAGATCAACGACTTAAAAAGTATCCTCTTCGAGGGGGAAATATCCTTTACATTACATAAATGAACAATTATTGCATTATTCAAATGAAAAAACCTCTTTTTTATATATAGGAGTCTAAGGGGTCACAATATAATCAAAGTCGACCTAACAATAATAATGTAAGGGCACAACATTAACAATAGTGGGCTTCAATGGGACACAATAATAACAATATGGGGACTAAATGGGCACAAAAATAAAAATAAGGGGGCTACACTAATAATAAAAATAAGGGGCTACAATAGTATTATAGGTACCTAATAGAAAAAAAGAAAAAAAGAAAAGAAAAAAAACCATCCCTAGAAGATAGGGGTTCATTATTATTTTCCCGAAGCTAGCACAATTGATATTTTTAGAAATTTCTACCAAGTGTTTCTTTTTCCTCGATTTTAGGCATGCACATAATAAACCCTAATTAACTTTAATATATTTAATTGATGGTTCTAGAGCTCATTTTTATATTCAATCTTGGAGCTCTAACATTCCCAAGGAGATCAAGGAACCTTCAGTGGAGTTTGCGTCGCCTTTCCGGGTGAGTTTTGCATTTGTTTTCTTTTGTCATTTTTCTGTCACTTTTTGTTGTTTCACTTATGTGAGTGTTTTTTTGTGTGTTTCTCTTCATGGTTTCTTTTTTTTTACCTTATATTAGCTTGTAGAATTTTTTATTTTATTTTTTTGTTCGCCTTTCACAAGTGTCACGTTATTTTTCATGTTTTTGCACCAATGGTCGTTGTTTCAACGACTCTCCTCACATATTTTATTTTCCTCCAGTTTGTTGAGTTTATGCACTTGATTCACACTAATCCATTTTTTATTAGTCATATATTCACTTGAAATTTCATTATCACTTATATCTTCTTGTTTCCCACACTTTGATCAAGCAGATCTGGCTTTCCCTCAGCCAGTTTTCACCTTGACCAGCTAGGCATTGCACAATTCTGAGGCTCAAGAAAAGATATTGGCCTCTAATACTACAAAATGCCTATTACATGTTGGCTCAACTATTCATTGCATAATTCTAGGGCAGACTTGGCTCAGTCTACCACCTTGTCCTCTGAGACTGCACAACTGTGCATTGTGCAATTTCAAGCCTCATCCTGCACCCTTGCTATTGGGACTGCACAATGCGTAGTTCCCATAGCCATTATCCCTCATTTTATTAACATAATTTCACAATATTTCTCATCATATTGTGTGTTTTTTGCATGACCTTGATTTGAAGGTAGATTTGAAAAAACTAAAGTTTTCTCGCCATGAGTGTATTTTCCCTCTCACAGGTACCATAGTTGTTAGCATGTCTCTGTAGTAGTCACTATTACCATGGTACCCAAGAGATATGCTTCAAAATATACCACTAAAAATAGTATCGGGAAAGCATTTGAGAAAATGCCAGTAAACTTTCCAGTGTATGCAGACAATCAATTTTTTGTGTAAAAGGAGTCAGATCTAAAATGGTAGAAATTTAATGAATTCTTTTCAGCAAAGAGGTTCAAGGTAGATCTAAGGACCAATAGGTATATGTTAGTGTCCAAAATTTAGGATTCCACAGGGTTGAATGCATATATCAAGCCTTCCCATGTGTAGATGTCATCAACTAGATTTTTTCGCATATTGATGTGAAAACCATGACTTTGAAAGGCGCCAGCAAATAGAAGCTTGCTGCCTTTCTGGAAGAATATTATCATTTTATAAATCATTTTCCGAAGCCAGAAGCACTCATGAATTCATACTTCTATGCCACCAACATTTATTTGAGCACAAAGGATATTGTTAAATTTTGGGTAAAAGAGCCATCAAAGTTTGGACAGACACCCACCAATACATACAAAAAAAAATCTCTCAGGAGGGCCTACCAACTCTTGGTTATCCTAGCTTGCAGAATCTCTGGTTAGCAGAGAACAAAAATATTTCCTAAAGGGTGGGAAATCTTATTAAACCAGGTTGTGAACAAGGGGAAGTCGATCAATTGGTCATATTTGTTGGCTCGACAAGTAATATTCCATGTAGCGTATGACAAAATCTTCCTAAGGGAAGGCTAGTAATATTCTATATGTCTGCATATTTATTGGATGCAATATGTGCACATAATGCATTCCTAGGCATGGACTAGACTTGTACACCTCGAGACCTTGTCCTGCACATCCATTGCAAAATTCTCTCTGATTGCAGCCATCGAGGAGTAATGGAGAAGATAACTAACCACGTCCTCATTATACAATACAAGATGATATTTGTGAAAGAACCACCATGCATGTCACGTGAATAAATGGAGGCAGTATCAAAGATTGCAAATTGGTTTTCCTCACCGGATGGCACCTTCCTTAGAATATTTGGAAGTCGTAAGTCACCGCATCTTATTCCAAGGTATGCCACCGACAAGCTTTTCATGCAAGCAGTTTCATATAATATCTCCATAGGGTTGTTAGAAACCTTGCAAAAGAATAATAAAACACCATGGGCAGATCTTCTTATGCAAGTTGGATAGTATGAGATCAAGAATCTCAAAGTCACGAAAACCAAAGGAAAGGCGATAGAGAATTTTTCATTCAATATTTGAGACTTTAATTTGTACGATCTCTGTGGTATTTGAAATAACCATTGTGCGAGAATACATTATTAGTGGCTCGATGGGAAATTTTATTGGTCAGAGGAGGGTCCATGAAAGAATTGACATAATGCCTCCAAACCCCACAAGTCAGTCAGTTTTTTTGGAACTTCACAGGTCACTCCGCAAAAGGTAGCAACTCTAGAATTAGTGACAACAAAAGGGAGAAACCCTACACAGGATAAGGGAAATAGAAAGGTTGCTCATAGTCCAGGGGGGGAAGAAGCCACAAGATGAAAGAGAATCCAACTATTATGAAAGCAGCTTTAGAAATTGAGGCAAAGAGGAAACAAAGGATGGAGAAGGAAGAAAGAAGAGTTGTGGAGGAGATTGGAGGAAGAAAAGCAAAAGCAAAAACAAGAAGAGAAGAAAAACCAAGAAGAAGAAGAAAGGCAAGGAGCAATAGTAGAAGAAACAATGTCGAAGCAAGATGAAGAGAAAGAATAGAACCGGAAACCAACATAGGGGGAGAGAAGATAGAAGCAGGACCAGGATCATGCTTAGCATATTGAAGAATTGATAAATATCATATGCATGGAGGAGGAATCAGAGCCAGAGAATCAAGATGTCGACCTGATGTCAAGTTCACAACAGGTCACCATTTTGTCTCCACCACCTCCAGCAACAGAGTTAGATTTGAGTGAGGAAGAGGAAGTTGTTCCTCTTGATGACGATCCAGTTATGGACACGTAAAATCTTTTTTATGATGAGCTTCATAGGAATATTTTACAAGCATGTAAGAATAAATTTTAGGATGACCTCGCATCGCATGCATTCATTAGAGAGAGGGTGATAGTGGTAGACACCAAGAAGAATCCCAATTCCATTGTTGAATCCAACTTGGTCTTCGTAGGTGTAGCAAGATAAAACACTTAGTATTTTATGGCTGAAAATAAGCAATTGGCACAGAACTTACATGTTTTCAGGAAAGTGGTAGAACAACTCCACGTAGCAGCTTAGAACGTAGCTTCCACACAGGTCTACTTGGAGGAAATGAGAGCAGAGATACTTGGTAAAATATTGACACTTGGAGAGACTGTGTGGAACCACTATGAGGATATTTTTACCATACATAAGGTAGTTTTCCACTTGCATGGCTTGCAGCAATAGTGAAAATACTATCAAAACTCTCAAGAATTTACAAGCTACCATCGTTGTCATGCACGAATGGTCAATGTGATAAAAAGGGGCACCACTTGACTTGGGACTGAAAATGAAGCAACAGGCAAAGTTGGAGAAATAAAGAGTATGAATGTTGATTGAAAACAACATGCAGCTAGCCTCGCTCATTGGTAGCATTCAGGCCTCGTATGTACAACTATACAACAGTCTGGATTTCTTGGTGAACACACACAGGATACCATATGTTGGCACGCTCACTGAAGCCAAACCCAGGAACCAGTTCAGGCAGGATATCGAAGAGTACTTGGAGAAGCTTAGACAAATTTCCACCAAGGAATATTTGGATCTAAATAGAGAAAACATGAAAAATTAAATCGGTGGTCCTGTCCAAGTTAGAACAATGTTGATCCTCGAGAAGGAGGTTCAAACTGGTTCCAAATCATTATACCTGGATGCCATGGAGGTTAGAGTCTTCTTCCAAACAGACACCATCGCATAGTTTGGGGATGCCATCGCACAATACCGAGCTTAGCACCTATATGTGACCGAGAATCATAAAGTGGAAGTTGTTGAGCTAGAGTTTCCCCAAACTCAAGCATCATAATGTTTTGTCTTGATAAGATGTCAAGTTGTCTCTACACTATTTTATCTTATATGGGTGTGATTGTAAAATATAATATTCTTTTGTAAATAATTTGTAAGTGAAATTCCTAGTTTTCATAGTGGAATGTGAAGAGTCATGATGTAATGTAACTGAATAGTCATTTGTAAATAAGTGAAGATTCATGAGGGGAGTACAAGAGTCAAAAAGGGGAATTTGAAGAGTTGCCACCTTTTTATATAAATATATCCTCGTAACTCATGTAAAGGGATTTAGGAAGCCAAGCTTTTGGCTAGGCTTAGGCTTAGAAAGGCGCTTGGAGGTTTTTTGAGAACCTTGTGATCTAGGTGGGTATTAGTGGCCACCCACCTATTCTACTTGGACTCCCACCATTGTTTCTTTCAGTTTCCTTAATTTTAGATAGTTTACTATTTTTGGCAGTTTTTCAAGTCCTAAACTTTTGAAGTCGTTTTGAGGCCCTAAAAGACATTTTTTGGGGAAAATTGAGGAAAACAATAGTCTTTGAATGATTTTTTCCACTTGAAAATTGTATTCCTTAGATTAATATTTCTAATTAGGTATTGTGTGTGTCAAACGGAGACCATATTCCAAATTTACGACCTCGGGAAGTTGATGGATCAATTTACCGAAACAGGGCCCATAGTTTTGGCCCTTCATATCCTAGGGTTAGGTTTTTTATTTTAGAGTTTTCCATTGTTTATCATTAATAAATAGGCCTTAGAGCTTCATTGTAACACATTTCAAAGGCATGTATCCGCCACATATCTTCTCAAAGGTAAGTTATTATCGCCCGAGCTAGTTTATTTCCATTTTGTTTGTAAGCATATTTTAGTTCTTTGATGTTAATGAAATGAAGTGTTATTTATGTTGCCTATATGTATTTATGGTTATATCTGTATTTTTTTTCGTTCTTGTCTAAGTTCAAATCAGTGGTATCAGATAAGTCTTTTATTTCTCTATTTTTATATACATGTCCCCAACGAGGTTAGGGTATAAAGAGTTATGGATCGAAATGGTTGAACATTTGCAACACCAACCTCGCAAACCCTGACAGCCTCCCATGTCGGAAGAAAATAAATATGAGGGAGTAGGAGATCCTTTAAAAATATTACTCGAAGAATCCCTCGAACGGCAGAGGAACACGATGATGGACAACTTTTCCTAGATCCTTCAGTGGATTCCCACAAGGGACGCATCTTCGTCTGGCAATCACTCTGGAGGTGCCACTCCCTTAAAGGTACAAGTCAACTTTGAAATTCCCATATTTGAAAGCAAAATAGATCCATATGTCATAGATATATGGTTAAATTTGTTGGAAGGATATTTTTTAGTTCATGATTTTTCCAATAGGGAAAATATTACTTTTGCGCTCCTCAAAGTCGCCCCCCATGTCAAGGACTGGTGGAAAACCTACTTTGAATAGAGCGACGAGAGAGAACCCTCAATTTTTTCAGTCAAACCCACTTGGAATTCATTCTGAGATGCCATCAGGGAATAATATTACCCTGTGGGAAGATATGAGGACAAGTACATACAATGGACTACGTTGGGACAGCAAAGGGATCAAGATGTGCATGAGGTGACGAATATATTCCATACCCTATGCAAAAAATTGGGTATCAAATATTCGGAGAAAAAAATGGTGCTTAAGTACCGCATTTGTTTGCATAGATACATTCAGGAGGGAATGGTGTTCCTCGGCATCTCCTCGCTTGGTGCATCATACCGATATGCTGCCAAGATCGAGAAAAAAATTAAACAAAAGAAGCGAGACTTTGGATCTGTGAATATGAAGCAAGGGAAAGGTGCCCCAAAACCGTAGAACAAAGGAAAAATCCAAGGTGGGGCGACTCAGGACAAACCACCGTATCAGCAAGCAAATAAAAACACCATGAAGAAAAAGGACAAGGGACAGTGGTGTGAGTTCCATAAGGGCCCCACTCACAACACAATTGAGTTTCAGGCTAGGCAGTCACTGGTGGCTGAGATAAAGGCTTCTAAATCAGATGCATGCTCTAACTCTGAGTGAGAACCTGACAAGGGGAATGAAAAAGGGAAGCAGATTATTGATGCAGAGCCCAGTGCCACCGTTTTCACCACCAAGATCCAGAAGGATGAGCCCGAAGATCCATAGGAGGGGGAGTGCCTCTTCCACTCTCAGATGTGGGTGAAGGGTTCTCCGCTACAGTTCATTGTCGACAGCAGAAGCCAAAAGAACCTCATTTCAATAGAGGTCGTGAAGTCGTACACCATCGGGTGGCTTCACCAAGGATGAGATCTTTGCATCAGCCAGAAGTGTCACCTTCCCTACTGCATCAAGCCCTTCATAGGTGAGGTAATGTGTGATGTTGATCCTCTTGAAGTTTGTGATGTATTATTATGCCAACCATGCTTGTGGAAGCGAAATGTTGTGTATGAGTCTAGGCCTCACACTATTATTATTACTTTGGGCAATAAGTTATACAGGATACTAGAGGTAGCACCACCTACCGTCATCTCTTTTATCACTGCGAAGTAATGTAGTAAACTCATTTCTCTGACTGGGAAATTTGTTTTTTTTATGATTCACCCTCAAAAGAAGAATAAAATTGTTGCCACGGTCTCCAGACAGGGCTTATCTGCACAGAAGCAGCAGAGGGACAAGGTCGTGGAGGAGTACAAGGACAGCTTCACCTCACCCACAGGGGTACCTATACACTATCAGGTAAAGCACCCCATTTATCTGACCCCATGTGTGTCGCTGCCCATTAGACCGATCTATTGACTCTCTATTCTGGAGAATGATGAAATCAAGAGGCATATTCAGGAGTTTTTGTAGAAAGGGCACATCATGCCAAGTTCATCACCCTGTGGGAGCCTAATCATGTTGGTACATCAGAAGGACGAGACCTAAATACTGTGTATTGACTATTAGGTGCTAAAAAAAATCACTTTTTGGAATAGGTATCCAATCCCATGGATTGATGACCTTTTGGATCAGCTCAAGGGGGCCAAATATTTCAACAAGATCGACTTGAAATCCAATTATCACCCGGTACCAATCGAACCCTCCTATTTGTGGAAAAATGCCTTCAAATCCAAGGAGGGCCTTTTTGAATGTTTGGTCATGCATTTAGGGTTGATGAATACCCCCACAACCTTCATGAGGTTGATGGATGACGTCTTGCGACCCTTCACCAACTCATCTTTGGTGGTGTATTTGGATGACATCATGATCTTTAGCCAAACTTTGGAAGAGCCCCTCTGCCATATTCGAGAAGTCCTCCAAACTCTGTGACAACACAAGTTGTGTGAAAATTTGGACAAATACACTTTTTTTATGACCAGGGTTACATCATTTATGAGCAGGGTTTTCATGTGGACCCAACCAAGATACAAGTCATTCACAGCTTTGTAACTTTCTAGGTCTTGTCAATTTCTACCCCAGGTTCGTGTTGCGGTTCTCTCATTTCACTTGGCCTTTGAGTCATGTCACCAAGGGTGGAGCGAAAGAAAATTTCTTTTGGTATGAATCCCAACAAAATTCATTTTCCGAGTTGAATTATCGCCTCTATTTTGTACCAGTGCTCACATTACCATATCTGCAGCAACCATTTGAGATCGAGACAGATGCTTCCGACTATGCTATTGGTGCAGTTCTTACTCAACAGGGGCATCTAGTGTAATATCACAGTGTGACACTTTCATACATAGTCTGAAAGTATCCCACCTATGACAAAGAGATGTATTCCATTATATAGGCCTGCTGAAAATAGAACCATTACATTCTGCAGAAGGAAATGGTCATCCACATAGACCACCAACCCCTGCAGTTCATACAAACATAATGGAATTTGCAGAACGATCACCATCAAAAATGTTCCACTTCCCTAAAAAAAATCCACTTGAACATTAAGTATAGAAGGGAATCACCAATAATGTTTCAGCCTACCTTAGTCGACCACCAGTCATGGCGTTGATCATTGTGCTCAACTCTTGTGGGCAGGAGAATTCAAAGTGGCCACATTTGTAAAAAGATATCTCTGCCACCAAGCTTCAATTGTCAGTCATGGATTTCTGTTTTCTTAAACTGTGAACTCTCATTCTTTTAGATCTATCCAATATTTTATCTCTTTTCTTGTCAGATGCCACATCCACATATCCCTCAATCAGATCCTAGTCCCGAAAATAGAACCATTTGTTGGCTTCAGGGGGTCTAGACCCAGGTTCAAATTATTTGCACTACCAAAAAAACCCTCTATAACCAGCCCTTTCAAGAATTATATGTTGCGCAGACCGCAGTCTCACCCGAGGAAATATTAGGGGATGCTAGAACTAGGTTTCTGCATCCAGAGGGACTATGGAGTGTGGATTTAAGGCTTATCTCTACTTAGGACTCAATCTGAGCTTCATTGAACCATTCACTTTCCATGAAAAATGTTATTCAATTACTCACTTAATCACCTTACGCATTGCGCATTTATACTCTAACATGTAGTATTCATCATATAAAACAACATTCAAGCCTTCATGATGCAGTCACAGAGTCAATATACAGATAACCCTAATCCAGCGCAGATAATTCATATAAATAGATAACTTAAATATACATAAGAAATACGCAGAACTTCCTTCAAATCCTTATTTTATTAATAAAAATTATTTAGTTACAACCCTCCTCACCCTGCGCACTCAGCTGCAGGGGTTTGTGCACACAGTTGTAGACTTTATAAGGCCTCCGTGCACACAGCTACGTAGCCTTCCTTTTACCCAAAACACAGAAATATGGAAAGAATTACAGACTTAGTTCATGCTCATCATTCTAAATTATGCCTCCATTATGTAATATTCCAAAATGGAAAAGACAAGAATATAGAGAATTTGCAGCATTCCAAATTAAGAAAAACAGGAATATAGCACTAAAGTCTGAAAAATGTCGGAAATGTGATGCAACTGGAAATTACATTAAGACATCATACTCATGAGATGAAAATATATTAATCATATCATTAAGTATCAACAACAATGTAAGTACACAATGCTCCAAAAGGAATGCACTCAAGCCACAAGATGGTTGAAATAAACTAAAGAAATCTAGCACTAGAAAGTATAATTGCTTCTGCTGGAAATTACTACTTTTCTGAAGAAGATATATGTGTGATAGGTTGTTGTAGTGCTCAGAATGATCCAGGATTTTAACCATGGATTATACTTGAAAACCCCAGAAAAAACGTAGAAATGGTTTGGCTAGATTATAAGTTTGGATTTTCGGCCCTTTTTGGGTTGCCCACTACACCCCTGGTGACTGAATTATGCACTCCCAGGGGATGAATACTTATATGGGGTTGAAAGAATGATATATCAACTGAAAGATCACCTAATCAGCTCAATAGATGAAGGTTTGGTCCCTTCTTCTGATCTTAAATCTAGAAGCTTGAGATCTAGCTCCTCCTTTCACTACTCAAGTTGCAGCTACACACTACACAACTGTTGGAATGGACTGTGTTGTCAAGAGGGTTGAAGTTGTAACCTGCTGCTAGATGATGGAATATAGCTCACAGCTGAGGGAAATTATCTCTCCAAAGTGAGGGAAAGACCCCTCACAGGATTCCAATTTGAAATACTTGGAACTTCCTTCCTCCACTGGATCTACCTGGTTGGACTACGCAATTCCTGAAGGAATTTTTGTTGCATGGAGGTATAAAGTGTTGGCCTGATGTCGGATATGAAAAATTTTCTCTTGGAAGACTGAGATGGAAGCACAAGATGAAAGGATGAACCCTCCACCAGTTTCTTAACTGAAATGCTAAGAACTACCTTCCTCCTCTCAAACCCTAAGACAGGAATTTCTTAATTCCTGAAGCTGTGTGTGCAGAAGAGAGAGGTTGAATGTGGCACCAATTTCGGATCATGAATTTATTCTCCAAATAACCTCCCAAAAGTAGGCACTCAAAGTCCCATGTGGGCAAGGGTGGAATTCCCGCTCGAGAACACCCGTGTGATAAACATCACAACAGACTTAGCTAAACAGCTGAAGCATGCAAAGAATGCCAAACAACAATACAATATCAAATTCCAAACTTCTTTGCTTTGCTACCCTCATCTTCCATATATGGCTATGAGCCTTCCCTAGCCTTGGCCCACCTCATAACTGCACTACACATGTGGCCACTAGTCTCCATGAATACTACGTTGTCTCTCCATGATCTCCATGATCTCTGGAATTAATCTCCACTCCCTCCATCAAGTGTGCATTTAATGCACCACTTCCTCCATCATTGCATCATTAATTCTCTGTTATCTTACTTTTATTCATCCACTATATCCATCATATTCCTCATTATCTCTCCATAATCTCCACTCTTCCTTCATTAATGTGCTGCTCCACTACTCCATGATGCTGATCTACTATCTGCTGACCCACATTCACACAATGAATGTGGATGTTATTCATCCATTGGATTGATGGGTCCCTCCACCCTTTTATTTACTTAATTAATTAATAAAATTAAGAACTCTAATATTCCAATTAACTGATGGAAAATTGGGAATATTACATTCCTCCCTGCCAAAATGTTGCTTGTCCTCAAGAAACTGCAAAAGTAGATGCTACAACAATCCATCTCCCTCCAAATGGCATTCTCATATGGAAGGTACCCCCATCTGCTACAATGTGCCATGAATGCCTAGTTCCATATCTGCCTCTCTAGAATTTCTAGAATGGCCTCCAACTGTGTAGTTAGATGCCTCTCCTCATCTATAAATCTCCAAGTGGAAACCATTTGTTTTTCAAGAGCCTCCTTTATGCATGAGGCATATGAAGTGGAGTGGTTTCTTCCCCAAAAGGAAAGTCCCAACTCATGAACTGTCTCCCTAACCCATGCTTTATGGAGTAAGATGTATCTCTCCATGCTCTGACCCTTGGCCCTGTTGGCCTTTCTTGCTCCAAGCACCATCTCAACACTGTGAAAAATAAAGAATATAGATATATGGGGTGACATGTGAAATGTCGAACCATACTCTCTCAATAGTAGCCAATGCAGCAATGCTTCATGCTACCATACCACCCCATCATCATACCAAGTATGGTGGCCATACTCTCCTAACAGAAGCCAACATAGTAAGGCCTCTTGTTTCCATCCTACATCATCATTATGCAAAGTATGGGGGAAATTCATCCCACACTCTCCCAAGAGTAACCAAAGCAACAATGACTCTTGCTACCACCTCACATAATCATCATGCAAGCCATGGAGCAACAACATATAGATTGGCATGTAAAATTTCATATCAGCCCAACATAACCAAGCTCCATGTTTCCACATCATGTGAGTGCCATGCAATGTACCAAACCATAACACACCCATTGACATAGGATATGTCATGTGATGGCCAAACTCTCTCAAGAGTATCCAGTGTAGCCATGCCTCCTATTGTTGCATCACACCAATACTATTCAAGGCATGGATAATGAAAATATGGAATTTTGGGTAGTAACCATACTCACCCAAAAGCAACCAGCGCAGCCATGCTTCTTTTTGCCCCATGTCATAGATCTGCAAGTAGCTCACCAACCACTTACTCATCATCCTCAGCCATACATCCAACCGTGGGTGACACCTATCATTCTCCAATTTGCTATCCACCCAATGGAGAATACCATCCTCCCCAATCTGATGACTATCTTTGCACTCCATGATATGTTGAAGTGCAAGCTCCTAGAGATCTCTCCATGAGGACCTCTCATCAATGACCCCGTAGAACTCATAAGATTCCAAATATGATGTAGGAAAAAGCTTCTCTTTGAGCTGTGAGGTGCTCATCAAGAAAGATCTATCATAATAATGGAAGATGCTATCCATCACAAGATGTCTATCATTGACCATCTGCCCATCCAATGCTTCATAAGTGAAGCGGTCACCGGAATTCTCCAAAAATAGTTGGGCCCCCAACTCATCAATGCTCCTTAGTGACAGTGTTGTTGATCTCCATGATGGTGCATTTGATATCTCGTGGCCATACAAAATGTTGAAATCATAGCCTGGAATTGTACTGGTTAGGACTATGCTCATCTTATCCTCTGAAACGCCACACTGCAGCACAAAGTGTTGTGTGTCACTCAACAATGAAAAAATGGGAAGGCCATACATCTGCTCCTTGAGCAAGACAAGGGTCCTCTGCGCAGTGATAGTTTATTGCTCCATATCAGCAAGGTGCTCTAATCCTTGGTTATGCAATTTCCCTAGTGGCATGTCCCCACAAGTCTCAAGTTGAGGTACTGAAATAATATGGGATGGAAATGTTTGAAACCCTTGGATAAGTAGATACTTAGGAACATCTTGCAAAGCTACAAGGGTTCCTTCAACCAATGCAATGGCTTCTCCAACTACTGGTGGTGATGATGGCTTCTCCTCTACTGATGAACTAGCGTTGGCATTTGCCTCCTCTTCCTCATTCATCTTTTGAATCATGCATGGGACTCCCAATGTCAAGAGCTCAAGACCATCTTGCAAAGATGCAAGTGTTCCTTCTCCTGATGCAAGTATTTCTGCAGCTGGTGGTGGTGGAAATTTCTCCTCTTCCAGAGTGATAGTGCTAAAATTTTCCCTTGGCTCCTCATGTGCTTTCTCATCAATGTCAGAAAATTTCTCAATGGGAATTACCTCCGGATTTCTTTTATCAAACTTCTTGATCAGCCTTTGAGTAAAATCTACATAAGAAATCACTCTTGCATGTTTCAAATGGTTGAACCACCAATCCTTTGCTTCACCCTCAAGGTGCAATGCTGGAATCTCAACAGCTTCTCTTTATGATACTAGATGTAGCAGGAAGAATGCATCTAACTTATTCCTCCAAGCCTTTGTTGTGCTTTTGGATGACCCACCAAATGTAGGCGAAAATAATCTATTATGCCTTTTTCTTCTATTACTGCTACAGGATCTTTGTTCTACTTTGAGCTGGAAAAACTGTTGGAGAGTTATATTCTCCTTGAATGCTCCAGACCAATATTTTTACTCTTTTTGATAATCACTTAGAGTCTCATGATGTAAGTTTCCTCCATCTCCATGCCATTCACCTTCTTGTACAAAGAAAGTGGACATAGTATATCGTTGTGGAGCTCTTTGCATTGCCAGTTTATTTTTCCATTGATAGGAAGGGCTCGGACCTTCCTCATTCTGAAACCCTATTGAGGTTTCTCTTTGCCTTCCCTTCTCATTTCTTTAATCTTTGTGGAGAGATCCAGCATAGATCTAAAGAGAAGTGCGGCAAAACTGAATCCTTTCGCCATTGAAGACTTCTTCTTTTTTTTCTTCTTCTTCTTATTATTTTGATGTCATGAAGTGCCCACAAGTTGAGCCAAAGATCATGCTCTGATACCATTTTAATATTCCAAAATTGAAAAGACAGGAATATAGAACATTTGTAGCATTCCAAATTAAGCAAAACAAGAATATAGCACTAAAGTCTAAAAAATTTCGTAAATGTGCTACAACTAGAAATTACATTAAGACATCATAATCATGAGTAGAAAACAACTGAATCATATCATTAATGATCATCAACAATGTAAGTACACAGTGCTCCAAAAGGAATGCACTCAAGCCACAAGATGGCTAAAATACACTAAAGAAATCTAGCACTGGAAAGTATAACTGATGTTGTTGGAAATTGTTGCTACTATGAAGAATATCTATGTGCGAGAGGTTGATGGAGTGCTTAGAATGATCCAGAATTTTAACCACAGATTCAACTTGAAAAACCCAGAAATAGTTTGTCCAAATTTTAAGTTTGGATTTTTGGCCCTTTTTGGGTTGTCCACTACACCCCTGCTGACTGACTTACGCACTCCCTGGGGATGAATGCTAATATGGGGCTCAAAGAATAATCTATCAGCTGAAAAAACACCCAATCAGCTCAATATATGAAGGGTTGGTCCCTTCTCCTAATCTTTAAGCTAGAATCTTGAGATCTAGCTCCTCCTTCCACTGCTCAAGTTGCAGCTGCACACTACACAACTGTTGGACTGGACTGCACTGTCAAGAGGGATGACGTTGTATCTTGCAGCTAGATGATGGAATATATCTTACATATTATGCAAATTGTCTTTCCAAAGTGATGGAAAGACCCCTCACACAATTCTAAGAGGAAATACTTGTAACTTCCTTCCTCCACTGGATCTACCTGGTTGGACTGTGCAATTCCTAAAGGAACTATTGTTGCGTGGAGGTATAAAGTGTTAACCTGATGTTGGATATGACAAAGCTACTCCTGGAAGAATTACATTGAAGCACAATATGAAAGGATGAACCCTCCACCATTTTCTTAACTAAAATGCTAAGAACTACCTTCCTCCTCTCAAACCTTAAGACAGGAATTGTGTAATTCCTGAAGGTGTATGTGCAGAAGAGAGGGGCTGAATGTGGAACCAATGCTAGATGATGAATTGCTTCTCAAAATAACCTCCCCGGAGTAGGCACTCGAAGTCCCCCATGGGAAAGGGTGGGATTCCCGCTCGGGAACACCCATGTGCTAAACAACACATTAGACTTAGCTAAAAATCTGAAGCGTGAAAATAATTTCAAGCAACAATACAATATCAAATTCCAGACTACTTTTATTTTCTTCCCTCATCTTCCTTATATGGTTATGAGCCTTCCCTAGCCTTGGCTCACCTCATAAATGCGCTGCACATGTTGCCACTAGTCTCCATGAAGACTACGTTGTCTCTCCATCATCTGCATGATCTCTGCAATTAATCTCCACTCCCTCCATCATGTGTGCATTTAATGCACCAATTCCTCCATCACTGCATCATTAATGCTCTATGATCTTACTTTTATTCCTCCACTATCTCTATCATCTTCCTCATTATCTCTCCATAATCTCCACTCTTCCTTCATTAATGTGCTGCTCCACTACTCCATGATGTTGATCTACTATCTACTAACCCACATTCACACAAAAAAAGTGGATTTTATTCATCCATGGGGTTTATGGGTCCCTCTGCCCTTTTATTTACTTAATTAATTAAGAAAATTAAGAACTATAATATTCCAATTAACTGATGGAAAATTTGGAATATTACACATTAACATGAATTGAATCCCTAAGCATGTCCTTATACAGTATTCTTTCTTACAATATCATGGTCTGAAAACCATGGGTGGAGCTCAAAATATCAAAAAACAACCCAATCCCTTTACAAAAAGAGGGGATTTGACCCACCTCAAAGTCCCTAAGACTCCTACAACTCTGCATGAATCTCTTAAACTCTGCACGATTGTCTTGTTTTTGTTAGATTGTGCACTCCATTTCCTCAAAATATGGAGTCTTTTACTCAAAACTGAACCAAGTTTGGCCCTACCCAACAACAACAGGTTTCTAAGTACATTTTTTTTAAGTCTATGGTTGATGTTGGATACCAATCTCACAAAGTCCATGGCTTTCCACGCCCAAACTGATGGCCAAACAAAGGTCATCAACAAGATGATCGTATACATTCTATGCATGTACCAATCGAAGCATCATTGCACATGAGACAAAATTCTCCCATAGGTCCATCAAAACTACAAAAGATCTCTCCATAGCTTAAATGACCACAAGCCCTCTGAGGTGGGGTTGGGATTCTAGCGATTATGTCCCATTGATGTGGCCATGCCATTTGCAGCTACTCGAGAAGCTTCATCTCATGTCCAATATAAAACCAACAGTTCTAAAAACTTCATCGAGAAAATCCAACACATCCCCCAACAATTCCATGACATATTGGATAAATCCAATGCTAAGTACAAGCAACGACATGATCAACATCGAGTGCCACAAAAGTTCCAGGTGGGTGACAAAGTTTGGCTACATTTATAGAAGGAGGGCCTCGCTGGGCCCACCATAAGATTCGTTCGCTCTGATATGGGCCATAAACCATCACCAAGGTTGTAGGAGACAATTATTTCAAGCTCAGCATTCCACCGTTCCTTGGCTTGCACCCAGTGTTCAATTTGGACCGCCTTCTGCAATAATTTCCACCATTACTGGACACATCCAACATTGTAGAACAACTCACACCAATGGAGTTAAACCCATACTGCATGGAACAGGATACCATTGATCAGCTCATGGACACACAATTCAAGAAAACTCACCAACAAAATATCCAACTGTATTGGGATGTCGAAGCTGGCCAACTCCTACACCAAGGCAAGTGGCTCACCTGGGACCAAGTTCAGTAAAAGTCTCCTCATCTCATGGAGGCACTCAACGCAATGGTGAGCATTACTTCCTAAGGGGTGAGGAATGATCCAGGTGGATATTTTTGTCCTTCTACCTATTCCACTTGGACCCCATCATTGTTTCTTTCAATTTTTTAGTTTCCTTAATTGTAGCACAGTTTAATATTTTTAGCATTTTTTGGGGTCCTAAACTTCTGAAGATGTTTTGAGGCCTTAAACAAATTTTTTTGGGAAAACTGAGGCAAACAAGAGTCTTTGATCAATGTTTAAAACATGAAATTTTTATTCCTTTGACAGGTCTTTCTAACGAGGTATTGTGCGCATCAAACAGAGATCGTATACCAAAGCTATGACCCCTGGAAGTTGATGTACCAATTTACCCAAACAGGGCCCATAGTTTTGGTGCTTCATCTCCTAGGGTTAGGTTTTTGGATGTTTACGGTTTTCCATTGTTTCTCAATAATAAATAGGCCTTCGATTCCCATTGTAACACAATTCATAGGCATGTAGCCGCCACATCTCTTCTCAGATATAAACTATCATCGCCCGAGCTAGTTTATTTCCATTTTGTTTGTAAGCATATTTTAGGTTATTTATGCTACATATCTGTATTTATGGTTATATCTATATTCTATTGTGTTCCTTTCTAATTTCGGATCACCTTAGCTTCTCTGTATCATAGAGGGAGTTTACTTATTTGGAGCAGGTATTGTTGACTTCACATTCCACTATTGGGGCTAGGGGTTCGTCAATGGTGTATGTATGATTAGAACTTTCAGTTTTAAAAAATCTCAGAGTCGGCACACATTAATGCCTATGTTGTGAATATAGTAGGACTATTCTTGTTGAATTTTATTTAACTTACAGTTATTCTTATGAACTATTTCATTTTCATTGGTACGAATCTTGTTCAATGTGTGTTGTTGTATTATTTCATCATCATTAACTTGTGAACTATTTCACATATTATCTTTTGATGTCATTTATGTGTGTGTGTTCCTTTCAAGCTGAGTAATATTATAGGCTTCTACGGGGCTCACTTATTTTCCCTTCGTGTGTTGGAACCTTCATCCATCGCACTTGACTTTCTGCAGGGTCACACACTTGCTCTCACCAACGTCACCATACATCATTCTATGTGTATTTGCATCCAAGTCATATCATTAACACCAAATGCATCAGTAACCGAGCCATAGTTATGGATGGGACTCATATACCAAACAGTGTGAGGTATAATTGGGACTTCATATCAGGGAGATCCCGTGAATGTTGGTGGGTCTAGCACTATCAACATAAGGGAAGTAAAAATTTGAGAATTGAAAAAGTAAAAGTTCATAATAAAAATTTCATTGATCAAGAACAAAAATATATTGATGTGTCTCGCATTGGAGCTAAGAGGATCATGATATTGCACCTATATACTGGTGAGGAACTCTCATATTATGTTGGCGAACATGAAGCAGAGAACATGAGACTAAAAAAAAAAAAAAAGAATAAGAGAGCTAGAAGAAAATTTAAATATGTGTCCTTTGTTAATGATTCCATTGGAAATATAGGCACCACCATTGCCAATTTCTACTCCTGATACACCACATAGATCTAATAAATCCATCAATATCCTTAATGTACTAAAATCATATATCATCAATAACATATGCCAAAGATTTGAAACTATTGATCATGCATGGAAAGTAGCTTTCAATTTACTACGTTTGGCACAAGAAATTAAGACATTTGTCTATTTGGTTAAGAGTAATATTAAGCTAGATAGGAAATTCATTGAAAGAGATTTACTTACTTTTAGTGAAAATCTTGAATTACTCTTTGACATATAGATTTAAAACAAAGGACTCCCATATACTAATTGAATGAAGCAAGTGGAATTTGGATGGTCTACGAGAATTAGGACACTAGAGGACATAATTTATGAATCTGATAACATAAACATTAGAAGAGGTGATGCATTTTTCAAGGCAATAAAGATTGTTTAGGACCTAAACGGTTTGCTCATCATACACAACTATGAATTAATTTCAAGAGACATGCTAAAATCTAAATTGGACAAGATAAAGTAGTCAAAGGCAATGGATTTTGATGAAATAAATTATTTTACAATAGAATAAATTAGTAAATGGATAATTACTTTTGTTATTATCAATGAACATAGTATGTATTGGCTGCTCAATTACAATAAGAGGCTAGAAAATTTGAAAAAGGTATATTCGTTGAAAATTTCAAAATGGAGATTAGAATTTCTCCTATCAAATAATTCATTAAAACTATGGTGGAAAAATTTATTGAAGAAATAATCAACTCGATAGACACCTCATAGATAGGAAATCAACTTCAATATTCATTTTTTTGTTTACTAGTATTAAATTATTCAACTTTTTTTATTGTGTTATCATGACCCAAGCTAATTCTTGTATACAAATTATTTTTTGCATTGCAGATGCATTTTTCATATCAAATTTCATGGGATCCCAATCCCAATCCCCATTGGGACAAATACATTTACTTTTATGATTTTGTATTAGGATTTTTTATTCTCGTTGTTCCAGTTCTGAATTTGTTCACCAATTTTGTCAAGAATCCTAACATAATGCTTTGAATATGATCTTTGTATATGTCTGAATTATAGCTACGATGATTATAATTTTAATGCATATAGTTCTTATTATTGTAATTGCATTGCTTACTCTTAATTTATTCTCAAACACAAAGACTAATTACTGTGTTCCAATTCTGAGACTGCGCCCATTTTGTGATAACGTTTTGTATAAGTTTTTGAAGATATGCTTTGAGCCTTTATATTGTATCTAATGTTGTGTTATTGGTTAAAATGAAAATGAACAATATTTAACAACAATTTTGGATCTCAGATATACATCTCTCAAGAATACAACGCTAACACAATAAATATGTTATGTGTTTTAATATCTTGAAACTCAAAAGATGTTATGTATTTAGTATTGAGTTAATTTCATTTTGTGGAATGTAGAAGTGTGGAGGAAGATTTCATTATGCTTCCTCCACACTCTCGCATTCCGCACAATCAAAGCTTCCTCCATTACACATGATGCAAATTTTTAATATCGTGTGTCAAAATTTCTATTGTCGTGTTATTTTTTTCTTTGATCAAGATTGAAATTCATATATTCAAAATTGGGTTTTTTATTTTAAAATTGTACACAGGTTTTATCGCATATATTATTGTTACATTAAGACATTCAATCATTAGCTTATTTCTATCTTTGCAAATATTTCCCACGAACCAATATCCTAAATTATTTTCAACTTTTAGAAACATTAGGAATACATTCTCCAAGAAAAGAATTTCCTAATCGATAAATCTACTGATTGATGTTATGGAATAAATGACTCATCAATTACTTGATATAGCAATAGTGACACTGGGATAGATATAATATAGTTCATAGTATATTAATACGTGTTCTTGTGACATCTTCAGGGTTAAAATACCACCTGCAAAGCAATTGCATAAATGAAGACCTAGAGATTTGTGAAAAAGCATCCATAGTTTATATTCCATGTCATTGTTTAGAAATATTTGTCTTATAACTTTTGTCAAGATTCTATAAAATATATTTCATAAGCAATACAAAATATATTTCCTTGGAATTCCAAGGTGTGGAGTAAGCATTCATTGTGCATCTTGTGCACTTTTTCACTTTTGTATCTTCGAACTTCGTACAATGAAAGCTTCTTCCATATCTTAGAGTGAAATAAATCTATTAATTTTTTTATTCCCGATATCTAGTTGCTCGATATACAATATTGCTAAGTATTTTTTCAATTTCCATTCTATGTTTACTTCATAAGGGTTTAACTTTCATTGTGCCAAATGTGAAGATGTAGAAAAAGCTTTCATTGTGCACATATTTTCCCTTTAATTTTGGGCATCTAATATTTGAAAATATTTTTGGCTTCGATCAAAGGAAAGGAGATTGTGGGTCTATCACACTTCCAAAGAGAGACGACTGTCATATCCTAGATTCCAAAGACCCATTTATTTTGACCCACCTCACACTTTTAGTCAGTTCCCCAGGGACTAACTGCAGGTATGGGAAACTGAACACTTTGAGATACGAAGAACAATTGTAAACAAACTTATTTGGTAGCTAGATGAAGCTTTTATGGCCTCCTTGCATCTGTATGGGACAAAGATGCAGAGGAAGAACGATTAAAACATATAACATCTTCATATTCCACATACGGTAAAATTCATGTGAGGAATAAATGTTGTGTGGGAGAATTGTTATGTGAAACAAATAATGAAAACTTTTACCCATAGTATTCGTACCTTTATAGGTGGCTCTAGGTGCGGAGGTGAAGTTGTGTGTAGGTATAGAAAAACCATAATGAAATATTTTTCTGTTTTTCCACATTTCGCATAAATTTAAATAATTAGAACATGTAACATATTTCGAACTTTATAAAAAATAGCTTTGGCGAAAATTTTTGTGGGCTTTGGTTTAAATAATGGTGGGTGATTAACTGTTAGCATTACTTAAATCCTTTGATTGTTTAAAAACAATATCAAAGTATAAATATCCAATCTTGGTATTCACGGCTTTCCAATTCTATGTGCATTTGTGTATTTTTAATTAATGTGAGGAAGAGGTGTTATATGGGAGAACAGGTCGCATCCATATGCAACCATGCATTTTTCTCCACACTACACATGAAAAAGGAAAACTCTCTGATTTTCAAACTTTGTGAGGCATTTTATTGTTTTATTTGATATCACGATGCAAATAATATCTATTTAAATTGCTTTCTTGTGTGTAGGTATGAAAGGAGCATAATGAAAGCTTCTTTAGCGCCTCTCCAATTGGTGTTATATCCATTTTTCAAAACTATGTTTGATGGTTCTAAGTGCAGAGATGCGAAGGTGCGCAGGAAGAACAATTAAAACATATAACATCTTTGTACTGATTATAACTTTAAATGATTAAAACATATAACTTTTTTCAAACTTTATAGTAAATAGAAAAAAAATTGGTTTTGGTAACATGTATATCAAGTGTGAAATAAGGGTGAGTGAATGCATGTGAGGAAGAAACATTGTGCAGGAGAATGAATATGAGAAAATTTGTGTACCTTTGCAGGTGGCTTTTTGTGCGAAGATGTGGTTATGTGCAGATATAGAAGAAGCATAATGAAATGTTTTTTCTACATCTCTACACTTTGCATAACTTTAAATGATTAGAACATATAACATACGAATCCATTTGAGAATGTATGTGTGAAATACAACAGTAAAATTACAACTGCTAGAACTAGTGTTTAATTACATTCGTTTTCCTATTTACTGGTGTTTAATTATTTAGGATTCTTGGATACGTAAAACAATGCTCACAAAGAAGCAAACTGAAATTGTTAGAACTATGGATGAAATTATTGTTTATTATACGATTTGCAAGGAAAATTGTCATCATACATGCAATTGACAAGACTATAACACACTATGTTCTAAGAGAGATGAAACTGGATAAAGTATTAACTAATATGTGAAAAGTTTCCTTCATGTGGCTAGCACCTTTCATTATACAGAGAATAATTTCATTTCAAGTACAAATTTTTCATTGTGCGGAATGTGAAGATATGAGGGAAACTAATATATAATATTGCTCAGTATTTTCTTTATATGAATATTGAGACTCTGCACAGTGTATCAATTCAAATAAGGAAGATTGTGCAGAGGAATATTTCGTTGTGGGCATGAAATTTTCCAAGTTTAGTATATGCTCAATATGAATTTTCGGGCTCTGCATAATGTGTGAACCCACACCTCCATACACATTCCCCTCCACACAAATAAACTGATATATAATATTGCTAAGCATTCACTTGATATGAATATCGAGACTCCGCATAATGTATCAATCCACACAAGCAATATTTTGCAAAGGAAAATTTCATTATGGACATGAAATTTTATGGGCTTGGTATTGGTCACTATGTGCTCAATATGAATTTCTAGGATCCACACAATGTATGAACCTGCACCTACACACACATTCCCCTTCGCACAATTAAACTAATATATAATATTGCTCAATATTTGCTCAATATGAATTTCCAGACTCTGCATAATGTATCAATCTATACCTCCCTACTTCATACAATGTATCAAAAAATAATAATATTCTGTTATAATTCTAAGACAAATTGTTGTGCGACCATATGTGTGGAGTGCAAAGGTATGAATAAAACTGTGTGGAGTTTCTTTTCAATATCCACAGTGCAGAGGCGTGAAAGAGACAATAACAATAGATAGTCGAAACAAATAATTTTTGAATAATAATCAAATGTGTATCCCACATTTCCTTATCAATTAATTAGCAATAAAAACAAGGACTATATTGTGTTACAGTTATTAGTCTTATTTGGATAAGAATTGAAATCAATAATTTAAAATCTGGAGTTATTATTTTATCTAAACAATTGTTCACTCTTTTTCAAATCAAAGGTATTATTTGCATGGGAATTAAAATATTGAGTTATTATTTTATCTGATGTTCACTCTTCTTCAAATCAAAAGTATTATTGCACACACCGTATCATATCCTCATATCGAACACCACATTTAAATTAAAGAACGTCAGCACTTACATAGGAGAACATAGAGAGACATAACACCTTGTCTCTCTCAAAAATTGGTTACCACAAAAAGTACAAAAGGTTGAGTTGATGTTAAAAACATATACATTTGGGTGGCCATAAGTAATATTTGAAAAATCTATATAAAAATAAAAAGATCATGGCATCACTTAAATCTTTATTAACCTTAAATAATTAATTAAAAGAAACACCCAAAAAAAAAAAAATCCTGTCAAAATTGAAGGTTTATAAAAGTAGAAACTAGAAAACCTAAGGCTTAGAAGTTGGGAAATAACTAGAATGTAATTTTGGTTAATCATATTTTGTAATTAATTTTATATATAAATAAATAATTAATAAAATTTTATTTAATTCTAATTTCGAATTTTATGATTTATAAATATTTTTTATTAATTATATATAGTTTGTATTGTAAAGATTGGATTCATTTTTAAGAGACGAGAAATGTTTTACTCATACAATTTAAATTTGAAATTTTATTTTTAATAGTTATATTTCATTTTGAAATATGTTAAAACATGCATGTATATTGTAAAGGATGATACTAAATATAAATAAATCAAAACTTATTTTTGTGTTTTTCAATTTAAATAAAAGGTAAAAAAAAAAAAATTAAATAAAAATAAAAAATTAATCTAATATATAGAACAATTCATTTTAGTTATATTTTTGATGAAAAGTCATAAATTATAAGATTAAACTTGATGAAATTCGTTGAAATTATCCACATATATTGGGATTGTGATTGATAGTTAAACCACTTTTTTCCAAAAATATATATAACTTTTCTAATAGTTTAATATACATATTAGTTCACAATTCATGTTTCAAGTCATCAATTCTTCAATCCTAAAACCTTGCAAGAAAAACAACATTGGAAGCATCCACAGGGGGAAACACTTTCCCCTCACCTCCTCATTTGTCACTAATGATCCCAAATGCCACGAATTTCAATTTGTTGTTAAGAGAAGGCTCATGAGTTTGGAGCGCAAAGCCAGATAAGTTTGTTACAAAACTGACGAGCATCCCCAAGGTACAAATGGCCATAAATCTTGCAGATTGAGGTCTTATGAGTCAGTTTATGGGAATTGGTGATCCCCAAAGACGCTTAGGCAATGGGTTGACATAAATTGGATTCCATTGATAAACAGGCAGATAGACCATGCATTACGTGGGAAGGGAATATATACCTTCCTATTCAAGAAGAAAGAAGATTAGAAATTGAATTTTATAAATGTTCCATACTTCATCGGTGCTTAGGGTCTATATTTGAATCGATGGTGTTTGGAATTTACTCTATAGAATTATGTTCCTTTGGTGATTCTTATATGGTTAAAGCTTTTTCACTTACCATTGCACTGTTAGGATGAGGGAAAGTTCATAAAGATTGAGAATTCATTGGGAAAATACATTGATAAAGTAGATCCAAGGGATTCAATGTTAGCATGTGCAAGGATTTATGTCGAAGTAAACTTAGAAAAAAACCTCCCTAAAGAAATACAACTCTCTTTGGACAACTGGACATTCATCCAACCTATGGACTATGACTAGATCATGTTTAAATGCAAACATTTCCATGAGCACAGACACTTTGTGAGAAAGTGTCCCAAATCTGAGGATCTACAAAAAAACAAGGGGAAGGGGAACAATGGAAAATGAAAAAAAATAAGGAAAGAGGCCAATAGAAAACAAAATGAGAGAGGACAAGGGAGATTGTAGCATGGACCTCCTTCTCCCCCTCGTAGAACCAACTCAGAATAAGGAGCATATTCGTGAGCTAGAGGTGGGATTTACCATACCAAGAATCAATACATTTTATTAGAAAAGAAGATAGAAGAAGGAGAAATACAGATAGTTGATGTAAAAATATAGACTCATGAAGGAAAATAATGAAATACCACCTCAAATAAATATAAAATTATTAAACTAGAAGATGCATCAAATAATTTGATTCCCGAAGTACAGGAAAAATTAAATGATGAATAGGGCTATGCCTCACCAACAGTAGGTAGATCGCAGCCAAAGTCTCTTACCTCCACTGATGAAAGTTCTGAAAATGAACGATAAAATTAGATGGATCCCCCTAGGATAGTAAGGAAATTTGGAATAAATACCAACTAATAGCTTCGATTGAAACACATGGAACGAGATAACTAAAAAGGAACCTAGAAATTGTATGTGGTCCAGCCTTCAGAAATTCAAAAAATCAAAGGAACGTGAGTGCAACAAGCACCCATGTAAGAGGGAGCTCCAAGGATACAAGAAAATAAATTAATATAATCTCTTGGAATTGTAGGGGGATGGGGAATGAAAAAATAGAGTTAGAGTTCAAAATTTTAACTAGAGAATAAAAGCCCCATGTTCTCCTTCTCTTGAAGATAAAAATGGAGAAGCTAGAAGCTCTTCTAAAAATTAGAAGTATATGGAGAGGATATTTGGTATTTGTAGGGAGATCGAAAGAATAATTTGGGGGAATATGTTCCTTATGGGACCTGACACTCTTTAAATTTCTCCATGAAGAAAAAACTACTCACTTGGTGCTTATAAGCTTGATACATCACCCAACAAGGAAAATATACAAAATTTTAAATGTATACATATGTAATGCATAACTGGAAAAATTAGAATGTTGGGAGTCTTTGATGGGTCAACAAAAGAGGCTTCTTAATTAGGTCTACGTTTTGGGATGATATTTCAATTCCAATGTCCATCCTTTGGAGAAAAAGTGAGGAAGCATAGTTTGGGATCAACTTCAAGAGTGAATAAAAGAGTTGATCTCAAATATGGATATCTTGGATATCAAGCCAAAATCCTCCAAGTATACTTGGAGAAATAATACGGTCGGGCCCAGGCACATAGCGACACAGTTGGATCAATTTCTAATTGTAGCTTAATATCCAAGCATTATATCTCTCCACCAGTCTATAATTTGGCTTGGAGAAGGCCAAATCAATGCCCCGTCAATTTGTCCCTAGAACAAGATTTAAACCTATGCCCCATTCCTTTTCGCTTTATTCTACTATGGTCCAAATAAAAATAATTTGATCAGGTAGTGGTCAAAGCCTTGTCCTATTGGGTCATAAGTTCACTAATCTACATCTGGGAGCATAAAAGCAAGGGTCTAAAGGAGGACCTAAGGAGGTGGGTTAAATATAAGCAGATAGCTCAGAAATGAAAATCTATGTAGATTATAGATCGATTAGAAGGAATTATCCAGCGAATGAAACAAAATATAGTTACTGAGGAAATGTTGGCAAAAGAAAACAAATATTTTAAGAATTGCACAAAAGATTAAGGGAAGAAGATGAAATTTGGTGCTTAAAATTCTAGAAGTATATGGTTGAGAGTAGGAGATAAAAACACAAGATTCTTTCATTAAAATGCAAGAGTACGAGAATGGAGGAATACAAACAAATCTATCAAGGTAAATGGATAATGCATAACAGACATGAGGAAAATAAAAGAAAATGATTTTAAACACTTTAAATATATATAAAGAGAACATGGGGATGGCTCATCCAATATAGTGAAATAATTTCTTGCGCATATTCCATCCTCGGTTACAGATCAAATAAATAATAATCTCATGTCACCCATCACTAAGGAAGATATAATGAAAGTTGTTTCGAACTCTAACCTTGACAAAGCACTGGGCCCAAATGGATTCACCAGACATTTCTACCAAAAATGTTGGGAAACAATAAAATATGATTTACGTAGGATGGTGGATTTTATATAGAAAATGATTCAAATGGGAGGTGCCCTAAATTCATCCTTTCTTGATTTCGTGCCAAAAGATGTACACACTCTTATTTATCTAGATTTAGGCCCATTTCCTTATGCAAATTTTCATATAAAATTATCTCAAAAATCATTGTTAGAGATTCAAACTTTATCTTACACGAGTGATCTCCAAGAATTAAGAGGGATTTGTAAGTAAAAGGCAGCTAATGGGAAAAAAATTCCTAGTTTAAGAAGCCATTCATTCAATAAAAAACAGGGGGTGTAAGGGTATGGCCATCAAGCTTGATATGGCCAATGCATCTGTTGGCCCAAACATTCTTATTAAATTGTAGCAAGAAAAAGATTCATTTGACTTGGGCCTTAGTCAAATGGAGAAATTATCTACAATTACACATATATCTTGGCAATGATAGAAGGTATAGTACCAAATGGATTTCCATTGTCACCTTTAAGAGGGATTAAGGCTCCCATATTCACCTAAAAAATGTAATATATGTGCCTGGTATGTAGAAAAATCTAGTTAATGTAGTTGTACTTGAATATAGAGGATATAATATGGTGTTCGGTAGAGGGAAGGCATATCTGAAGCATGTTGCTACTGGACAAGTAAAACAAATTGGTGTTATGGTTAAAAATATCTACAAGTTAGAGGTGGATGCATGTGTTGCATTGAGTATCAAGGCAAAACATGCTCAGGGTCAAGATGTTGGAGAGCTTTGGAATAGGCACATGGGACACCTACACCATGGAGCTTTGAAAATAATTCAACAGATCACCACTGGCCTTCCAAAATGCACCCTTGATCAACATGATGTTTACAACAGATGCACTCCCAAAAAATATGTTAAATCCTCCTTCAACGGCTCAGATAGTGAATTTGGAGCCATATTGGAGCAAGTTCACTTAGATGTGTGTGGACGATTTTCCATAGTCTCAACTGAAAAGCACAGGTATTATGTGATCTTCATTGATGATCTTTCCTGCAAATTTTGGATCTATTTCATGAAGAAGAAAGATGAGGTTTATTCAAATTTTGTTGAATTTAAATCCTTAGTTGAAAATGATAATGGAAAGAAAATTAAATCCATGAGAATTGATAATGAGGAGAGTATTTGTCTAATGCCTTCAAAGAATTGTGTGCCAAGGAGGGTATTATAAGGGAGTTGATTGCACCTCACAACCGACAACAAAATGGGATTGTAGAGAGAAAAAATAGAAGTATCGTAGGACTTGCTAGAGAAATGTTGCATGCCCAGGGATTTCCACTATCATTATGGGAAGCAGCTTGCAATATAGTTGTTTACTTGCAAAACATGAGCCCTCACAAAATTCTTGGAATGATTACACGTGAAGAATATTTCAATGGGAGGAATCCAAATGTCTCCCATTGTCGCATTTTTGGATTCATAGTCTATTTTCATGTCTCCAAATATAGAAATAAAAAGTTGGAGCCCACTGTAGATAGGGGGATATTTGTAAGATACACATGGACACCTCATATTAACCCTGTGTGCATTCCCTCACTTAAGATGACTATGATGAGGAGGGATTTGATATTTGATGAAGATAAAGCCATGAGGATTTATCTAGAGCAAGATTTGAGCATACCACCAAATGAGGAGCTTCTAGCTCCAAAGGAGGTGTCTCAGTTAGATCCACAGAGTGATATCTTGTTAAAAGGCAAGAGGACATTGCATGAGGATGATATGGAGTAGCCACATGTGGAGGAGCTAAGATAAGACCGAGTAGAGGCACCCACTCATACATATCCTTCTAAAGAAGTGAGGAAGAGGACTTAGGAAGGTCAAGAGATTGGTGCAGAAATATTAGGAGCAGGTTGGATCTCCTAGCTCCTTGTGCAGACAGAGGAGATCACCAGACATATATTACCAGATATATGGAACTCATGTTAGAATTGATTTATTCTAAGCCATCTTCTTTTGAAGATTATTTTCCCAACAGGTGTGGGTAGATGCCATGGTGGGTGGAGGACTATGACTCCATCACGAATAATAATTCTTGGGAGGTTGTTCCTAGAACTGGGGGAAAATCTCTTATTGGCTCCAAGTGGGTGTATAAGATGAAACATGCAGCTAATGACATTGTTGAGAAGTACAATGCCATATTTGTGTCCAAATTATTCTCACATGTGGAGGGGATTTATTATCAAGAGACTTTTTCCCCTATGGTAATATACTCATCTATCAGGACCATACCTTAATTGGCAGCACAGTTTGGGCGGAGGATCCACCAAATGGATGTCAAAACTACCTTCCTCAATGGATTGGTTGAGATATACATTAAGAAACCTTGGGGGTTTGATACCTTTAGCGGGAAGACACATGTTTGTATGCCGAAGAGAGCCCTATATAGTCTCAAGCAGGAATGTCGTTCTTGGTTTATCTTCACTGAGAGTGAATAAAATTCCAATATCTACTACATTATGGTAGATGGTTCTCTACTCATCTTAGTTATTTTTGTGGATTATTTTGTATTGACAGGAGATGATAGGGTGATCCATTCTTACAATGAGGACCTTGCAACAGAGTTGGAGATGAAGGATATGGGTTCGATGCACTACTTCCTTGCCTTGGAGGTATGGCAGGGAGATGGAGATATTTTTTTAGACAGAGGAAGTACACCTCTGAAATACTTTAGAGACTCCATATCCGGGATTATAAACCCATGGATAGTCCTCTTGGTACTAACTGGAGGAAGGATGATGATTCTACATGTGAAGCAGTAGATGGCACTATCTACAGATAGTTGGTGGGTCCTTGATGTATTTGGTGAAAAAAGTTCTAATATTTGTTTTGCAGTAAACCAACTTAGTTTGTTGATAGTGGAGCCTACCAAGCTTCACCAAAAAGTAGCAAAAAATGTTTTAAGATACCCCACAGGTGCAATAGAATTTGGTTTATGGTAAAAGAAGATTGATGGAGTGAATTCCCAAGGCTTCACAGATGTAGATTGGGAAGGGAGTCCCTCAGATAAGAAGAGCACATTAGTATTAGTCTTCAGTGTTGGGTCAACAATAGTTTCTTGGTATAGCAAGAAACATAGATCTATAGCACTCAATTAGCAGAGGTCGAGTATATGGTTGTTAGTGAAGCAACATGCCAGTCTATTTGGATTAGGAAGATCGTGGTTGGTCTCTTCAGTTAGGTGATGGAGCCCACATTGATCCACTATGAAAATTAGATTTGTATAAAACTCTCTAAAAACCCAATGTTTCATGATAGGTCCAAGCATATAAACGTCCATTACCATCACCTGAGAGATTATGTGCAGAGGAGGATTGTTATGTTACAGTACATTCCTACAGATGAGCGGGATGCAAAAATTTTGACAATTTTTTTGTCAAGAGGAAGGTTCGAGTTCCACAAGAGCAAGATTGGGGTTTTTCATAACCCTTTTCTTACTAACAGGGAGTATTAAATTGTAGCAAGAAAAGGATTCATTTTATTTGTTCCTTATGGAAAATGGAGAAATTTTAATTTTCACTTCAGCAGGATGAGTTGGCAAGTAGATAGCAGGAGTGACATAGAAAAATCACTCAATTAAATCAGTCAATTCAAGTTTATGGGCTAGAAGTAGAGTTGTGTGCAACTTGGTGGATAAGATCTTGTTATCTAGAGGTGTTTTCTTTAGTGAAAGTTAGTTATCTAAGATTTATTCTAAAATAGAGTCAGTATGAGTTCAGTTGAGTAGTTGTAATTTTTGTTAACTTTCTAATATCTGAGTTAACTAGTAAATTTACAAAATTAGCCCTAGTCATGCATGAAATTTGAATTTCCTAGTGAAGTGGAGGAAAAAGGCATAATTGTAATCATTATTGTATACTAGTGAGCACATAGAGGATGCATGTAGTCGGTGAGCCATTTCTCTTGGGATTTTTTCAAGGAAATAGGAGCTTCCCTATTATTTAGGAAGAAGTAATTGTGCAAGGAAATAGGAGGAAGGAGGAGACCTATTTTGGATAAGCATTGGCTAGAGAAGACTCGGGGGGAGATCATGATTTCAATGCAGGTTGAGCTTCAAGCATTGAAGTTGTCATTGTAATCGATCATTATTCTAATATGATATAATACAAACAGAGGAGGGGTTTTTCCCAGTTGGGTTCCCGAGAAAAAAATGTGTTCATTATGATTGAATGATTGCATGTGTTCCTATTGTTAGTTTTCCTTTTGCATAATTTAGTAGAATAAATTTTTGTTTACTGATTTTAGTCTGATTTATTTAGCAGATGCAAATTTTGAGTTATTTCTACAATTATTTCCTCTTTTTTGTTCCGAAAATTGTGTTTCACTCCCACTTTTATCAAAAGGATTGTTGTGTGCATTATGGGGCTGTGGATATATCCTTTATTAAATGGGTGCTTGGTGGGTTTATTCAAGTCCTTAAGAGGGATGAGGCATGGCTTCCCCCTCTCGCCTATTCTCTTCATAATGATTGTTGAGTCCTTAAGCAGAAAATTGGACTATCAAAGGTGATCAAACTATCTCCCAGACATTTGGTACATGGAAGGTGTCAAAAGCATAAACCATGCCCAATTTTCTTATGACGCAATGTTTTTGGTAGGAATATCTACTATCATTGCAATAATATTCAAATATTTTCTTGAAAATTTTGTTGAAATATTAGGAGGTTTGATTAATGACAAGAAAAACCACTTATACTCTTGGAATGTCAATAGCCTTTGCATGGGAAAATGCTAAAAATATTAGGAATTGCAAGCAATAACACATGGACACACTTCAAGTATTTTGGCTATCCAATTTGTCTTAAACCATTTCCTCGTCCTTCATGCTGGAAAACTTTGGAAAAATTTAAATTTAAATTTGAAAAATGGGGAGCGCAATGGCTCAACCCTACTAGAATAATGGTTCTGGTTCAATTGGTGTCAGTGGATCCTCCTATATTCTAGTTCTCAATTATTTTGGATATCTCGTTTGTTATACATTTTCTTTGGTAGGGAGGTAAAACAAATGCAAAAATATTACATTTGGTCTGTTGGAATACAATTAGACTTCCAATAGCTTTAGGCATCTTGTGGACAAGAGACCAAACATTAATGAATATAACACTTAGATAAAATATGTTTGGAGGTTGTGTTAGGTCCCAATGATTGGTGGAAACAAATAATTCACAAAAATACCTTGGAGGAGAAAGAGTATCTAACATTTATCATGTTCCAAAAGATAGAGGAGGCTCTCAAATGTGGAAGTTTTTGGTAGCTTCCGTTCGCTTGATTAAATCTAATTGACATGGATTCCAAGTAGTGGAATCCATGTCAAAATTTGTAGGGACAACATAATAAGGGAGCCCCCTCTTAGATCTAAATAAAACCTTCTTCCACCATGAGAGAGGCTATCTAATCATAGTAAGGACTCGATATTTAATATTTCCTAATGGATGTATGGTTGGCACTGGCATGAATGGGACTTAGGCATTGTCCCTAATAGGTTGATGGAGCCTGCAAAGATATTGGTCTCATCTCTAGCTGGATGTGCTCTGGTTGATCAAAATCAACAGGAAACTCGAGGATGGGGCTCTGCTACATACATTTTAAGCAAAGGTATGATGCTTTTCTCTTTCCTCAATAAATTCCCCCCACCAATAACTTGTCAAGGGAAATTTGGAATGTGGAAATTCTTCTAAATATAAATATATCTTGTTGGACATTATCTCATAGAAAATACTTACTATTGAAAATATAATGAAGAGAGGAATTATGGGACCATCATATGGTTTGTTTTGTGTAAGAGTGCACAAGAATCAATAGATCATGTCTTCTTGGACTTCTCCTTCTTCCTAACTATCTAGGGAGCTATGTTATCTGACCTGGAAACAAGAGTATGTTGGTAATAATTTATCTAGGAGATAATATGAAATTAGGATCAATGTTACAAGGGATCCAAGCTCAAAAATAAATTATTCAAGAGATTTTGGGATACTCTCCCTAAAAAAAAAAAATTGGAAGATATAGTTGTCTCATACTAAGGCAGTATTCCAAGAAGAAAATCTTGATATCATTAGAACCATGGGTCAAGTCCTGGGAATCCTAGGGGAAACATTTATATCAAAGGAGTTCATTGAAAATGAGGAGTAGGAATTGGATGAAGAAGAGAAAAAGTGGTTGAAAAGGCTCAACAATGGTTCCTCTTCTAAAAATAAAAGTCAACAAAGTGAACCCTCGCATTTAAGACTTCCCTTAGAATAATTTTCAAAGTTTATTGTATATATATGCATATTGGTGTTGTTCTTTGATGGAGTATCCAACAGATACCCAAGCATGTAGAATTAGGGGGTGTGATTATTCAACCTGAGGATGAAAGGGAAATTAGATATGCTTGGGGTCTCAATATTGCAAAAAAAAATGTTGCATAAGCATGCATCTTTGTTCAAGGTCTTAAACAAAGTGTAAATTTGTGAATCCAAGAGATGGTAGTCATTGGAGACACAACCAATATGATATATCATATTTTCTCTATAATATTTCCCCCTTAATCAAGACTACGAAACATTTTACAACATATTTTCCAGCTTTATAATTTGATACCAAGGAAGAAATGATATCATGTTTTGAGAAAGAACAATCAACAAGAAGATTTCATGGATAATTTCAAGGAAAATTTATCTAAGGGTAGTTTCAGTTGGGAGGGAAGTTTAATTAACTCTCCCCCTACATATTTCATATCTTCAGACTTATGATAATATTCATCAAAAGGAGGCCCCTTCCTTACACAATAAGGGGGTGCCATCAATTAATCTCATGCATGGATATTTTCAAGAATATGAGTGGAGGTTTACATGATGAAACTAATTTTCATGTGAAAAGGCAAAATCATAGAATATTGGTGATCATGGTGAAATATCAATGGAGAGAATATCTAGCGCAAATGAGTAAGTGTAAACTTATAAAATGGTAATTCCACCCATATAAGGAGAAGGTCATTCAATCTCGGTGTCGAACACGAGGTTATTTTTTATCATCGCCACAAAAAACTTATATTTGAAGGTGCTGAGGGTAATCAAGCAGGGAATTGGGAAATTTTGAAAGAAATCCCCCTCACAACTTCGTTTCTTTGGTGTTGGCTTGTACTAGACCTAAAGAGGAAGAGAGGGGGGCTTGTAACCTGGGATTTTTTATATACAGGGAGATGTCATCGATCCCATGTTGACAGAGTGTACAATGAATTTTTCTATATGTCCTTCAAGTTGGTGTTTTTCCCATGGGATAGGGGCACACTCTATTGAGCCATCAATCTTTTTGTTAAGAATCTATGTATATCATCATCTCTCATGGAGGATTTGGAATTTTATACTCAATGTGCTCAATTTTTTCATCATCATTCTTTGTGGGTTGCACCTCTAAGAATTATTGGATTAAAATTGTCTTTGTTTTATCTCGCTTTTTTTCTGCGGTCAGTGGGTTTCCATAGGTGGTTGCAAAGAAGGATTGGTGGTGTTCGTGCCATAATCTAAGTCAAAATGATATTGATTAAAAATAATAAACTTTGTTTTTAAGAAAAAATGGATTCTAGTGTGTGCCTATAGAGGGGCAGGGGGAGTGGGTTTATCAAAATTGCATATCCTTTGTGCTTATGAATCAAATTATTCAAAGACTATAACATTTTTGGAGTATTATTTCACACCTAGATTTATCAGTTGGCAGGAGAAAAGCATTTTACTGGGGGCTTTTTTTCTCCCATGTGATTAGCCTTTGTTTCATTGTGTCATGGAGGAACTGTGAAAGGAAAATTATGAATGCAAGGATTGTGGTGTGGATCCTCAACATCATGGGGATCGTCTCAAATGTAACAATGATTAAAATTGATCACCAAAAAACAAACAAAACATCCTTGGATCCCCGATAGTTTCAATTTGAATCAAATTTTCACAGTGAATTGGGAGAATAGCTGGAGCATGGGGATATGAGATGAATTTATTGTTGGAGGACGCAGAGGATCAGTATTGTCCTTTGAACACCCAGTAAAAATGATGGGGAGGAGGATCCATAATTGAATCAAAGTCTATCATGGTTAATGTACAAGCTATGTGAGCTAGAAAATAGGTCCCTACCAATGAACAAAAAATTGGACGCCTAGAGAATCCTACAAGAGGAAATGAAGCAAAAAATTTATCAAATGAATTGAAGACTAGAAACAAAAGGAAAGACGTACCTCACGAGAGGCCTCTTTGAATATTGGAAGCATGAAAAGCATTTTTTTTCCAACTTTTGGAGCAATTTTGTAAGAAATATAAATGGAATAATCGTGTATATTCCCTTGTTCATAGGGGGAAGAGGAATGTAAAACTATCCATCAAAGGAAGCATTTTGTATCTCTCATTGGTGTTCTTGATGAAGCTCTGAAATTTTGATGATGTACCCCAACTAAGAATTTTCTCAACAATATAATACAAATATTATTGATCATATATATATATATCCCTCATAGTGGTCACTAGCTAATAATTAGTTATTAGCCAGAAAAAAAGACTGATAAAGACTATACTATTGTAATATCCCAAAATAGGGATTTTCTACAACAATAAGAATATCTTAAGATATTCTTAAGTTGGATATCTAAAAAATAGACTCATATGATGTGTTCAAAAACACATAGCCATCAAATGATTGAAACAGCAACAAAAGAAGAGCTTCTACACATTCCCGAGTGGGGAAAATGCAGAAAATAGACCCTGGAAATGTTATTTCTGAATATCTGCATTTTTACTGGGTGAAATAACACTTGGTTCCCTTGGAATATGATGTTATGTCCTCACATACAAAAGGGGATCAGAAAGAAATCCATTTTGATATGTTAAACAAACCTCCCGGCTTCATATCAGCTTTAAAAATAGCCAAATCCCATGACTTAGGTTATGCAGAAAAATATTGAAGCATGTGCAGCGTTATTTTATGAGGGTTTCTACAGTATAATGATAAAATAACATGGATCTGGAACTTTATGGAACAATATGCCAAGAAAATTAAGATCTGACCTCCTTATTGCATTATAAAGGTAACCCGACAAGGGTTTCTTGAAAGTATAAGTACAACAAGAGCAGATCTGAATATTCAGCTCAAAAAATGCAGTCTTACTACAACATTACAGAAATATAGTTGAATAATACAAAAATATGGATGAGGATCCCTTCCTCTAGCTTTCCGAGAGAAGGGTTGGCCCTTTCCCTAGGAAACTAGCTCAGAAACAAGGGTCTTAACCCTGTTGCAGCAACTCTGTGCAAAATGGCGCAGTTCCTGCAAGGGACTGCGTTGTAGGAGATGAGAAACACTTTGGCCTGTTGCCAAGATATGAAATGTGCTCAGAAATATTCCTAGATGATTTCTTAAGAGAAGGAAGGCACCCTCTACTGAGAAACAGACCCGAAAGTGGTGTAAGAATCCTCCACTGCAACACCCTACAACTCAGCAATATCCTACTACAGAAATAACGTTGGGACTGAAGAATGATGCTTGGCCTTAAGCCTGGATGTGGATAAATACAAGAAAATCTCTCCCAAAAGGCCTCTCAAGGGAAGAGGTGGGATTCCCGCTCGGGAACACCTGGTGCTGAACAACACTGTTACCCTGCTAAACAGCATGAGGGAGACAAGTCTAAACAGACAAGATCAAAAGATATAAATACAAAAGCATGAATAACAAAGGCCTCCATTCTCTTCATATATAGCAAGTGAGCCTCTCCACATTGGGTCCCATCCACATGTGCCATCAAGCTCATGTAAAGTCCTCCACCAAAACTGTGTTTTCCATCAAGGTGGTTCAATGTATCTAGACAGCTTCGTTGACTTGGTCAAAGCTGACTGAATCAACATGATCCCATCTCTGTTCACACGCAAGGGTGCTCAAATAAGCTGTTTATTCTTACTCATTTCACATTAGGATTGTCATTGATTCTTCTAAAGAGGTTAATGGGCCTCCCTACCCATTTATTCACTTACCTAGTGATGAAACAACTCTAATATTCCATTTAGCTTGAAGGCTAAAAATTTGGAATATTACAGTCCTCCCCTCCAAAATGTTGCTTGTCCTCAAGCAACTGTATAAGGAGAGCAAAATCCTCCCCTCCTCTTCCTGTGGCCTCCTCATCAAAAGTCTCCACCACTGCTCAACATGATCTGCTACAAATCTGTCCTCTAATGTTTCCTCCCAAGCATGCAAAACCATATGGCTCACATCATAGAAAGGTGGATGATGTAAGTGGAAACCTACCTGCTGTCCCATAGCCTCCTCAAGGTAGGAGTGATGATGAACATGGGGAATATGATTCCAAAAGAGTGACTCCCACACCCATGCTATCATCCAAATGAAATGAGCCAATCTAGTTAGCTCAAAAAGATCCTCAGCCCCCAGTTCATGCAATGTGTTGGGGCTGCATGGAGAGATTGGATCCTCCCAACCAAGTGGTTTCTCTCTCCATTTATGATAAGTATGGGGCTACTACTGATCTTGGGCTAAAATTTCATGACCTCCAAGAGTGGCCCAAGCTACCCCATCAAACAAATAAACCATGAAGTGCCTCCTCCAAAAACTCAAGTTCTCCAAATGGCTCCTCCCACATGAAGAAGAGAGATGTAATTTGGCAATCATGGGCTGCCCATTGCTCCTCCAAGAACATGCATCATGCAAAGTAGAGAGAATCATACCCTCAATGGGCATCTTCAAATCATATCCCACTCTCCAAACAAAGCTTTCCATGAACATAGAAATATCAGCAATACATGGAAGCAAAAACCAATAGAAACAAGTTGTCATATGACAACCAGAAAGTGGATGAAGGTCCCACACAAGGAACCAGCACAGTGCATATTTTGCCTGCATCAAATCAAACAAAAACGAGTGCTTTTCCAGCCACTTGTTTGCTACCACAATCATCTTACAAGATATAAACATGAAGGTACAAAAGGGTGTCAATGGTGCACACCAAAAATCATGTGGCTTCCCCCACAAACCACCATAGATAGCCAATATCAATGCTACAAATGGCTTCAAGTACATCATTATAAAATATGCAAGAAGGAGTAATCCTCCTTGGTGCAATATGTTGCTCATAAAAAGACAAGAATTACAAAACATAAGGTGAAATTATACATTCTCCATCATGCACTTGAGGTCTTGATCCGGATTTATGCAAGAAATTGCACACAGTATTACTAAAATAGTAAATTATAAAAAATATAGAGCTGCAATGGAAATATCAACACTTTTACTTTAATGAATATCAAAGAACTGAAATTTGCTTACTATTGTAATTTCCAAAATAAACTGCTGGCTACTGCAGTTATCTGAGAAGAGATGTGGCGGCTACAAGCCTCTGAACTGAGTTACAATGAGGCTCGAGGGCCTATTTATTATTTATAAACAATGGGAAATCCTAAACAGCAAAAACCCTAACCCTAGGAGATGAAGCGCCAAAACTATGGGCCCCGTTTGGGTAAATTGGTGTTTCAACTTCCCAGGGGCGTAACTTTGGCATACGATCTCCGTTTGACGCGTACCATACCTCGTTAGAAATATCTATCCAAGGAATACAAATTTTGAATTAGAAACATCAGTCCATGGACCCATGTTGCTCTCTGTTTTTCCAAAAACTGTCAGTTAGGGCCCTGTGTGCTCCTAAGTTAGGACCCTTAAAAATCACAAAAATAGTAAGTTGTGCTTAAACTGGTAAACTGAAAGAGACAATGGTGGGGGCCCAAGTGCAATAGGTGGGTGGCCACCAATATCCACCTGGATCATTCCTCCCCCCTTAGGAAGCAATGGTCCCCATTGCGTTAAGTCCCTCCATGAGATGAGGAAATTTCTGCTGAACTTGGTCCCTGGTGAACCACTTTCCTTGGTGCAGGAGTTGGCCAGCTTTGACAACCCGATACAGTTGGATCTGCTGTTGACGAGTGTTCTTGATTTGCATGTCCATGATACAATCTGTGGTGGCCTGTTCCATGCAGTCTGGGTTTAACTCTGTTGGTGTGAGTTGCTCTGCAATGTCCGAGGTGTCCAGTAGAGGTGGGAAGTAAGGACGAAGGCAATCCACATTGAAGACTGGGTGCAGACCAAAGAATGGTGGAATACTGAGCTCGAAGGCATTGTTCCCTACAGCCTTGGTGATGGTGTACGGCCCGTAACAGAGCGGACGAAGCTTGCAGTGGGATCCAGTGAGGCGCTCCTTCTGCAAATGTAGCCATACTTTGTCGCCCACCTAGAAGTTGTGTGGCACCCGGTGTTGATCATGGCGTTGCTTGTACTACGCATTGGCTCTGTCCAATATATCATGAACCTATTGGCGGATGTGTTGAATGCGCTCGATGAAGCTACTTGCTTTGTCAACTTTAGACTAGACATGAGCTGAATCGGCCTAAGCAGCTGCAAATGGCATGGCTACGTCAATGGGACATAGTGGCTAGAATCCCAAGCCCACCTGAAAGGGGCTATGGCCAATTGAACTATGGAGAGCCCGGTTATAAATATGTTGTACATAGGGTAGGCTCTCGTCCCATGTGCGGGGATGCTTTGAATTGTACATGCGCAGAATGTGTACAATCATTATGTTGACGACCTCTGTCTGGCCATCTATTTGGGGATGGAAAGCTGTGGACTTGGTGAGCTTTGTGTCCAACATTGACCAGAGGCTGGACCAAAATGTGCTGAGGAACCTACTATCTCGATCTGATATGATAGACTGTGGGATCCCAAAGTGCACCCACACTCGTTCAAAGAAGAGTTTAGCAGTGGCTTCTGTTGTGATATTCTTCTTACAGGCCGCCATAATGGCCATCTTCGAGAATCTTTCAACGACCACGAAAACACAGTCATTTCCATTCTTAGTAGAAGGCAGGCCTGACATGTAATCCATGGAGATGGATTCCCAAGGTCAACTAGGGGTAGGTAGCGGAGTATATAGGCCTTGCTTCTTGATGGTCGGTTTGGCAATGGCACAAGCAGTGCAGGATCTGATATGCTTCTCGACATCCTTTCGAAGGTTCGGCCAATAGAAATAATTCTGCAGTATTGCTACTATTTTCTCAACCCCGAAATGCCCAGCGACTCGACTGTAGTGTGCTTCCCATATCATCTTGGCATGCTCGCTTGAAAGAACACAAAGGTGTCCCAGGGGACATAAAATTGCATCTTGGAGGTGAAAATTTGGAACTTGCATACCCCCCAAGAGTGTCTTGTAAGTGTGGCCGAATTCTAGGTCACTCTCATAGAGAAGCGGCCAATCAGAAGTCTCATGTCCACAATAATTGAGCACGGTGGTGAGCGCCACGATCGGTGGTCGGCTGAGGCAGTCTGCAACATTATTGGTGCTACCCTTCTTGTACTTGATGTTCAAATGAAACTGTTGCAGATATGTGGACCACTTATGATGGCGATCATTTTGGAACTTCCCTTGTGTCTGTATGAACTGCAGGGGCCGATGGTCTGTGTGGATGATTGTTTCCTTCCCCAAAATGTAATGCTTCCATTGTCGAAAAGCTTGCACAATGGAATACATTTCTTTGTCATAAGTGGGATACTTGCGAATTGTGTCAGACAATGTCTCACTGTGATATGCCACTGGATGTCCCTGTTGAGTAAGAACCGCCCCAACAGCATAGTCAAAGGCATCTTTCTCGATCTCAAACGGCTGTTGCAAGTCTGGTAATGTGAGCACTGGGGCGGAATAGAGGCGATTTTTTCAATTCTGTGAACGCCTTTTGTTGAGGTTCCGACCAAAAGAATTTTTCTCGTGCTCCTCCCTTGGTGACTTGACTCAAGGGCCAAGTGATATGAGAGAATACCAACAATAATCTACGGTAGAAATTAGCAAGACCCAGAAAACTGCGAAGCTCTGTTATAGTGGTTGGGGCTGGCCAATCCCGAATGACTTGGATCTTGGATGGATCCACATGCACCCCTCTTTCATCAATAATGTATCCCAGATATTGAACCTGGGTCATGCCAAACATGCACTTCTCCAAATTGGCACACAACTTGTGTTGTTGCAGTGTTTGGAGGACTTGTCGGATGTGGTGAAGGTGCTCTTCCCAAGTCTGGCTGAAGATCAGAATGTCATCCAAGTACACCACTACAAATGAGTTGGTGAATGGCCACAAGATGTCTTCCATCATCCTCATGAAGGTTGCGGGAGCATTCGTCAACCCGAAAGGCATGACCAGCCATTCAAAAAGGCCTTCCTTGGCTTTGAAGGTAGTCTTCCACACATCAGAGGGTTCAATTGGTACCTGGTGATACCCAGACTTCAGGTCAATCTTGCTGAAATATTTTTCACCTTTGAGTTGGTCCAGAAGGTCATCAATACGTGGGATTGGGTACCTATTCCAGACAGTGATCTTGTTCAGCGCCCGATAGTCAATACAGAGTCTCCACGTCCCATCCTTCTTCTGTACCAACACGATCGGGCTCCCACAGGGCGATGAACTTGGTATGATGTGACCTTTCTGCAACAGCTCCTGAATCTGCCTCTTGATTTCATCATTTTCCAGAACAGAGCGTCGATAGATCGGTCCATTGGGTAGTGGCGCACCTGGGGTCAGATCAATCGGGTGCTTGACCTGGCAGTGCAGAGGAACCCCTGTGGGTGAGGTGAAGATGTCCCCGTACTCCTACACGACCTTATCCATTTGTTGTTGTCGTGCAGAGGGGCCCTGTCTGGAGGTCGTGGCCACAGTCTTCTTCTTGCCCTGGGGGCGGATCATCAGAAAAACGAATTTCCTGGTTTGGGAAATGAGCTTACTACATTGTTTTGCGGTAACCAAAGAGATAGTCGTAGGAGGTGGTACCTCTGGTATCCTGTACAACTTATTTCCCAAAGTAATAATAACAGCACGAGGTCGAGACTCATACACAGCATGACGCTTCCACAAGTATGGTTGTCATAATAATACATCAGAAACATCAATAGGAGCAACGTCACATAATACCTCATCCGTGAAGGGCTTGATGCTATAGGGAAGGCGACACTGCTGGCTGACGCGGAGATCTCGTCCTTAGTGAAGCCACCCGATGGTGTATGGATGTGGGTGAGCTGTGGTCGGCAAGCCCAACCGCTTCACGGCGTCTGCTGAAATGAGGTTCTTTTGGCTCCCATTGTCGACAATGAACTGTACCGGGGAGCCCTTTACCCACATCGGGGAGTGGAAGAGACGTTCCTCCTCCTCTGGATCTTCCGGTTCCTCCTTTTGGATCTTTGTAGTGGCAACAGTGGCGTTGGGCTCCGCATCAATAATCTGTTTCCCTTTTTCCTTCGCCTTTTCAGGTTCTGATTCGGAGTCAGAGCATGCATCTGACTCAGAAGCCCTCATCTCGGCCACTAGCGACTGCTTGGCCCGACACTCACTTGTGTTGTGAGTGGAGCTCTTATGGAACTCACACCACTTTCCCGTGTCCTTCTTTGGCTTTACAGTGTTGTTCTTTTCTTGTGGCTTTGACGAGTTGTCTTTAGCCGTCATGCCTTGGCTCTGTCCTTTGTTCTGCGGTTTGGAAGCACCTTTTCCTTGCTTTTGATTCGCAGATCCAAAGTCTCGCTTCTTCTGTTTGAATTTCTGCTCAATCTTGGCAGCATACTGGTATGCCGTACCAAGCGAGGAGATGTCGAGGAACTCCATTTCCTCCTGAATATATCTGTGCAGACAACTGCGATACTTTAGCACCAAATGTTTCTCTGAATCTTTGATACCCAACTTTGTGCGCAGGGTATGGAACAGATTCGTCAGCTCGTGCACATCTTGATCCCTTTGTTGTCGCAGCGTGGTCCATTGTATGTACTTGTCCTCATAGCTCCCCACGGGATAGTACTGTTCCTTGACGGTGTCTCGAAAAGAATTCCAAGTTGGTACGGCCGAGAACAGAGAGGGTTCTGTCTGGTCCTTGTTCTCACAGTAGGTTTCCCACCAATCCTTAACATGGGGGGTAGCTTTGAGGAGTGCAAAAATAATCTTCTCCCGGTCTGAAAAGTCATGAAAAGAGAAATATCCTTCTAATAGATTCAACCATCTATCTATGGCATCTGCATCTATTTGACCCTCAAATATGGGAATGTCAAAATTTACTTGTACCTTAAAAGGAGTCGTGCCTCCAGAGTGGCTGCTGGATGCAGATGCGCCGCCGGTGGGCAGCCGTTGAAGGATCTGAGCAAAGTTATCCATCATCGCGTTCCTTTGTTTTTCGAGGACCTCCTCGAGCAATATTTTGATAGGATCTCCTGCTCCCTCATCTTTCTTTTCGTCCCCCATGGGCGTCCGTCAAGGTTTGCGAGGCTGATCTTGCAAAGGTTCCACCAGATCAAGCCCTAGCTCCTTATACCCCGACCTCGTTGGGGACATGCAAATAAGGATCGAGAAAAAGCAGACCGCTCTGATACCACTGATCTGGATTTATGCAGGAACGCAACAGAATAAACCTATAACCATAAATACAGAGATGCAGTGGAAATAACGCTTCATTTCATTAATATCAAAGAACTGAAATTTGCTTACAGACAAAATGGAAATAAAACTAGCTAGGGCACTGGTAGCTATCTCTGAGAAGAGATGTGGTGGCTACAGGCCTCTGAACTGAGTTACAATGAGGCTCGAGGGCCTATTTATCATTTAGAAACAATGGGAAATCCTAAACAGCCAAAACCCTAACCCTAGGAGATGAAGCGCCAAAACTATGGGCCCCATTTGGGTAAATTGGTGTTTCAACTTCCCAGGGGCGTAACTTTGGCATACAATCTCCGTTTGACGCGTACCATACCTCGTTAGAAATATCTATCCGAGGACTACAAATTTTGAACCCATGTTGCTCTTCGTTTTCCCAAAAAATGTCGTTTAGGGCCTCAAAACGGCTCTGGAAGTTCAGGACCCGAAAAACTGCTAAAAATAGTAAGTTGTGCCGAAACTGAAAAACTGAAAGAGACAATGGTGGGGCCCCAAGTGGAATAGGCAGGTGACCACCAATATCCACCTAGATCAGGTCTTGAGCTGAAATGGCTCAACTGAAAATTCTCCCTCACTCCCAATGAGTAGGAAGGTGGCTGTGACATCCTCTCTATCAACATCTAGGTTATGCATCTCTCCATATGCTGAAATATGACATGTTGAATGCCCTCCCAAATGAACTCCTCTGCCAAGGAAATATATGCATCAAAATGTATGGAAAATAATTCGTCATGTGCTGCATGTAGCAGCTTCTCCTTGAGCTTAGAAGCTCTAGTCAAGAAGACTTTTCCATAAGAATAGATGACCATATCATCCACCATATATATGTCATCTCCATCAGGGTCATCAAGAATCATGCAAGCACCAAGATCCTTGGAGTACTCTACCAAGAGTTGAGACCTCCAGTATGGATCAATCCTCCTAAGAGACAGCGTTGGTGATATAGCATATAAAGCTCTCCTCATGCTATTGCCCGTTACTTTGACATCCCTCGTGCCAAAGTCTCCATCAACATTCTTCACCTCTCCAAAATCCAAGAGTGGTGAACCAACTGGCAAGATTTCTCTTACCAACTCCGAATCTAGTGGCCTCTCTGGTGGAATGCCTCCATGTAGTGAGACATCCATGGCAAGAGAAGATTGTTCATATTGTTGGGCAACCTTTCCCTTGCCCTCACAGCGCAAACTAGTCTTCCTCCTCCTTGCACCAACTCTCTGAAATAGATAGGGGTGTGTGCTTCTCATCAAGTGATGATGTCCTTCCTCCCTACCTTCTCCTTCCATCAGTATCATCTCACAATCATGTTGCTCATTGATTTTACCTTGCCTCCCATATGTGAGATCCTAGGGAACTTCTTGCAATGACACAAGAAATCCTCCTATTGGACCATGCGCTCCTCCTTCCTCTGCATGAGGCACTAGATATGCTCTAGATGAGATAGCATTGTAACCCCCATCTTTCTCTTCATCTTCAATATGAATAGGAGGTAACTGCTCAATAAGAGGATCCTTCTTTGCAAAAGGAACCTTCATGCCCTCTTGTCCAAGGTTATGAAACAAATATCTTGCCTATAGCAAGGTATCATGCAAGATGTGATCTCCTCCAATAGGTTTCTGAAGTGGTTTTGAGTTTGCAGATCCACCCAACTTATGCAAAAGTTCCATTGGTTTGATTATCGCATGTTCTTTATCAAACCTTTCTACCAATATTTTAGTGAACTTTGAAAAATAAGAAGTATTAACATTTCTCAATGAAAATGACTAAAACATCCACCAAGCATAGGCCTTACCTTCAAGGTGCAGCGCTGCAACTCTGATGGCTTCTTCTTCAGAAACTTGGTGCTGCTGCAAATAAGTACACAAATCCTCCACCCAAGCTTTGGCTGAGAAAGTTGGGGATCCATCAAAGGTAGATAGAGAAAATCTATCCATTTCATGCAGCTTGCTCCTCTCCACCTTGATCTTGCAAAACTCTTTGAAAGTAATATGATCTCTAAACTTTTCAGTTTGAGACTCATACTCTTGCAGAAAATTACTAAGAGTTTCCCTTCCTGGAATTTCCTCTTCTTTCATCTCTATCATAGCAAAAATGGGCATTTGATTGCGCTGTGCATAATAGGGTGTAGCTGCATGCTCACGCCTATCATGTGCCAACCTAGATCTGGCTCTAGATCCAAACTCCTCAGGAGATTCCATCTCTCCTCTCACCTTCTTAAGATTTTCATTAATGTACAACACAGATTATGGAAGAAGATTTGTAAGCCTATCTTCCTTTTTTCCCCCACATAATGGATTCTTCTTTCTATTCATCTCTCCTTCTCTTGATAGCTGCATGGCTAAGTTCCACAGGCTGAGCCAAGATTAAAGCTCTGATACCATTGTAATATCCCAAAATAGGGATTTTCCACAACAATAAGAATATCTTAAGATATTCTTAAGTTGGAGATCTAGAAAATAGACTCATATGATGTGTTCAAAAACATATAGCCATAAAATGAGTGAAACAACAGCAAAAGAAGAGCTTCTACACATTCCCGAGAGGGGAAAATGCAAAAAATAGACACTGGAAACGTTATTTTTGAATATCTGCATTTTTACTAGGTGAAACAATGCTTGGTTCCCTTGGCATATGATGTTAGGTCCTCACATACAAAAGGGGATCATAAATAAATCCCTTTTGATATGTTAAACAGACCTCCCGGCTTCATATCAGCTTTAAAAATAGCCAAATCCCATGACTTAGGTTATGCAGAAAAATACTGAAGCATGTACAGCTTTATTTTATGATGGTTTTTGCAATATAATGATAAAATAACATGGATCTGGAACTTTATGGAACAATATGCCAAGAAAATGAAGATTTGGCCTCCTTATTTCATTATAAAGGTAACCCGACAAGGGTTTCTTGAAAGTATAAGTACAACAAGAGCATATCTGAATATTCAGCTCATAAAATGCAATCTTACTGCAACATTACAGAAATATAGCTGAATAATACAAAAATAGGGATGAGGATCCCTTCCTTTAGCTTTCCGGGAGAAGGGTTGGCCCTTTCCCTAGGAAACTAGCTCAGAAACAAGGGTCTTAACCTTGCTGCAGCAACTCTGTGCAAAATGACGTAGTTCCCGCAAGGGACTGCATTGTAGGAGATGAGAAACACTTTGGCCTGCTACCAAGATATGAAATGTGCTCAAAAATAAATCTTCCTAGCTGATTTCTCAAGAGAAGGAAGGCACCCTCTACTTAGAAACAGACCCAGAAGTGGTGTAAGAATCCTCCACTGCAACACCCTGCAACTCAGAAATATCCTGCTACATAAATAAAACTGGGACTGAACAATGATGCTTGGCCTTAAGCCTGGATGTGGAGAAATATAGGACAAGCTCTCCCAAGAGGCCTCTCAAGAGAAGAGGTGGGATTCCCACTCGGGAACACCCGGTGTTGAACAACACTGCTACCCTACTAAACAGCAAGAGGGAGCCAAGTCTAAACAGACAAGATCAAAAGATCGAAATACAAAAGCATGAATAACAAAGGCCTCCATCCTCTTCATATATAGCAAGTGAGCCTATCCACATTGGGTCCCATCCACATGTGCCATCAAGCTCATGCAAGTTGTCCTCCACCAAAACTGCGCTCTCCATCAAGGTGGTTCAATGTATCTAGACAGCTTCGTTGACTTGGTCAAAGCTGACTGAATCAACATGATCCCATCTCCATTCACACCCAAGGGTGCTCAAATAAGCAACTTATTCTTACTCCTTTCACATTAGGAGTGTTATTGATTCTTCTAAAGGGTTAATGGGCCTCCCTACCCATTTATTCACTTACCTAGTGATGAAACAACTCTAATATTCCATTTAGCTTGAAGGCCAAAAATTTGGAATATTACAACTATGCTTATATCTTTTCAACTGTGTGCACATCTACCTTGATACTTCCTCTAAAGGGACTCTAAAATATCAAAATAATTTTCTATCTCTTCTAATAGAATTTTCATTATGCCCAAAATGTTTCTTTTTCAAAAAGCTTTGTTGAGAATAGTACTAAATAACTGCAAAAAATAAATAAAGAGGAGGACATGTCTTAGACCAAAGGGTCCTCAAAGTATTCCTAGATGTGAAAAAGCCCCCTCATAGTGGTCACTAGCTAATACCTAGTTATTAGCCAAAAAAAGACGGATAGAGACTATATTATGCTTATATATTTCCAACTATGCGCACATATACCTTGATACTTCCTCTAAAGGGACTCTAAAATATAAAAATACTTTTTTGTCTCTTCTAATAGAATTTGCATTATGAACAAAATGTCTCTTTTTCAAAAAGCTTTGTTGAGAATAGTACTAAATAACTGCAAAAAAATATAAAGAGGAGGACATGTCTTAGACCAAACGGTCCTTAAAGTATTCCTAGATGTGAAAAGCCCCAACCTATAGAAGGTGAGCGTATTTATAAAATTTATTAGCTTGAACATTGAATTCTCTATAGATGTGAAAAAAATAGGACCATTCTAGGTTTTGGATGTAATTTTTAATTTGAATAAAAATGGGATGAAGCCTTACATTTTGAATAATTGCCTTATTATTGGACCGATGTATAATAATCTTAGAATCACCTAGCACTTGCAACTTTGAAAGACCAAATTTAAAAGCATAAAAGAGAAGTGTCCATAGAGCCACATACTAAGCTTTAATATTGCTCCCATCACCCAAAGCATATCTAATTTGAAAAAAAATGATATCAAGATAGATGGAGGACCATTTTAACACCATAGTGCAAAGGGTTCCCTTGCTAGTCCCATCAAAAAATCCCCAGGGGATGCTAGGCTCTAAATGAGGCAATATTGGACATTAAATATTGGCCTACCTAGGATCTAACTTATATTCCTCTATAAGATTCACAATTTTTTCAACCACAAGGCTCATAGAGACCAAATTATCTTGAAAAGTCAACAAATAATTGGCTCGCCAAATGAAATATACTAGAAATTGAGGGGGATATACAAAACACCACAGAGCTGCATCATTGAGGTAAGAATGAACATGCCTCTAGACTTTGTCCTTCCCATGGAACAAATACCCCAAATTGAGATTTTAGAATAGCCAACACTTGAGCTATGATGGCATAAGAAATGAAAAGGTGAAAGAGGGTCTTAAACTCATATTTTCACATAAGACACTGGTTGGGACCATTCCAACCTCTTTTTTTCATTTTTCTTCCAAGATTATATCTTATTTATGATTTCCAACCAAGAACAACTTTTTATTCTCCTATAATGTGTATTCTCCACAAGCACTTCCACCACATGCATTCTTCTGAGAACCCAACTTCACATTATGCCTTGTAACTCAATTTTGTAGTGAAGATTCTTGTAATTGTGATTAAGAGTAGCTCAAAGTGTCATTCATTCCTGGATCAAGACAAATAAAATCTGAGACTAAACTATCAGCATAAGATTAATGCCTTTCACTACCAAGGCATGCCTCTAGACCGATATGATTTTTTAATAGCTACCTATTGCTAGGAAGAAGGATAAGAGGAATCAATGTCCCATAGGGAGAAAAATCCTTTCTCTTACCACATATTGATAATATTTTGAGATAAATTGGAATTTTCACATGCCCCCTATCCAAAGATTTTCCCCTAGCCTTACTTGTTTACAATTTCCTATCTTCCAAGTTGTCTAATGACTAATCAAAGGATAAGAATAAACAAAAGTCTTCCATACAATTGATTCATTGCTAACATAATTCCTCGGTGTATGAAACCATTCAGTAATCAATAGGTCCTTTAAGTTTTTTGAGCACATCACTTTTCCCTATAAATACTAAATAAAATTTAGTCTCCAAAGGTTGTTTGCCACTAGGGCCTTGTTGAATAGAAAGATATTTTTTATAATCAAGCCTCCTATAATTTTTGGATGAGCAATATAGGACCATTTCACAAGAGTAATCCTTTCATATTTACTGTTACCAAACCAAAGGAAGCTAAAGCAAGTTTTTTTATTTTGGCTTCAAATGAAATCCAAGTTATTTCACACTTTCTTTGATCCTTCATCGTGGAAGATTAAGAAAGATATATAGAGCACCATGGAGATATTCCCTTAAAAAAGTGTAAAATAATACAATACTCAGTGAAGTTCACCACCATAATAATGACTAAACAATAAGAGCCCAGAATTTTCTTTATGATTGAGATTTCTTACGAGGAACTTGCACCAAATAAAAGCACATAATCAAGAAAAATAATATAGTTAAATATTCTAAAGAAGACGTATTTACCCCTTTTAACTCCCCTTTAAATTTTGCTACTAACATCATCCTACTAAGGTTTTAACAACTAGTAAAAAGAAAAAAAAGAGACAGAGAGCAACCCTCAAAGCCAACAAGAAAATAAAAAATATGAAAAAGGCAATTCATTAATTAATAAAACAAAGGATATTGTCGATATACAATCGATAATCCATTCACCGTATGAAAATATATGCTTATTTGAAAGAAAAAAATTAAACCACTTTATTTAAATATTTTATAAAAATGCAATAAATATTAAATCAATAACTTATAATCAAATATGAAATCAAACAAATGAATTTTTTCAGAACAAAATCCAATCACAAACTAACAAACACTGATAAACATTGAAATATGTAGATGCAATTGAAAAGATAAACCACTTCGTAGTTACCAAACATCTTTTTATAATTCCGAACCAAAGGAGTTATTGAATATAATTAAGCTACACATATAATTAACAATGTTATTAGAGCCATAATAAGGTAGTTATGATGATCTTTGAAGGAATATTATGATCTTTCAAGTGTTTTAACCATGAAGTAATGAGTATATCTCGAGAGAATAAATTAGATGGTGGGCACACTATTAGTTATAAGTTTCCTTAGTATGGATACTCAATGTTAGTGTGGCTACTCAATGACATGTGTTAGGAATCTAGACCCGCTGGTAATTGAATAAATGGAGATGCTTCCCCGAAAGAGGGGAAGGGAATATATTCATTAAATGGAGAACTTTTTTTAATTTAAAAAAAAAAAATTGGAAAGGTAATGAGTTGTTTTACGCATTCTTGTTTTAAATGTTAAACTAATTTAAAGTGAAGTTTTATGCTTTTTAAAGGTGGTAAAATTTATTATAATTTAACTATTAATGGGTAATGAAAACCATTATTTTTCATTATTATCTGTAAAGGTGTATTAATTTAATATTGTTAGTTAAAGAAAGTTATAGTATTTGAAATTGTTTTTTGATTATTTGTAAGGCTATAGACTTTCACTTTTACTAAATATTTAAATTTATATTGTCAATAGGTCTTCCAATAAATGGTGATTGAATGTATTGTTAAGACATTTTTTGATGTTAAGGTTGATTGAAAACTCATGAGTAGTATTATTCGCCATCCATATATATATATATATATATATATATATATATATATATACTCATGTTAGAGAAAAATGAACTTTTGGCCAATCTATATCACTTTTAGATCTTGCTCCATGATGACCATAAAAGTGGTTTTAACTTAAATAGTATTGGCAAGAAAACTAATATATTGTAATGTCATCGTTTGAAAACTAATATATTGTACTGTCATCGTTGAAGTTATAATAATGAATTGATGTGCTTTCAAGTAACATTTAACTTTAATCTTATACATAAAACTAGATATTACCATTTAACTTTAATCCTATACATAAAACTAGATATTACCACTGCTCACTACAGGAATTTAATCTCTTATCAAGAAAACATTTATCATCAAAATATATATATATTATAATTTAAATACTTAATATAAGTTTTTACCACTAGCATAGTTTTCTTTTATCCTTTTAATTAATATTCTTTAAAGCCAATCCCTCCTAAAGGGATGAAGTTTAAGAGTGCATGTTCTTGTGAATAGGTGGTAGTTATAAGTAATTATAGTAAGTGTTAAAAGGATGGTAAGGATGTTGAAGCATTTTTATCTTTCTTTTCTATTTGTCGAATTTATGTTTACATTGTTTAAGTATTATTGATTATAAGTAGACATGTTGGATCTGAGAAGGTAAAGAATTAATTATATCAAGCAATTTAATTTTAGTCAAAAGAGTAAGTTTTCAACTGATAGTAATTCTGAGGGAAGGTATGTATTGATCAAGTGTTAGGATTTTTTTCTAGATTAGCAGTCTTAACAACCCTCCTTATCACATTACCCATTTGTAATTTGAAGTAAAAGGAATATACCATTCTCTTTTGGTGCCTTGTAGACCAAGGAGTTAAGGGTTGAGTATGTGTTCGAGCAAAGGGAACTATCCCTTTATAACATTCTTGTGAGCTCGCTACAAGAGGTAATCCCCCTCTCTTTTCTAGGTTGAATGATAAGTTGTGAGGGAAATTAAAGAACAATAAACGTTCCTCAATTTGTTAAATATGGCTATTGTAAGAGTCGGAGAAAAATTTTTAAAAAATGAAAGGGAAATAGAGGGAAAATCAATTAAGGGGAACAAGAAAGCAGTAAGTGGAGGTAGAACTTGGAAACCTAAAATTGCAAGGAATAGGTACCCTTGCATCAAGAAAAAATAGAAACCAAATATAATCCATGGATGTTGCAACAAGATATTGAAGAATATTATTTCCATAACTAAAAAGGAGGTAGAGAGAATATAAAATTTGGTTAAGAAGAAGCATGGAAAAACCTCTATATATGACATTGATGTGAAACTCATGGGTTGGATTCTTGATACATAGTTTTATCAAATAATGGGCACCAAATATTTCAAATTGAGTAAATTGTATACAATCCGTCTTGGACAAATTGGATTTCTTGGATTACAAATATGAGGATTTGGTCAAGGATATTTGGTGTGTGGAAGTTGTGGAAGGTGAGAAAACTTAGGATAATCAAGTACTAATTTCAAAAGACCAAACATATACCAATCTACTCTACATATATGTAGACTCAAACTCAAATGAAAAGGATAAGGGGCTTCAATGGTTGTCCTAAACTTTTATTTGCTAAACCTTTCATGCTCGTCTCTAAGCTAAGTATACCTTGAGTTCTTCTCCATGCAACAATCTGTTGGTTGGAAAATTTTGGCCTTAGATACAACTTTTCTTGTCTTCATTTTGTTATATCATTCTATTATTTACTAGATAAGCAAGCTAATACTTTGAACAATTATGTTAATACCAGGGATCATCATAAATGGATGCATCAAAAGTTTGATAGTAAGCCTAGTAATACTGTAGTTTTTTTGCATACTAATTGATATATGAGTAGCTAAATTTACCCCCAAAAAATAATTTAAACACATTAATTTAAGGTCGTTGGAGATCTTGTAATGTTAACTACACTACTTCCTTAGGATTAAGGGGGTTGATTTCTTTCTTGGTCTAAATTATTAGTTTCATCTTACATCTCAATCTTCCTCAAGGGGTTTTTAGATGTGGGATTTTGTAAAGGGTGGGTTTATTGTTTTAACATGACTATATCTATATCTACCTCACTTCACATGGACAAATGGAGGGATAAGAACATTCACTAATGCTTCGGGATTTTATGACCCAAAAATTTTTTAGACGTGAAATTTCATGGAGAAAATGTTTATTGTTTTAACATGAATAGTTCTATATTTGCATCACTTGCTATGGAGACAGGATTTGCCAATGCTTCAAACTTTTATTTCCTTGTCTTCTTCTCTAGATTAATGTTTTTAGAGTTCATCTCAAAGTCTGTTCAACCCTCAATCTGCCTCGGCTGAGGAAGCAGATTAGTTTATATGATGTTCACTGTTGTTGGTTTTTGTGTCTATTGTTTATATGTGGATAGCATTTAGTTTTAAATGTATAGCCACTCATGCCAATAGGCAAGTAGATGATAGAATATGTATGAATATCCAATCGTTTCTAGCTTGTTTTGACAAACTCATAACTTATTGTTTTTGGATGGCAACCACGCCATCAAGTGGCCAACAGACTTGGTTTCCCACTCAGGAAAAGTTGAGGCCACCAAACAGTATCCATTTGATTGTAACCTACTGATTAAAATTAATGAAAATGGAGGTAATACCAATCTTACAAAAAAAAAGTATGTTCAACCCTTCAATTCATTTCTTTTTCCTTCTTTCCTCTTAAAATATCTTATTCTTTAGATAAGTTTATGTGAAATGATTTATTTTTAAATTAACTCTACATATAAAAATTATTTACTAGTCCAATTCCTAAGTTTATCAAAAACTATTGCATTTTATAATTTCCATCATAATTTGGTTTTAGTAAACCTATACTTAAGTTAAGATTTATTACACCAAGAAAATCAATGTGTTTTTTACAACCCAATATCAAAAAGCCTATGATATCTTTCGCATTGTTGATAACATTAACACTAACATATATTAAATTGATATAATATAGTATACAAAACTTAAATTTATCTTATCAAAAAGATAAATAATAATCTCTATCACTAACATACATATAAATAAAATCACATCAATTATTAAAAAATAATGAATTTTAATCAATTATATTTAACATCATTCCTAAATATTTTCTCTCAACCCAAAATACTAACAATAATTACACCATAAAAATTTAAAAAAAAATAATACATCTAAATCAATACCAATACCAATCCAATTCAGTGTAACTCAAAAATATTTAAACATTAAAAAATACATTTCAATTATTTTTTTAATATTTTTCGTTACTTAATAAATCCAAAATCAAAATAAATTTGAATTATATATATATTCTAACCTCCACCATCATTTCCATTTAACTCTAACTATCATTCAAAAAAACTTAACTATATATTTTTAATATTTTATAAAATTTGTAGAATAAAATATGGTTAGGGTAAATGAAAAGTGTATGAGTATTGGATTGGTATGTCGTTATGGTATTGCAATTATAAAGACATATCAATGAAAATAATGCAAATGTAAATACACCAAAAAAAAATGATTCGACTACCAACCCACAAAATAAAGGAACTAAGATAAAGCACTAACAAAAGTGGTCACTTGGAATATTAAAAGTTAAATAATTATATTATGCCCTCCACCACGAACTTAGTATTTGATATCTCAAAAGTCGTAGGAATATTCTCGGGTGACTGTTGTCCAAGATCCCACAAGTGTAATGTATTAAGAATAAGAGGAAATGAAATGTACATAAATATCACATTAGATTCCCATGTAAAGTGGAGTGTTAGTGGGAAGCATGTTATATTTTTGTATCTCTCAAAAGGTTTTCTATTTTGTATGTGTTGTAAGGTTTTGTCTTTTATAAATATTTATATAAAATTGAAAGAAGGTTGAATTAGGAAAATATATTAATTTGAAAGATTGTCGAGTTATGAAAATTATTGTTATTTTGTATTTTTTTAATGTTTATATGTGGAATTAGGTTTCATATTTTTTAATAGATTTATTTTAGTATTTTAAATAAGTTTATGGTTAAATATTAAAAGAAACATGTTTTTATTTTTATTTAAAAGTTGGGTGAGTTTGGTGATGATTATAAATATGTTTGGAGATTCTAATAATATTTTTTTTATCACCTAGTTCCAAATTTGAAATTTTTTGATTTGGGATCATTAATGAAATATCTTGGAAATAGAAATAATCTTGGAGCTTTGATCAAATTTGTTATAAAAAATCTTAGAGATTTTTTGAGATATTGTTGACTTGATGATAATTGCCAAGTGGTTATAACCACATGAGAAAATTGTGGATATGAATTTATTGTTTAATTTAGATTTTGTGAAAATAAGAGTTCATTCGTCAATCCAAAGGGGATGATTCTTTGAGCAAATGTCCAACTTATGATGGAGTGAATAAAACTTCTTCAGTATTTCCTTTCACATAGATTGTTATTTTCTTGTTTTATAAGTAGTAAGTTTTTATTTAAGTTTATGTTCTTATAGTTTGAATATAATACCATGAATTCTTAGGGGAAGGAGCTCACTCTACGAGAACAGGTTGGTCTTTCATTCATGCAATTTGATTTCAAAATTAGTCTTTCATTGATGCAAGTGTGGTGTGTTTATTTTTCTGCATGTTATTTAGTTTTTATCCTCAGACTTGCCAATAATGGAATGAAGATTTATGGAAAGATGGAAACTTTGAAATATGCAAAGAGATAACTTGGTGACAGTAGGGTCCCATTAGAATGATTGGATCCCAACCACATGATCATCACCAAGAGTGGTTTACTTATTTTTTTATTTCATGCAAGAGCGTTTCCTATATGCAAGTGTGTTCAATACTTTCATTTTCCTAAACTTAGTTCTGTTATGATTGTTCAACGTAGCTAAATATTACAAATGATCTAATTATGCACATACTATGTTTTCATTTCACAAGTTTACAAACATTGGATTGATAATTTAATGTAACGGGCTCTAGACATATAAATCGCATGACAAAGAGACGAGAGTTCCATAAACATAAAGTTGATAGTTCTGTGACTATATGTTGAAGAGGTAAATCCCCTCTGCAGACAGAGGCGATCCCTACTAGCCCAGACTGGGTCTAGAAACAATCGTTCACGCTATAGTGCTCAGTGTTAATTTTCCTCATTGGTGCGAGCTCAGTGTTAATTTTCCTCATTGGCGCGAGTACATAACGGGCTATCAGTGCCAAGGAAAAAACAGGTGTTTTTAGGGGTCTGCTCAGGAAATGATCATTAGAGGAAATGTTGTCCTCGTGGAAAGGGATGCAATGATGGTATTTGCAAGGCATGAAACTGCTTATTGGTCACAGAAACGACCCTCCAATGGGCGAGATGGGGATTGCAGGGACGGTGACAAATTACTGTGTAACAGATGCCCCCTAAAGCATGAGGCCTGAAAGAGAGAGAGGGGTGAAATGCTTTACCAGAACGTGTCCAACTGAAAACACCGCCGTCAGAAAACCCGCGTAGAGAAGTAAAACTGATATTTCAGATACATGATATATATGTGGTATGGGCGCAACCATCCATAACAGAGTATACAATAATCCATATCCAAGGTATGGACGCAGCCATCCAGTGAGGATCGATAAAAGAGACTCAGGTATGGTCGCAGCCATCCAATCAGTGAGTCATGTAAATAATCATAATAATCCACAAAATCACAACCTAGATTATAACAGACAGGAATCCAGGGTCTTGCGCTCCATCTCGATCCGAACAAAGTACAAGTTCAAGCATGCGAATAAGTGAGCTGAAGTCGAACATGCAAGAACATCGTCTGATTACCAGCCAATGATGAAAGTTGTTAACAGACGCGAGAGGTACCACCAATAATGACGATGGCCCTCAAGGTACTATAGGTACAATCTATGGCATGTGAATCAGTGAGCTGGCGTCGAACACCCGTAGAATCACTCGATCGGAGGCCAATGATGAAAACCTCACGTCGAACGCGAAGAACCTGCCATTGAGGCATGCAGGCTCCAAGGTACCAGAAGGGAGTCTCTAGATCAGTTTCCTGGATAATGAGCTGAAGTCAACAGGAAGTGACCTTGATCGAAGGTGGGCCATAGTGTTTCCCACATCATTGACGCGAGACAGAGGAACATAATGTCTTTGTGAATCAGGATCAGATGAGAATCAGAGGAAGTTTGGTACTTGCAGAGCTCAACTTCTCTTGAACATGTAACGGCACGACAGTGGATTTGGTAGTATTTGACATCAAAAGATCAGAGTTCATGGTGATGAGGCAAAGAACAGATGAGAGGTCAAAATGGATTACCCAAACCCACGGAGGCAAGTGAACAAAAACGAGATGAGATATCCCCAACCCGACACGAATGCAGACAAGTGTCATGTTCAAGAGCGACATACTGCCGACACGACGATGATACTGGTTCCATTTTTCCCACCATTTCTGGCGAGTACCTCTTTATTTTTACACAAACTTGAAGAGGATACCATATGCTTGCTGTATAAGTCCATCCTAGCACATTTAACGAGCCCTAGGAAGGAGGAACTCGAATATCATCATTTCGACTGAATCCGATGTCATCAGGGTTTAACGAGTCTGACAAAGGAAGAACTCGGTGTCTTTTCATGTTTAGAGAGTTTGAAAAGATAGCAGAAAAGTAAACTCCAACGGTCCCTTTTCGTAAATAGTTCCTCAGATCCGAAAAGGTAGAAAACTATGTCCGAGAAAACCTCCTAGTCGCAATAGGCTAGGGTATTCCTTTTTCGTAAATAATCTATCCCAGCCCGAAAAAGGGGTAAACGTATACTGGGTAGATGTCGTTTCGTGGCCACTTTAACGAGATCGAAACGACAAGGGCCTCGACAATCTTTTCATGTTTAGAGAGTCAGAAAAGAGCTGAAAGATGACTCCTCCTGGAGGAACGAGTGGTATAAAGGGTAGCAACTGGTTCCGGCAATGATGGAACTGCTCTAAACAAATAAAGGTTAAGAGGCTGGCTAACAAGACCACTCATCGCAGCGGTTCCTCAGGAACGGGTAAAACAACCAAGTGAAGGCATATGATCGGCCAAGCAGATAGTGACGATGGAATGAGAAAACCAAGGCTCATCTGGAAAAAACAGGCTGATAAAATGACAATCACAAGAGGTAAAATGGGCATGGTTTCATTTTTACACAAGCTTGAAATCAAGAAACTCTGCTTGAAGTTGGTTTCATTTTTACACAAGCTTGAAACAAAGATAAACTATGCTTGAAACCGGTTTCATTTTTACACAAGCTTGAAACGGAAACAAACTATGCTTGAAAAATTTTGCATGCCCCCAGCATGGTGACTCAATTCGAGGTACATGCCCCCCAAGCTTCAGTCCATATGAAAGGCAGATGGAGTGAAGGTTCAAATTACGAGACCAAGAGAGAGACTCGACTGGGATTTTACGAGAACTTATCAAAGACTCGAATTGAACAGGAAAGTGTTTCATTGTTTTAACGAGGTTGACACATTAAAAGAACTGTCCTCGACACCTTGTTTCATGGTTTAAGGAGCTTGGCACAAGACAAGGAACTCTACTCTGAAAACCTTGTTTCATTTTTTAAGGAGCTTGACACAAGATAAGGAACTCTGCTCCAACCAGCTTGTTTCATTTTTTAAGGAGCTTGACACAAGAAAACGAATTGTGCTCCGACCAGCTTGTTTCATTTTTTAAGGAGCTTGACACAAGAAAACGAACTGTGCTCCGACCAGCTTGTTTCATTGTTTAAGGAGCTTGACACAAGAAAACGAACTGTGCTCCGACCGACCTCATCATAATGAACAAGAAGTCATCGCTTCCAAGAGTTCCACTCCCGATGGAAGGAAAACATCCTGGAAGTCAGGACCCAATGCCCCCAGCACTTGATGCACAACGACACTATCACTGAGTACAGGCATGGGGTAGGTAGCCACATAGTTGACCTGCGGAGGGGCAGATACAACGGGTGGATAAAAACCAGGAAGGGATGATGGCGGGCCAGCTGCCACATCAGGACCAAAGAATGAAAGCTGATTAATGGTCACGACCCGTCCTTCATGTGGAAAACAGACCACACAAAAAAGGGAAGAGACAAGTGCTCCCATGGCATAGGTGTAATCGCGCCCCAAAAGCAAATTGAAATCCAAGGGGCCTGGAACAACCATCACGTCCATATGGATGGTTTTACCTCCCAAAGTAATAGGTAACCTTGGAAGGATCGCTAACGGTTGACTAGTTCTTCTGTTAAATGCCATCAGATTCTGCATAACAGGCTTAAGCATCGCGAGCCAAAATCTTGCCAAGTAGTTGAGGATAGAACACTAACAGATGCGCCTTCATCTATAATGGTACTGGGTACGACCAGACCAAAAGCCTGTACTGTGATCTCGAAAGGCACATAAGACGGAAGGCGGTATCCCAGAAATCGATTCCAATCAAAGGAAGCGACCAAACTATTCGGAGGGGCTACCATCAAACTGAGATGGTCTTCCCCTGGTGTTACGGAGGAAGAAGGAGCATCCTCCACAACCTCCATCTCGAAGGTGGGAGGAGTATCCTCCAAGACCTCTATTACGTGAGGCGGAGGAGCAACTTCTTGAGGTATGGGGACAGGAGAATCTTTCTCCAAGTCTGAGGAATCTGAAGAAACAAGAAGAACTTGAGGGATGTGAGGTACACTCTCAATGGAAAAGACCTGGTGCACTGTAGACGGGGTCAGTTCAACCGATCCCATGACCAATGGTTGGTCGGGAATGGATTCCTGAATTTGAATTTCCGGGGGAGCGGGATTGACCAAGGATGACTCTTGACCAACCGTAGAATCAACTAGTAGAGGACTCAAAGAAAGCTGTTTGTAACCAGCCAGAAGGCACGACGCAGAAACGATCAAGTTGTCCAAAACTCGCTTGGCTTCATTCATATACGGACAAAGGTGAATGGCATGGTGCCCTTCACACAACTTACAGGGATTGGTGAGCTTACCCTGCTTCTTAAGCGTTTTACCAGAACTAGCTGAAGACATGCCCCCAACTTGACTCTCGGAATCCAAAGGCAACGGTGGACGACCGTTGGACCATACTTCGAGCACCTTGGGAATGCCAGGGCAATCTCAAAGAAGATGGTCTCCCATGCACAACATGCAAGGAAACTTGACTTTCCGTGGAGGGTTGGGAGGTTTGTCAAGAGGAGACATTTCGGAAGCAGTAGCTGTAGCTTTAGCCTCTCTCTTATCAGACTTCTTCTTCTTTGTCTTCTTCTTCTTCTTCTTAGTCACCTGGTTACTCGAATCCAGACTTTCACCAGGCGAAGTAGAAGAGGAGGACGCGGAAACAGGCGAAGAAGGGGAGAGGTCCACCTTGGAATCAACATGATGTTTTTCAGGCGGAGGAATTGATTGAACAGTAGCCGGGACATTCAGGACCACAGAGGTTGAAAACAACCAAACAGGCAACCCAACAGTTAACCTAGGAAGTGACAATGTTGCCATATAAGGAGCACCAACATTTCCAAAAGGAGGAAAAGGACCAGGATTCCCTTCGGAGGGGATTCCTTGGTTGGTGAACTCCGGACAAGTTGCCATAAGAAACAACTGAAAACAACACCCTAAGGAAACTAACTTTAACCAGGAATATTTCGTGGGTAGTTAATTTTTATGACATTAAAACAAAACTCTACCATTTCATATTTTAAGAGTCGAGAAACAAGTAAAAGGTGACTCTATCTCTTTCAGTTTTGAAACAAGCATGAAAGGACAAGCGCTTGGTGATCCTTTCAAATTTAAAGAGTCAAAAAAGATCAAATGACTACTCAGGAATACTAGGCAAAGGGTGTACCAAATAACCGTGAACTGCAATATACACCTTGGTTTCAAAATGAAAGAGAAATCAACCAAGGACTTAACGTACGTGCAGGAAATCTCCCCGAATGTTGTGTCCGATGTATCACGGGTATAGGGTGGCAGACTCGGCTTCCTATGGATAAAGGATAGAAACCTAGTGAGGTCTCCCTTTATATATATGACGGTACGGGGAGCACAAGTCCGTACTAGTGCTGTCTAAAGCCAAGAGGTGAACGACAGCTACTAGATTTAAAGATGCCAGAACACGTCTCTAGCCTAGACCTCTAAATGTTTCGTTAATTTTTCAATGTTTCCTTAAGGTAAATTGAATAAATTTTATAGTTGATCTTCAATTATGTTTCGGTTTCAAGGCCCTACCGTATGTCATCTGACAATCTCCTATATGCAGCTATATGAGAAAATAAAACTTTCAATTCGATGAATGCTATCTAGTTAAGGGAAGAGCTTCAAACAATGATGCAACAAACAACAACACTGAAAACGAAACTTTTCCAAACTAGATGACTTTCACTATCCAAAAGTAATTTCAAACATTCAATGATGCGAATAATGCAATGTAATCTATGCAAAATCCTCTTTTCCGAAAACTATGCAATTGTAATCTATGCACAATTTCCTTTTTCTTTTCAAATGATAAGAATGCACTCAATGCATTTTTCGATGAAATGAGAATCTACTTAATGCATACTTTTAATGAAAGAGAATGCACTCAAAGCGATTTCTAGTTTTCAATCATTAAACAATGTAATCTAAGTTCAATGATGGATCTCAAAAAATACTTTTCAATGCAATGTGATCTAATGCATTTTAACGAAAAGAAAACTATGAGACGAAAACTAAAAGAACGCAAATCTTCTTAATGGAAGGATGAATGCAAAAAGGATGTAATCAAACACTAAGAATGCAATCGTTGTTTCAAAACACTTTGTAACAAAATTCCTCAAAAGTCGACAAGACATATGAGGTCAAACACAAAGAGGACTTCCAAAGCATGAGATCAAAACAAGGCATTCATTACCTTTTACATCAAGTAATCATGGAGAGAAGACATTCCAAACAATGAGCAATGTAATCTATGCTCATACAGGGAAAATACCGGAAGGGAAAGACACACTGGTGAAGGATTTAGGGAAAAAGTCTCAATTTTCATACACCCTGAAATTGGCACAACTTTGTCATTGACAACTAGTGCCAACTGGGGCGACTTGCTCACTGAAAACTAGCGCCAATTCCCAATTGGCGCGGGTTGCTAACTGACAACAAGCGCCAACGCCTGAAAATGAAAAAAAAAGAATTTCTCCCAACCAAGACTAGACTCACTACTTCAAGCAGAATCTAAAACAAACCCAGAAGAAAAGTACTGACCAAAAGAAACTTCCGAACAAGGGTAAACCCTAGCACCTACAGGAGATGGCGCAACTGTCTGGCTGTAATCCGTGCCAGACAGGGGATGGCGCGAGTGATGAACTGGCAACCCCCGCCAATTGGCGCGACTGTCAGGGTGGAAACCGCACCAATCAAGCCAACCATGAAAGGATGAAAACTCGGAAAAACAGAGGTCAGATCTGATCCTCTGGGGCTGAAACAAAAGCCAAACACACAAAAAGAGCCAGCCAAAAGAGCCGATCAAGCAAGCAAAGTCAAGAAACGACCGAAAGACAGGACAATACTCCAAGTGCTCAGTTCATAAACTAAATCAGAGATTGACTGAAGCAGCTTTGATCTACTTCGCTAATGCAGAGCAATAGCATTTCGAAGGCTATCTGGCTAACTTCAGGCTCCATCTATAGCTTACAAAGCAGAACAACAACAAGCTAGACGATCCCCAGCGGAGTTGCCAATTTGTTGAAGAGGTAAATCCCCTCTGCGGACAGAGGCGATCCCTACTAGCCCAGACCGGGTCTAGCAACAATCGTTCATGCTATAGTGCAGGTTCCTAATTGCAAATAAACCAACTAGCGATGAAGGCTTACCTGGAATCCAACGCTGTCATTTGTAGAGAAAGTAGCGCTCCCGTTCCTTAGCTCTAGCAAATAACGATCCGCACGATCTCCGTGACCAGACCCCTGCATACGCAAGAAACACAACAAACGCAAGCGTAAAATCCAGTGTATGCAACTATATGTCAGTCAGAGAAGACATAACTCATTATCATAATCAACAACAAGAGTGGGACCATAACCAATAGTCGCTTATCATTAATCAATCAAAGGAGGATACAACCTGGCTCTGACGCTGAATTCTCCTTCGGAGGGTCGCCAGCGGAACACGTCTCGAAAAATCTTGTCGGGGATAGGACAAGCCTCTCTCTTTGAATGTCTCGACAATAATCTCCTTGCTTGGATTTGGCCTTAAGGGAATGAATCAAGGCTCTTGCAGCATAAGGCTCTGATGGCTCTTGGGAACTTGGAGATTCTACCATTCAGCCATTCAACCCCTTCATCAATGGATGAAGGCTATATTTATAGAGGAGAGGAGGAGGTTGGGATCCCTACAATAGTGGAAGGGAGGCCTTATCCCTTGGGCGGTTCCCCATAAGGTGGAAACAAGAGGCCAAAGGAGGAAGGCCGTGGTTATTTAGTCGAAACCACTCCTGATGACTCATCCACGAAGTTGTTGTAATCGAAACTTCGCCTCTTTTTTTAAAAAACTTTCCAAAAGCAGATTGGCGCGGGTGCTTAACTGGGACAGAGCGCCAATTGGTGCGAGCTCAGTGTTAATTTTCCTCATTGGCGCGAGTACATAACGGGCTACCAACGCCAAGGCAAAAACAAGTGTTTTTAGGGGTCTGCTCAGGAAATGATCAACAGAGGAAATGTTGTCCTCATGGAAAGGGATGCAATGATGGTATTTGCAAGGCATGACACTGCTTATTGGTCACAGAAACGACCCTCCAATGGGCAAGATGGGGATTGCAGGGACGGTGACAAATTACTATGTAACACTATATTAGGAACATATAAATTTGGTAGTTTCAAAACTATAGTAGGGTTATACAAAACATTAGAAATTCCACTAGGTTATTTAATAACCTTTCCAAAAAGGAATTACCAAATTTCTTGATTTTGCTTCTTCTTCCTTGTTCCTTGATTGTGATTCTTGTCCCTTTGTGTCCATAGAATATTTGTTTTAGAGTAAATATTCCTTATATGTTGGTCCTAGCTGGAGAGTGACATTGTTGGAGGCCAAGGAGAGAGCATCCATGCATTGAGAAACAATAAGAGACATGAGTCATGTACTTTCCACTTCAAGGTTTTCAGTTCTTTGTTGTTATTAGCAAAGGAGATGAATGGCATTGGAATTATGTGAGGCACTAGCCGACTCCAGCTTAAATAATTTGTTAGAGATTATGACTATAGCATTGTTGAATTCCTGATTTATTTCCTCTTCTCTTTGAAGCACATTTCAAACATCCTTCACTGTTGGGACCTCCATGTCAAGCCTGTTAAACAACATTATGCCAAAATAAATTGATTTCTCGTTATAGAGATAGATATACCCAGATCGAATATAATTGTTGCTTGGTCAAGGTAGATGCCATTCAAACTGGAGCTAAGAAACCATTGAGAAGCAAATAAATATAGAAATAAATTGAATACCATTAAATAATATGAAGATCACTAGAGTGCACTAAGAAACCAAGGGATGCTTGGTCAAAGATGTTGATGAATCCCACATAAAGAGCCTAGATTGGGGTGAAGACCTTACTTCAAGCCTATGGAAATACCCATAGGGCCACAACCCAACAAAACATAGCCCATTATTACCCCTATTACTTTGTGATTCCCTATCCTTAAAATAATACCACGCAATAGTTAAGGAAACATGACTACTAAAACCAAACCTTGCAAAAACCACATAGACCCATTCATTAGACTAAACCAACTACATCATATCAACTCCATTACCCTGCAATTCTTACGAGAGATCAAATTGTCACATTGAAGAACCATGAATGAGCTTGACTAAAACAAGTGAGAGGGTAGGTATGCCACATGTCTCCTTCCAAACCATAATACTACCTGTTGGTCGGCTTAATTGTTGGATTAAACCTCTCAATATTAATTATCAATCCAGGAGTTGTAAACGCGAGTTGTACTGCGTCTTGGCTCAGCTTAATGGTCAGAGTATAAATATATTCCTTTGTAATGATAAACTAGATACTGGAATGAAACACACATTTGCTTGCAAACAAACAATATTGAAAGTGAAACTCACTGAACTAATTCCTATCAAGCAAACTCCATACTGCAATTAAACTACGAAGAAATCCTCAATCATGTAACATTCTCACACTCGCATTCTAATTTTTAAATCTCCTATGATAACCTTAAAAAACTAATCTATTAAATCTTCTCACTAACACTTGAAATTAATCTTGAAATAAGCAAAAAGACACACACATTATTCTAATGATAACTCACACATTAAACTAACTAAAAATACTCTTCATAATAAATTCAAGATTCAAATTAACAAAGGACAATTCTATCTATTGAAAGAAAACTACTCTCCTCCATGTAAAAATAACACTTAAAATATCCTATTAAAAATCGCATTATAAATAATCTATGATAAACCTTCTATTTAAAGATTTTAATCTAGGTGAAACAAATTATTCAAAAACAAACCTACTTCAAAATCAAATCATCACACTGCATTTAAACTTGATATCTCTAGCTAATCAAATCCACACTCAAACTTGCTCACATAAGGAAATGATTACACTATAAAAACAATAAAGAATCTAATTAAAAAGAGATCTAAAACAAAACAAATTCTAATTAAAAGAGATCTAATTATTGAGTGAAATCATGCGTAAACAAATCAAATGCACATTTAAATCCTGCAAACATTCAAAGAAATTAGGTAATGTGAACCAAACTCAAACTCAAAGCATTATTCTCATTCTATATTCAAATTCGAACTATTAAAATATGTTCTAATTCCATATTCAATTTCAGAAATCATAATCATTATATTCCTATCTCCCATTACATTCAATTTAATAAGAAGAATATATATTGAAATTCAAACGCAGATTATGTAATGAGTAATAGTTCTTTAGACCATTAATTTGTGCAATACGAAGATGACTGAAAAGGCTTTGAAATTGAACAGTAGCTACCAAAAATTCACACATTCATACAGAAATCGGAAACTACGAACACATCTACTTATCTCCTGCTGATTGATAAGCTTAGCTCCAGAGGTGGTGGGCCCTCCCATGCCTGGAGTAAGCCTAATTAATGCAATGGATGAAAGCTTTTTAAAACATCAAAGACTGTAATTCGTAATGAATCATGGCACAACCCTACTACTCAAAACATGAAAGCGATGATGTATATTGAAAAGAGAATTTGGCAATCGATTTATTCAAATCACAGCAATCCCTCTATCGATATTACATTTCTCTGCAAATTAGATGCCAATCCTACATCTCAGAAATTCGACCTCTGAGAAATTTCGACTCTACATCTAAGTAAATCAACCTTACATCTCCAAAAATTAAATTGCCTTTCGACATCTGAGAAATTCCGCCCCTGTCTAATTGATGGACTACCTCCGTGCCTGAGAAATCAATTCCCCCTCCTTAGTGCATAGCCCCATGTTTTATAGTAGTAGAGCTGCTCCAATTAAGAGTTGATTGTTGCCTAGGATACAAAATTAAGATTCAAGTAAATACAATTTGGGAAAAATCAGAATGAGAAGATTTTCTTCCCAACTTTAGTTTGAGTTGGGTCGATTCGGCTTCTGGAAGACTTTGATCTCATGCCTTGCTGGAAGAGACAACGCACATCTATTTGGGGCATCGCATAGCTATAATTGGTGCCTTAACCCACAACACAATGAGGTGATGACCTTTTGAACGCTGGCGTTGAACATCATGTAGATTCCTGATAATGATTGTTTTTATTGTTCCTTCCATATTTCTTCCAGTCCTCTGGAAAATGCACTATGTTTGCCTATAAATATGGTAATGTGATTGGATTTTTACTTGGGGACGAGGTATTCTGGACTTGAGAGCCAAGATGCATTGATGGGGAAGAAATTCTTCATCGCTTCCATGGTAAATGGTTATCTTCCAGTCCAATTTTTCCCACAATTTTCAGGTAGGCATCCGCATATGACAGTATGCCAAGCAGCACGGTGGGTGTGGCACAATAACTTGTCAATCAGAAAATGTCTTAATTTTGTCTCTTGTAATCTGCTTAAATATGAAGTTCCAAAGATGATGGTGCTTGTAGATGACCAAGCACACCATTCTGCTAACATGTTCATGTCAGGAAGCAGTGGAAGCCCCAAATGAAATTAGCTGCCATACTTCGCCTTCCTCGGCTGGTAGTCTCACTGGGAACACCTATAAGCTCGGGACTCGAACAAGGTCTTGCGAAATGGAACATTAGTTTTTATTCAGATTCACCCCTCATGAATGGACGCTGGTAAACATGAATTCCTTCATCATTAATAGCTTTGAACTGACCTGGCTTAACAACTTCACCCGGACTAGATTTAATAAGCAATTGTCAATAGTCCAGATGAGTCAATATAAACTGAAACCCGCATAATGCCTCTGTCAATAATAAAGTATGCTCAATGAAAATACCGTCTCCTTCTTGAATTTTGAATGCTCATTTTGTTGAACCACAAATATGATGTCGCCAGTAACTATGTCGGGTGCTTCATCTTCTTCCCCTTGGAAAGTGACCCTCTAACCATTTCGCATTCCCTTCTCAACTGTGACCTTGACCGTAAGGTGGAGGAAACACAAAGGGAAGAGAATTGACCCTAGCATAAAGAGTGCCCAAATTTTAAACCTATTGATCACTGTGTTATTTTCTGGTAAGTTTAGATAGTGAAGATGCATGTTTCATAAAGTCCTCAAGCCTGTAAACATGGATGACATTGAACTCCCATTTTCTAAGTGAGTATTTGCTAAAATACAGGTCAGTTTCGTCGCCTTTGGACTTATCAAAAGGTTTAGAAAGTTCTTCTTCCAACTTCTGGCCAACATGAAACTGGTTGAACTTCTGCGAAAACTGCTCTGCTGAAATGTATCTATATGGCTTTTCGTTGTCCTCCCAATATTGTTCTTGATCCTTTCTAGAGGTAACCTCCTGCGAAAAGTTTGTCCTTCTGACATTATGATAACATCATCAAACAAACCAAATGTCTCAGGTGCTGGTTGTAGTAACGACATGGCTATTGTAGCTTGCCTGATATGTGAAACTTGTTGAAGACACTTTACAATCTCAAAATTAGTAGAGCTATCCAAGCCAATTGATATCTCATCCATGAATAGAGTATTTATTGGAGACATTATCATTTCCCAGTTGTTCTCTCACCACGATAAATTCCTCTTATCATGGCTACAATATCATCTTGAGCAAGGTCATAGCTTGTTTCCCTCTTGCATGTGGTGAATTTGTACTCAAATGCATTCCTGCACCGAACCTACATGCAACCAAGAAGGAATTTATTAAAAACAATCATCAAATTAAATAATAACAATATTTTATAAATTAATAGTTATTGTTTCTAAATTCCTCTAATTAACAACATAATTATTAAAACAACCAAGTAGAAGCATGTATTTATTTGATAAAAAAATCGTAAAAACATGGACAAAAATGCAACTCAACACTACCATTTTTTTGAATCCATTGCGAGCAAATTGAAGTGATGTTTAATGATTATACTTAATCTCATTAATTAAGAGACTAAACTATATCACCATTTTTTATCAGTAGCTCAGGCACTAAAGAGGTGGCCACCTTGGCTTAGTGGTATGATTTGGTATTCAATTCTCTCCTAATATGGAAAAAGGAAACCTTATGTTTCATGTCATTATTTCTACAATTGGGAAATCCACTGAGTATCAACCTTAATGGTTCATGGAAAGAATGGAAAATATTCTTGCAATTCCTATGGTCCTTACTTCTTTGGCACTCGTGGTATGTACCTTAATCATTGGACTCCAAATTTCAACCCAAAACATGATATTCCCTCTATGGTTCTAGTATGGATCCACTTTCCCCACTTGCCTCTCCACCACTAGAACAATGAAAATTTGCATTACATTGGAACTCTTTAAGGTGGTACATTGGTAAGACTATGCCAAAGGAGGTAATGTTTTCATGTGTGAGGATTTGTGTAGTGGTACACCTGGAAAAAGTGTTATCTTGTTGAAACTGGACAACTAAAAGCATGATTAACCATTGGACTATGAACAACTTCCCTTAGAGTGCAAGTGTTTCCCTAAATATGGAAATTTTACAAAATATTGTAATAATAATGCTCAAACAACTCCTCCAACCCCCTAGAAATAAGCCTAATGGTATATAGTCAAAAGAAAAATGAATCTCAAGTTGTTTTTTGTTGTTCAACCTTACAAGGCTACTCCATCATCTTCTAGGCCAATGACCCCTTTAGGACCGTAGCATGCGACTTCTCTTAAGTAGTTGTTGGGGGTTATTTTTATCCAAATCTGTGAATTTGTTGAAAAATCTCCAAGAGGATAATAAAAGTATCGTTTCGCACCCAAGAAAACAGGTTTGAAATCCTCTCTCAAGAAAAACAAATCCTATTTTTAGAAATTTTAGCCTTTTTAAGACCTAACCTTGTAGCCTTAGCTCCCTACATCTTAGAACCATAAAAGAAATACCCAAAATTGGAATTTTCAATAGATAACAATGTCTCTTAGTTGGGGAGGAAGGAAGAAATAGAACACCCCCAAGAGAAACTCTCCATCACTCCAAGTGCATACACTAGAAATAATTCTCATTATATAGAGGAAGAAGAAAAATAGGAGGATGGCAATGAAGGAAGATTACCAAATAATATTAGTCAAAAAATAACTAGTGACAAACAAGAAGAATTTGCAATTAGAGATAATCACTCAGTACTGGAAATGACACTTGCTATTGGATCTAGAATAATCAATAACCTTGGAGCTTCAACATTTTCCCATGGTAGATTCCACAACCCCTAAGGTAAGTAAAAAATATAATATTCTAGAATTTTATAGGACTTGGGAGTCACTATAAGGAGGAATCTATAGAGGACACTATTAAAACCAAAAAGTAGGCCATCATTTTACTCTAGAAGACAAAGATGGAGGATTTTAAATCCATTTTGAAATTTAAAAAACAACAATGTGTATGTGATGGTTCAACATCAATCTCATGTGGTGCCTTGGGATGTTTATGCATGTTCTAGAATAACACATGTTTGGAACTTGTTTCTTCTTATCAAACTTAACATTGGATATTAACTAGTTTTATTAATATCTAATCTAGCTGAACATTTAATATTTTTAATGACTAGATGCTAGTAGTCTATAAAGTAATGGAGGTTTTTAGGGACTCTCTTTTAGTTGTACAAAACTTCGAGCATTCTTAATGAATTATAGTAGTGGGGATTTTAGTTTTACCCTGAATCATAAGGAAAAAAGAGGAGGGAACATTATAAGGGACCCATTTCAGGAAAGGATTGAGGATTTGATGCCAAAATGGGGATTTAGGGGATATCAAGCCAAGAAAAGGAAAATTTACTTAGTCAAACAAAAGAATGGGGCTTGGGCACATTGTTTCTCGACTCACCTTCTTCTCTAGGGTTATCTTATTGCTCCTAAGATTATTCCCTTAGTTATTTTATATCATAAACCTATTATGCTTGTTGTAAAGGAATCACTTGATTTTGGGACTTTTCATTTTAGGTTCAATCGATTTCTTCAATATCCAAGAGCTATGGATTTATGTCTAATGCATGGTGCACCTATATTTCTATCTCCCCTATACAGATTTGGGAAAAAATATCAAAGAGATGAACTCAACTCTCAAGAGCTAAGCAAAGCACTCTTTCATCCCCCAATTTTTTTGAGAAAGAATTGATTTAATCTCAACTCAACTCGGTGGAAAGTAAGTTGGAACCAAATAATGTATCTCTTGAGCTTCAACAACATGAATTTAGGATTTGTGAAAATATCCACAAGGTGCTAATATTTTAGGAAGAAACGTAATGGTTCAATTCAAGTATCAATTTTATACAATTTGGGTTTAGTAACATAGATTTGTTTCATTGATAGACTATTGCATGATTGCAGAAGAAAAATTTCAACGAGCTCATATTGGAATATGGAAACAAGGTATTTTATTTATAGGAAAGTTGTAGCCATTAAGTATTTTTAATCTATACATACCAAGTAGAATGGAGCATATTTGAAAGCAATAACACATATGCTCAACAATATCTCAGCCACTCTCTCCCTATAAGACAATAAGGAGCTTATAAATGTCATTTATGAGTAAAAAATCATCAATGTGATTAGGATTCTTGACCCTAATAAGGAACCTCTCTCATAACGATTCAACTATAGAAATTAATGTGTAGATTCTAAACTGCTCATGAAAATTAATAAATCAAAAGACTAGAAGCTACTCTACTAATCTGTGGAATCTAATTCATGATCAAGAACACATAACATCACACATGCGCAAATATTTTCTAGGGGAAAGAAACTACTCAAAACCCCTTACTACATGTATTGCATTAATAAAATAATAGAGATGAAATACAATGCTTGATCAAGCCTAAGCACAACCTGCATGTGTATAGTCTATCTCTATGCCTGACTGACTTGACTTGACTAATACTTAGCATATTTTTCAAGGCTCCAAGCTCCTATTCCCTTTTTTTGTTCCTTGACAAATTAGCCCTTATTTTTAGGGAAATTCCTCAATTGGATTGTACAATTCCTGTAGGCCCATTCTTTGACTACATGCACCACCTGTACACATGGGACTAATCTACAAATGATAGTACATTGCCTTGGAATCTCCATCTCAACTGGGTAACTCAAATTCCCTGCATGTAATAGTTATTTTGGGTTGATTAATCAGTTAACCGGATGACCACTAAGTGTGATTGAAGTTACACTGCACAACTTGACCTTCCACTAGTTTCTTCAATAGTTGGAACTAGTTTAACTGACTATAACTCAACTTAACTAAAATATATTTCTACAAATTAGAAATCAATCATGTTGAACTAAACTCAAGCTTCACCAACTCGAATTAACTGAGTTAATTGAGTGATAAGTGCCATGTCAACTCAATTAACTACCTCCAAGATTCTACTGATGTGGAGATTCAAATTTTCTCTAATTTGACTAAGGAAATGTCAAACTAAGACTTTCTTGTTGAATTTTCAACACTCCCTCTTAGCAAGAAAGGGATTATCTGCCACCCCAACCCTGCCTCTATGGAACTCAAATTTTTCTCTTGACAAAGCCTTTTTCAAAATGTATGCATCTTTTTCCTCTATCAAAATGTGCTACAACAACATGATATGCCTTTACACACAATCTCGTAGATGGTTGTATTGGATATATATATGCTTGGATCAATCATAAAAAACAATATTTTCAGAGAGCTTGATGCAACTCTTATTATCATAGTAAATCACAGTAGGAACCATAATCTGACCAAATAACCCAACAAGAATTTTTCTCATCCAGATTGCCTCACATGTTGCTTGATTGGCAACCATGTACTCTTCTTCTGTTGAGATAAGTTCCACATATCTCTAATTCATGTTGTACCAAGAACATGGAAACTTTTAGGGGCTAATATTCGCAGGTGGGTTAATTTTCCATGATTTTTCCAAAAAAATGATTTGCCAATTTCCATTTTTTATAAAAATGATTCGCCCAAATTTTACAATATAAAATTATTTTACCTTAAAAATCGCCAACATTATACAAAGTATACATAAAATTCTTAAAAATTTGAATAATTTTACAAATACATGAATACACATTTTATAGTTTTCATATTAGGGACTAGTGAGATTCGCCAATGTTTTTAAACTTCAAGATAATTTTCCATCCTTGAAATTTTCCCTAACCAAGAAACCACTCTGAACCCAACACTGAAAAATTCCCCCTAATGTGCTCTTCTAATCTCATAGACTCCCAGGAAAATCTGCATCTGTGAAGCCACATAGATTCACTCCCTCTACTTGTTTGTACCATAGTCAAAACTAAGGAATGTCTTTGAGGTACTATAGAACATGCTTAGCTTCCCTCGAAAATAATTTGGTCGGTCGAACCATAGCTTGCCTCAACAAGTTTATCGCATAACATGTTTGGTCTTATGTTTACAAGATACATGAGTGAACCCATAAACTTACTATAAATAATAGTATCCACTTCCTCACCTGAATTGGCATCCTCCTTCCTCCAGTTGGTCACTAGAGATGTCTCCATGGGCTTGCAATTCTGCATGTGTAACTTCTAAAGTATCTCTTTGGCATACTCACCCTGAGAGACAAGAAGTTCCCCTTCTCCTTGTCATACTTCCAGTTCGAGTAAATAGTGCATGAGACCCATGTCCTTCATTTCAAATTCTCTTGCAAGGTCTTCCTTGCAAGATCTAATCAATTTTTCATCACTATTAAAATCCAATCATCAACATATAAGAAAATAATCAACAATTTACCTTCTACCAAAACATGATATAGGTTTGCATTCACTTCACTTTTGTTGAAGCCCAAACTAGTGAGATAGCTATCGATCATGATGTACCAAGCACGGGGTGCTTGCTTCAATCCATACAAATATTGCTTGAATCTGTGCACATTTGACTCTCTGTCAAAGGTCTCAAAACCTTTTGGTTTCTTGATGTACACCTCCTCCTCAATAACTCCATTTAGGAATGTTATCTTCACATCCATCTGGTGGATCTTCCACCCCATATATGCAATCAGAGCTAGAATTGACCTTATGGAAGAGTACCATGCTACTAGAGAAAAGGTCTCCTCATAGTCAGTTCCCTTGACCTGAGAGAACATATTTGCCACAAATATGGCCTTGTATTTCTCTATGATTTGGTTTGTTGCATGATTCACTTTGTAAAACCATCTCAACCCCACCACTAATTTGTCCTCTAGTCTTGGGAGCACTTCCAAAAAATTGTTCCTGACTATGGAATCATATTCCTCTACCATAGAATCAACCCATACAAGCTACTTTATTGCTTCCTCTAATGAGGATGGTTTTGTCTCTACTATCTCAGTCATCAGAGCCAAGTAGATATTGTATTGATCTAGTGACCTCCTTTTCCTGCCCTATGAAGTGGGTGCTCCCACATTCTCTCTAGCATCCCACAATAATATGTCACCTTCCTTGGTGTTATCACTAAGTTGGTATAGATGGGTTGCTCCACCAGACAACCTAGAGTAACTCTTTCAAACCAACTTCTAGCTTAAAATTAGCCTTTTCAGCATGAGAGGGCTCTCTCAAAGATATTGATAATATCATGTAAATCAAGCTCAGAGATGGCTAACTTTGGCAAAAAAAAATTAAATGTGTTTATTTGCAAATGAAAAATGTATATAATTCACTACCATTGGTCTTATGGATTCAGTGTTAAGAAACTCAGTGACAATGGTTCTTCTTGTGGAAGATGAGGCATATAGATGTATTTATGAAATAGGCAATACACACATATACACAGTATTTTAATTCTAGAAGGAAGTTATAGCATGATTAACATGAATTCTAAGTAATCAAACATCAAAGTACTGAAGGAAAAATATCAAGATACATAGGACAAGTACTCATGAAAAAATCAGATGAATCTCAAGTGAAGAAAAGGCCAACAGCCATTGTATATTGCTGATCAGAAAATGTTTACAATAGTAGTAGTGTAAATAACATCATGCAACCTGCTCTTCTTCAATATTTTTCCTATTAATAGACTTTGGCACCTTTACATTGGATCTGCCTACATGGCTAGATCATCGAATCCTTTTTATGACACCTATTCTAACAACAAGCAAATTACATGGAAATGAAACTGACATCTACTAAATTTAGAACTTAGAGACCTACTAGGACTCTTCCACCTATTTATTACATCAACTAACTAAAAATACTACATATTTACATCGAAGATAGTCATGTGCTTGGGTGGCACTGACCATGACAAAAACATTAATGCCTCCACTAAGTTATGAGACTATTCTTCCTACTTTTAAGGAGGTGGTGTTATGACAAATGATGAATGTCTTCATGATGCGATGGTGAGTTGGATATCCTTTTAGAAGACCACGCCTCTAACAAAATATTTCTCTAATACTCTTTAAGCTTTCCATGTGGTTATCTTACCTCCAATGAACCATCAAAACTCAAAATTTCTACAAAAAACTTGCTCATTGTAGAAACAAGGGAGTCAAGGCAAGTTCGTAGAAAAATTTCGTAGAAATTGATTTCACCAATCTATGCCACCTATTAGCCCTATTTGTTGATTTGGAAATGTTTTTTGAGTCAAAATAGCTAAATACAATTTTTTACCCTTCTTGATTTTGACCATAGCTGTGATTTAAGAAAAAAGACACCTACAGCGAGTTCGTAGTGAAATCTGGGCTTCAAGCATGGGATTCGCTACGAAATTTACTAATTGGCAGTGAACTCAAAATTTGTCCTTTCTTCTTCAAAAATTTTCCTATGGGTCTGCAAATATTGATTCTGAATGATGCAAAATTGTCAAAAATATAGTTAGTCCACTCTTTAAACTTTAGAAACTTCACCTTTGGCAGTAGGAGCTTGAATCCCTTTAGGTTCATTTATGACTATGATTTTAAGACCTTTTTTCTTTAACTCTGACTGTATCATCTCCATTTTCTCTTCTAGCTCTTTGACCTGGCCTTTGAGTTTCTTTCTTTTAGCTTGTAACCATAAATTTCTCTTTCTTGTGTGCTTCATAACCCTTCGTAGAGGAAGTGTCCTTTTCAGCAGTTTCTTGGCATTGGTCAATGACTCATCATATTTATTTAGTTGCTCATTTCCATTTTCTTTGAAATCTACCATCAGCTTCCTATCTACCTTGGCTTCTTGGAACTCCAATTTGGCCTCAAAAACATCTTCTCTAGCCACTCTTAACTTCTCTTTTAACATTTGCACATCAGTTTTTTCAACCAATTTCTCTTTACCCTTCCTTTGCACAATGATCTCCTCTGTTGTTGGAGAAAAATCAATGATCTCCTCTGCGATAGGTTGTTTTCCTTTGTCAGTAACCACTTTCATTTTTTTTTCCATGACACCTTTGGCAATTTGAAGCCTAGTGAGTGGTTTTCCTGGCTGAAACATAAACCCTACATCTTCCCCTGAAAAATCAATCTTTTTAGAAGTTCCACCCTTATTTTTCTTCTTATTCCCTTTAACATCTAACTCTAACCACTAGACTCTCCTCAATGCCTATGGCTTGAAGAATATCTTCAAGGTTGCCCTTCCTAATTTTTCGAATTATGTTTTTCCTTCTATGGCTTTTCTTGTTAATCTTTAGTTTGCTGCTTGCACGTGTAGGCTGTGGAATTTTTGTATCTTGTGCAGGCTCTACTTCAATATCCATGGGATATATAATAGGTTCCATCTCCTCCTCATTCACACCCTTTGTCTCAGCTGCAATTTTTCTCTACTTCAATATCCATGGGCTTTATAATGGGTTCCATCTCCTCCTCATTCACACCCTCTTCAAAGTTTCCCTTCCCAATTGATTGACTTCTATTTTTCCTCCTATGGATTTTCTTGTTGATCTTTGGTTTGCTGCTTGTAGGTGTAGAATGTGGAATTTATATCTCTTGTGCAGGCTCTACTTCAATATCTATGGGCTCTATAATGGGTTCCATATCCTCCTCATTCAAACCTTCTGTCTCAACTACAGGTTTGTCACTCTTGCTTGAAGGAGTGGATTTTTACTCTGGAGTTTTCTTGGGTGTTACCGAATCAACCTCATAACCACTGAGAAAAATAAAGGTAGCCTAGTCTCTGTTTAGTTTTTTCAACTCCTCCAGCACCAAGATTTTGATCAACCCATACGGAAAATAAAGATCTCACTGCTTTCTAGCCTAGCTTGAACCTTGTCTGACATCTTACCTAAGCTCCTAAACAAGAAAAATGGAAGATAAAGAGGCTTATTACCATTGAAGTGCAACAAAAGCTTGAAATGGTAATGATATACCATATGAAATCTCCCCTCACAAGTAAATTATTTTTGGATTAATAGCAACAATTTTGAGTAGTCTTCTTTCATGTAGCTTCTTGGGATTCCAGATGTCATGTCTGCTCCAATGTGCTTGGGATTTTAATTCATCACAGTTCTGCATCTTAAACTTAGTGGCTTTGAACCACTCTTCACCCATCCTTGGTATCTCTATGGCTTGAGCAATTTTCTTAGGTGAAACTACAAAACTTAGCACCCCCACCTTCGAAGTTGTACCTATGAAATTCACTACAAAATCTTTTGATACCTGGGCATGAAAACCTTGAAGTTTTTGGCAAAATTTCATGCATCCAATGTTGCTGAAAGCTTCTGCAAATTTGGGGTCTTCTGATCCGGATTTATGCAGGAACGCAACAGAATAAACACATAACCATAAATACAGAGATGCAGCGGAAATAACACTTCATTTCATTAATATCAAAGAACTGAAATTTGCTTACAGACAATGAAAATAAAACTAGCTAGGGTACTGGTAGCTATCTCTGAGAAGAGATGTGGTGGCTACAGACCTCTGAACTGCTTTACAATGAGGCGCGAGGGCCTATTTATTATTGAGAAACAATGGAGAAACCTAAACATCCCAAAAACCTAACCCTAGGAGATGAAGCGCCAAAACTATGGGCCGTTATGGGGACCAGGAGATGGTGGAATACTAAGCTCGAAAAGCATTGTTCCCTACAGCCTTGGTGATGGTGTACGGCCCGTATCGGAGCGGGCGAAGCTTGCGATGGGGTCCAGTGAGGCGCTCCTTCTGCAAATGTAGCCATACTTTGTCACCCACCTGGAAGTTGTGTGGCACCGGTGTTGATCATGGCGTTGCTTGTACTTGGCATTGGCTCTGTCCAATATATCATGAACCTGTTGGCGGATGTGTTGAATGCGCTCGATGAAGCTACTTGCTTTATCAACTTCAGACTGGACATGATCTGAATTGGCCTGAGCAGCTGCAAATGGCATGGCTACGTCAATGGGACATAGTGGCTGGAATCCCAAGCCCACCTGAAAGGGGCTATGGCCGATTGAACTGTGGAGAGCCCGATTATAACTATGTTGTACATAGAGGAGGCTCTCGTCCCATGTGCGTGGATGCTTTGAATTGTACATGCGCAGAATGTGTACAATCATTCTGTTGACGACCTCTGTCTGGCCATCTGTTTGGGGATGGAAAGCTGTGGACTTGGTGAGCCTTGTGTCCAACATGGACCAGAGGCTGGACCAAAATGTGCTGAGGAACCTGCTATTCTCGATCCGATATGATAGAGCGCGGGATCCCAAAGTGAACCCATACTCTTTCAAAGAAGAGTTTAGCGATAGCTTCGCTGTGATATTCTTCTTACGGAGCCGCCATAATGGCCATCTTCGAGAATCTATCAACGACCACGAAAACACGGTCATTTCCATTCTTAGTAGAGGGCAGGTCCCGACATGTAATCCATGGAGATGGATTCCCATGGTCGACTAGGGGTAGGTAGTGGAGTATATAGGCCTTGCTTCTTGATGGTCGGCTTAGCAATGGCACAAGTAGTGCGGGGATCCGATGTGCTTCTCGACATCCTTTCGAAGGTTCGGCCAATAGAAATACTTACGTAGTATTGCTACTTTGTTTTCTCGACCCCGAAATGCCCAACAACCCGACCGTAGTGTGCTTCCCATATCATCTTGGCACGCTCGCTTGAAGGAACACACGGGTGTCCCGAGTGACATAAAAGTGCATCTTGGAGGTGAAAATTTGGAACTTGCGTGCCCCCCAAGAGTGCCTTGTACGTACGGCTGGATCTCGGGTCACTCTCATAGAGAAGCGGCCAATCGAAGTCTCGTGCCCACAAGAGTTGAGCACGGTGGTGAGCGCCACGATCGGTGGTCGGGTCGACGCGAGTCTGCAACATTATTGGTGCTACCCTTCTTGTACTTGATGTTCAAATGAAAGCTGTTGCGGATATGTGGACCACTTCGATGGCGATCATTACTGCAACTTCCCTTGTGTCTGTATGAGCTGCAGGGGGCCGGTGGTGCCGTGTGGATGATTGTTTCCTTCCCCAAAATGTAATGCTTCCATTGTCGACGGAGCTTGCACAATGGAATACATTTCTTTGTCATAGGTGGGATACTTGCGAGCTGTCTCGGACAATGTCTCACCGTGATATGCCATTGGATGTCCTTGTTGAGTAAGAACTGCCCCAATAGCATAGTCGGAGGCATCTGTCTCGATCTCAAACGAGGCTGCTGCAAGTCCGGTAAGGTGAGCAGAGGCGGAACATAGGCGATTTTTCAATTCTTTGAACGCCTTCTGTTGAGGTTCCGACCAAAAGAATTTTGCTCTTCCTCCTCCTTTGGTGACTTGACTCAAGGGCCAAGTGATATGAGAGAATCCCAACACGAATCTACGGTAAAAATTAGCAAGACCCAGAAAGCTGCTAATTATAGTAGTCGGGGTTGGCCAATCCCGAATGACTTGGATCTTGGCTGGATCCACATGCACCCCCTTTTCATCAATAATGTATCCCAGATATTGAACACTGGGTCATGCCAAACGTGCACTTCTCCAAATTGGCACACAACGTGTGTTGCCGCGATGTTTGGAGGACTTGTCGGATGTGATGAAGGTGCTCTTCCCAAGTCTTGCTTTGAAGATCGAGAATGTCATCCAAGTACACCACTACGAATGAGTTGGTGAATGGCCGCAAGATGTCGTCCATCATCCTCATGAAGGTTGCGGGAGCATTCGTCAACCCGAAAGGCATGACCGGCCATTCAAAAAGGCCTTCCTTAGCTTTGAAGGCGAGTCTTCCACACATCGAGAGGGTTCAATTGGTACTCGGTGATACCTAGACTTCGGGTCGATCTTGCTGAAATATTTTGCACCTTGGAGTTGGTCCGAGAAGGTCATCAATCCGTGGGATTGGGTACCTATTCCGGACGAGTAATCTTGTTCGGCGCCGATAGTCAATACGAGTCTCCACGTCCCATCCTTTTTACGTACCAACACGATCGGGCTCCCACATGGTGATGAACTTGGTCCGATGTGACCTTTTTGCAACGACTCCCGAATACGCCTCTTGATTTCATCATTTTCCGGAAACGGAGCGTCGATAGATCGGTCCATTGGGTAGCGGCGCACTCGGGGTCGGATCAATCGGGTGCTTGACACTGGCGATGCGGAGGAACCCCCCTGTGGGTGAGGTGAAGATGTCCCCGTACTCCTCCACGACCTTATCCATTTGTTGTTGTCATGCGAGAGGGGGCCCCTGTCCGGAGGTCGTGGCCACGGTCTTCTTCTTGCCACGGGGGCGGATCATCGGGGAAAACGAATTTCCTGGTTTGGGAAATGAGCTACTCGCATTGTTTTGCGAGTAACCAAAGAGATAGTCGTAGGAGGTGGTACCTGCGGTATCTCGTACAACTTATTTCCAAAAGTAATAATAACGAGCACGAGGTCGAGACTCATACACGGCATGGCGCTTCCACAAGTATGGTTGTCCTAATAATACATCGAAACATCAATAGGAGCAACGTCACATAATACCTCATCAGTGAAGGGCTTGATGCTATAGGGAAGGCGGCAACTGTCGGGCGACGCGGAGATCTCGTCCTTGGTGAAGCCACCGATGGTGTATGGATGTGGGTGAGTCGTGGTCGGCAAGCCCAACCGCTTCACGGCGTCTGCTGAAATGAGGTTCTTTTGGCTCCCATTGTCGACAATGAGCTGTACGGGGGGGAGCCCTTTACCCACATCCGAGAGTGGAAGAGACGTTCCTCCTCCTCCGGATCTTCCGGTTCCTCCTTCCGGACCTTTGTAGTGGGAACAGTGGCGTTGGGCTCCGCATCAATAATATGTTTCCCTTTTTCATTCCCCTTTTCGGAGTTCGATTCGGAGTCGAGCATGCATACGACTCGAAGCCCCTCATCTCGGCCACTAGCGACTGCTTGCCCCGACACTCACTTGTGTTGTGAGTGGAGCTCTTATGGAACTCACACCACTTTCCCGTGTCCTTCTTTGGCTTTACGGTGTTGTTCTTTTCTTGTGGCTTTGGTGGGTTGTCTTTAGCCGCCATGCCTTGGCTCTGTCCTTTGTTCTGCGGTTTGGAAGCACCTTTTCCTTGCCTCTGATACCACTGATCCGGATTTATGCAGGAACGCAACAGAATAAACACATAACCATAAAGATAGAGATGCAGTGGAAATAACACTTCATTTCATTAATATCAAAGAACTGAAATTTGCTTACAGACAGAAAGGAAATAAAACTAGCCAAGGTGGCAGTAGCAGCTATCTCTGAGAAGAGATGTGATGGCTACAGGCCTCTGAACTGAGTTACAATGAGGCTCGAGGGCCTATTTATTATTGAGAAACAATGGAGAACCCTAAACATCCCAAAAACCTAACCCTAGGAGATGAAGCGCCAAAACTATGGGGCCCCGTTTGGGTAAATTGGTGTTTCAACTTCCCAGGGACGTAACTTTGGCATACTATCTCCGTTTGACGCATATGATACATCATTAGAAAGCTCTATCCGAGGACTACAGCTGTCGGGACGAATTTTATCAGAAAATTCGCTGGCGCTTTCATACCCAAAAACGTCGTTTAGGGCCTCAAAACGGCTCCGGAAGTTCAGGACCCGAAAAACTGCTAAAAATAGTAAGTTATGCCGAAACTGAAAAACTGAAAGAGACGATGGTGGGGGGCCAAGTGGAATAGGTGGGTGGCCACCAATATCCACCTGGATCATTCCTCCCCCCTTAGGAAGCAATGGTCCCCATTGCGTTAAGTTCCCCCATGAGATGAGGAAATTTCTGCTGAACTTGGTCCCTGGTGAACCACTTTCCTTGGTGCAGGAGTTGGCCAGCTTTGACAACCCGATACAGTTGGATCCTCTGTTGGCGAGTGTTCTTAATTTGCATGTCCATGATACAATCTGTGGTGGCATGTTCCATGCATTCTGGGTTTAACTCTATTGGTGTGAGTTGTTCTGCAATGTCAGAGGTGTCCAGTAGAGGTGGGAAGTAAGGACGAAGGAAATCCACATTGAAGACTGGGTCCAGACCAAGGAATGGTGGAATACTGAGCTCGAAGGCATTGTTCCCTATAGCCTTGGTGATGGTGTATGGTTCGTATCGGAGCGGGCGAAGATTGTAGTGGGGTCTAGTGAGGCGCTCCTTCTGCAAATGTAGCCATACTTTGTCGCCCACCTGGAAGTTGTGTGGCACCGAGTGTTGATCATGTGCCGTGTGCTTGTACTTTGCATTAGCTGCATCCCAGCCATCATGGGCTTTGTTTGGCGGATGTGTTGAATGCGCTCGGTAGGCTTCTGCCTTTGTCCAACTTCAGAGCGGGCACGGGCATCTCCAATCGCTGTTTGTTGCAAATGGCATTCCGTGATAGGACATAGTGGGCTGGAATCCCAGAAAGCCTGAAAGGGGCTGTAGCGATTGGTATGGAGAACGGTTATAACTATGTTGTACATAAGGGAGGCTCTCGTCCCATGTGCGTGGATGCTATAAAGAGTACATCATGGCCAGAATGTTCATGATACGATACATTGGCCGACACGCAGTACGGCCATACGTTTGGGGATGGAAAGGCTGTGGACTTGGTGAGCCTTGTGTCCGCATCATTGACCAAAGGTGGACAAAATGTCTTTGGGGAACACTGCTATCTCGATCGTGTGATGAACGTGGGATCTAAAGTTATGAACCCATGCTACGTTCAAAGAAGAGTTTAGCAGTGGCTTCTGCTGTGATATTCTTCTTACAGGCCGCCATGATGGCCATCTTCGAGAATCTGTCAACGACCACGAAAACACGGTCATTTCCATTCTTAGTAGAAGGCAGGCCCGACATGTAATCCATGGAGATGGATTCCCATGGTCGACTAGGGGTAGGTAGTGGAGTATATAGGCCTTGCTTCTTGATGGTCGGCTTGGCAATGGCACAAGCAGTGCAAGATCTGATGTGCTTCTCGACATCCTTTTGAAGGTTCGGCCAATAGAAATACTTCTGTAGTATTGCTACTGTTTTCTCGACCCCGAAATGCCCAGCGACTCGACTGTAGTGTGCTTCCCATATCATCTTGGCACGCTCGCTTGAAGGAACACAAAGGTGTCCCAGGTGACATATAAGTGCATCTTGGAGGTGAAAATTTGGAACTTGCGTGCCCCCCAAGAGTGCCTTGTAAGTGTGGCCGAATTCTGGGTCACTCTCATAGAGAAGCGGCCAATCAGAAGTCTCGTGCCCACAAGAGTTGAGCACAGTGGTGAGCGCCACGATCGGTGGTCGGTTGAGGCAGTCTGCAACATGATTGGTGCTACCCTTCTTGTACTTGATGTTCAAATGAAACTGTTGCAGATATGTGGACCACTTCTGATGGCGATCATTCTGCAACTTCCCTTGTGTCTGTGTGAACATGGGGCGGGTAATTACCGTAGTGGATGGGTGTTCCTTCCCCAAAATGTAATGTTCCCCCGTGTCTGACAGAACATGATGGAATACATTTCCTGTCTGGGTGAGATACTTACGAACTATCTCAGACAGTGTCTCCTTTAGTGAGCATGTAGATGTCTGTTGGTAAGAGCGCCCCAATGGTAGGCTTTTCTGTCTATCTCAAATAGGTACAACGCAGTACGGTAGGTGAGCAGAAGTGAGAACATAGGCGATTTTTCAATTCTTTGAACGCCTTCTGTTGAGGTTCCGACCAAAAGAATTTTGCTCTCGCTCCTCCTTTGGTGACTTGACTCAAGGGCCAAGTGATATGAGAGAATCCCAACACGAATCTACGGTGGAAATTAGCAAGACCCAGAAAGCTGCGAAGCTCTGTTATAGTAGTCGGGGCTGGCCAATCCCGAATGACTTGGATCTTGGCTGGATCCACATACACCCCCTTTTCATCAATAATGTATCCCAGATATTGAACCTGGGTCATGCCAAACGTGCACTTCTCCAAATTGGCACACAACTTGTGTTGCCGCAGTGTTTGGAGGACTTGTCGGATGTGATGAAGGTGCTCTTCACAAGTCTTGCTGAAGATCAGAATGTCATCCAAGTACACCACTACGAATGAGTTGGTGAATGGCCGCAAGATGTCGTCCATCATCCTCATGAAGGTTGCGGGAGCATTGGTCAACCCGAAAGGCATGACCAGCCATTCAAAAAGGCCTTCCTTAGCTTTGAAGGCAGTCTTCCACACATCAGAGGGTTCAATTGGTACCTGGTGATACCCAGACTTCAGGTCGATCTTACTGAAATATTTTGCACCTTGGAGTTGGTCCGGAAGGTCATCAATCCGTGGGATTGGGTACCTATTCCGGACAGTGATCTTGTTCAGCGCCCGATAGTCAATACAGAGTCTCCACGTCCCATCCTTCTTCTGTACCAACACGATCGGGCTCCCACAGGGCGATGAGCCGGTACGATGTGACCTTTGCCATGACTCTGAATACTTATCGTTCATCATTTCCCGGAAACAGAAAGGCTTGATAGATCGGTCCATTGAGTAGCGGCACAGGGGTGGAATCGTCGGGTGCCCGGCAGCGGTGGAGAGGTACCACAGCAGGTGAGGTGAAGCAGCAGGAGCCTCCTCTGACCTTATCCATTTGTTGTTGTCGTGCGGAAAGTCTGTCTCGGAAGGTCGTATGCAGTATTCTTCTTATACTGGGGGCGGATGTGACTTAATTTTCCTGGTTGGAAGTAGACTTCTTGCTTTGTTCTGTTAACCAAAGTGAGTAGGAGGTGGTACCTCTGGTATCATGTACAACTTATTTCCCAAAGTAATAATAACAGCACGAGGTCGAGACTCATACACAGCATGACGCTTCCACAAGTATGGTTGTCCTAATAAAACATCAGAAACATCAATAGGAGCAACGTCACATAATACCTCATCCGTGAAGGGCTTGATGCTATAGGGAAGGCGACACTGCCGGCTGACGCGGAGATCTCGTCCTTGGTGAAGCCACCCGATGGTGTGTGGATGTGGGTGAGCTGTGGTCGGCAAGCCCAACCGCTTCACGGCGTCTGCTGAAATGAGGTTCTTTTGGCTCCCATTGTCGACAATGAACTGTACAGGGGAGCCCTTTACCCACATCTGGGGGTGGAAGAGACGTTCCTCCTCCTTTGGATCTTCCGGTTCCTCCTTTTGGATCTTTGCAGTGGCAACAGTGGCGTTGGGCTCCGCATCAATAATCTGTTTCCTTTTTTCATTCGCCTTTTCAGGTTCTGATTCGGAGTCAGAGCATGCATCTGACTCAGAAGCCCTCATCTCGGCCACTAGCGACTGCTTGGCCCGACACTCACTTGTGTTGTGAGTGGAGCTCTGTATAGACTCACACCACTTTCTAGTGTCCTTCTTTGGCTTTACGGTGTTGTTCTGTGGCTTTGGTTGGTTGTCTTTAGCGACGCACATAGCCTCTAATCTTTGTTACCACGGTTTAGGAAGCACCGCCTCGTGCAGTCCGGATTTATGCGAGGCATGTGAGAATAAACACATAACCATAAAGATAGAGATGCAGTGGAAATAACACTTCATTTCATTAATATCAAAGAACTGAAATTTGCTTACAGACAGAAAGGAAATAAAACTAGCTAGGGCACTGGTAGCTATCTCTGAGAAGTGATGTGGCAGCTATAGGCCTCTGAACTGCTTTAAAATGAGGCGCGAGGGCCTATTTATTATTGAGAAACAATGGAGAACCCTAAACATCCCAAAAACCTAACCCTAGGAGATGAAGCGCCAAAACTATGGGCCCCGTTTGGGTAAATTGGTGTTTCAACTTCCCAGGGACATAACTTTGGCATACTATCTCTGTTTGACGCATATGATACATCATTAGAAAGCTCTATCCGAGGACTACAGCTGTCGGGACAAATTTTATCAGAAAATTCGTTGGCGCTTTCATACCCAAAAAACGTCGTTTAGGGCCTCAAAACGGCTCCGGAAGTTCAGGACCCGAAAAACTGCTAAAAATAGTAAGTTATGCCGAAACTGAAAAACTGAAAGAGACAATGGTGGGGGGCCAAGTGGAATGGGTGGGTGGCCACCAATATCCACCTGGATCATTCCTCCCCCCTTAGGAAGCAATGGTCCCCATTGCGTTAAGTTCCTCCATGAGATGAGGAAATTTCTGCTGAACTTGGTCCCTGGTGAACCACTTTCCTTGGTGCGGGAGTTGGCCAGCTTTGACAACCCGATATAGTTGGATCTTCTGTTGGCGAGTGTTCTTGATTTGCATGTCCATGATACAATCTGTGGTGGCCTGTTCCATGCAGTCTGGATTTAACTTTGTTGGTGTGAGTTGTTCTGCAATGTCCGAGGTGTCCAGTAGAGGTGGGAAGTAAGGACGAAGGCGATCCACATTGAAGACTGGGTGCAGACCAAGGAATGGAGGAATACTAAGCTCGAAGGCATTGTTCCCTACAGCCTTGGTGACGGTGTATGGCCCGTATCGGAGCGGGCGAAGCTTGCGGTGGGGTCCAGTGAGGCGCTCCTTCTGCAAATGTAGCCATACTTTGTCGCCCACCTGGAAGTTGTGTGGCACCCGGTGTTGCTTGTACTTTGCATTGGCTCTGTCCAATATATCATGAACTTGTTGGCGGATGTGTTGAATGCGCTCGATGAAGCTACTTGCTTTGTCAACTTCAGACTGGACATGAGCTGAATCGGCCTGAGCAGCTGCAAACGGCATGGCTATGTCAATGGGACATAGTGGTTGGAATCCCAAGCCCACCTGAAAGGGGCTATGGCCAATTGAACTGTGGAGAGCCCGGTTATAACTGTGTTGTACATAGAGGAGGCTCTCGTCCCATGTGCGTGGATGCTTTGAGTTGTACATGCGCAGAATGTGTACAATCATTCTGTTGACGACCTCTGTCTGGCCATCTGTTTGGGGATGGAAAGCTGTGGACTTGGTGAGCTTTGTGTCCAACATTGACCAGAGGCTGGACCAAAATGTGCTGAGGAACCTGCTATCTCGATCCGATATGATAGACTGTGGGATCCCAAAGTGCACCCACACTCGTTCAAAGAAGAGTTTAGCAGTGGCTTCTGCTGTGATATTCTTCTTACAGGCCGCCATGATGGCCATCTTCGAGAATCTGTCAACGACCACGAAAACACAGTCATTTCCATTCTTAGTAGAAGGCAGGCCAGACATGTAATCCATGGAGATGGATTCCCACGGTCGACTAGGGGTAGGTAGTGGAGTATATAGGCCTTGCTTCTTGATGGTCGGTTTGGCAATGGCACAAGCAGTGCAGGATCTGATGTGCTTCTCGACATCCTTTCGAAGGTTCGGCCAATAGAAATACTTCTGTAGTATTGCTATTGTTTTCTCGACCCCGAAATGCCCAGCGACTCGACTGTAGTGTGCTTCCCATATCATCTTGGCACGCTCACTTGAAGGAACACAAAGGTGTCCCAGGTGACATAAAAGTGCATCTTGGAGGTGAAAATTTGGAACTTGCGTGCCCCACAAGAGTGCCTTGTAAGTGTGGCCGAATTCTGGGTCACTCTCATAGAGAAGCGGCCAATCAGAAGTCTCGTGCCCACAAGAGTTGAGCACGGTGGTGAGCGCCACGATCGGTGGTCGGCTGAGGCAGTCTGCAACATTGTTGGTGCTACCCTTCTTGTACTTGATGTTCAAATGAAACTGTTGCAGATATGTGGACCACTTCTGATGGCGATCATTCTGCAACTTCCCTTGTGTCTGTATGAACTGCAGGGGCCGGTGGTCTGTGTGGATGATTGTTTCCTTCCCCAAAATGTAATGCTTCCATTGTCGACAGGCTTGCACAATAGAATACATTTCTTTGTCATAGGTGGGATACTTGCGAACTGTCTCAGACAATGTCTCACTGTGATATGCCACTGGATGTCCCTGTTGAGTAAGAACTGCCCCAATAACATAGTCAGAGGCATCTGTCTCGATCTCAAATGGCTGCTACAAGTTTGGTAAGGTGAGCACTGGGGCAGAACAGAGGCGATTTTTCAATTCTTTGAACGCCTTCTGTTGAGGTTCCGACCAAAAGAATTTTGCTCTTGCTCCTCCTTTGGTGACTTGACTCAAGGGCCAAGTGATATGAGAGAATCCCAACACGAATCTACGGTAGAAATTAGCAAGACCCAGAAAGCTGCGAAGCTCTGTTATAGTAGTCGGGGCTGGCCAATCCCGAATGACTTGGATATTGGCTGGATCCACATGCACCCCCTTTTCATCAATAATGTATCCCGGATATTGAACCTGGGTCATGCCAAACGTGCACTTCTCCAAATTGGCACACAACTTGTGTTGCCGCAGTGTTTGGAGGACTTGTCGGATGTGATGAAGGTGCTCTTCCCAAGTCTTGCTGAAGATCAGAATGTCATCAAAGTACACCACTACGAATGAGTTGGTGAATGGCCGCAAGATGTCGTCCATCATCCTCATGAAGGTTGCGGGAGCATTCGTCAACCCGAAAGGCATGACCAGCCATTCAAAAAGGCCTTTCTTAGCTTTGAAGGCAGTCTTCCACACATCAGAGGGTTCAATTGGTACCTGGTGATACCCAGACTTCAGGTCGATCTTACTGAAATATTTTTCACCTTGGAGTTGGTCCAGAAGGTCATCAATTCGTGGGATTGGGTACCTATTCCGGACAGTGATCTTGTTCAGCGCCCGATAGTCAATACAGAGTCTCCACGTCCCATCCTTCTTCCGTACCAACACGATCGGGCTCCCACAGGGCGATGAACTTGGTCTGATGTGACCTTTCTGCAACAGCTCCTGAATATGCCTCTTGATTTCATCATTTTCCAGAAGAGAGCGTCGATAGATCGGTCCATTGGGTAACGAGCGCACAGGGTCGAATCGATCGGGTGCTTGACTTGGGCGGTGCGGAGAGGAACCCCTGTGCGGTGAGTGAAGATGTCTGCGTACTCCTCCCGACCTTATCCATTTGTTGTTTGTCATACGAGAGGGGGCCACATGCAGAGTCGTATGTGATCTTCTTCTTGCCACAAGGGCGGATCATCGAAATAGATTTCCTGGTTTGGGGACATAGACTTCTTTGCCAACACATTTTGCGGTAACCAAAGAGATAGTCGTAGGAGGTGGTACCTGCGGTATCTGTGTAACTGTTTCCCAAAGTAACAATAACAGCACGAGGTCGAGACTCATACACAACATGACGCTTCCAAAAGTATGGTTGTCCTAATAATACATCAGAAACATCAATAGGAGCAACATCACATAATACCTCATCCGTGAAGGGCTTGATGCTATAGGGAAGGCGGCGCTGCTGGCTGACACGGAGATCTCGTCCTTGGTGAAGCCACCCGATGGTGTATGGATGTGGGTGAGTTGTGGTCGGCAAACCCAACCGCTTCCCACGGCGTACGCACAAATGGGTTCTTTTGGCTCCCATTGTCGACAATGAGCGTACCGGAGAACCCTTTACCCACATGCGGGAGTGGAAGAGACATTCCTCCTCCTGCGGATCTTGGGATCTCCTTAGGGACCTTTGTAGTGGCAACGGTGGCGTTGAAATCCGCATCAATATGTCTCTTGATTTCCCTTTTTCATTCCCCTTTTCGAGGTTCGATTCGGAGTCGGAAGCATGCATCGACTCGAAGCCCTCATCGGCCACTAGCGGCGCGCGGCGAGCACTCACTTGTGTTGTGGTGGAGCTCTTATGGAACTCACATCCGCTTAGTGTCCTTCTTTGGCTTTACGGTGTTTGTCTTCTTTTCTTGTGGCTTTGGTGGGTTATCGCACAGCATGCATGCCTTGGCTGCAATCCTTTGATGCAGAGTTTGGAAGCACCTTTTCCTTGCCTGCGATGCCAACGATCGGTTATGCAGGAACGCAACAGAATAAGCACATAACCATAAAGATAGAGATGCAGCGGAAATAACACTTCATTTCATTAATATCAAAGAACTGAAATTTGCTTACAGACAGAATGGAAATAAAACTAGCTAGGGCACTGGTAGCTATCTCTGAGAAGAGATGTGGCGGCTACAGGCCTCTGAACTGAGTTACAATGAGGCTCGAGGGCCTATTTATTATTGAGAAACAATGGAGAACCCTCCACATCCCAAAAACCTAACCCTAGGAGATGAAGCGCCAAAACTATGGGCCCCGTTTGGGTAAATTGGTGTTTCAACTTCCCAGGGACGTAACTTTGGCATACTATCTCCGTTTGACGCATATGGTACATCATTAGAAAGCTCTATCCGAGGACTACAGCTGTCGGGACGAATTTTATCAGAAAATTCGCTGGCGCTTTCATACCCAAAAAACGTCGTTTAGGGCCTCAAAACGGCTCCGGAAGTTCGGGACCCGAAAAACTGCTAAAAATAGTAAGTTATGCCGAAACTGAAAAACTGAAAGAGACAATGGTGGGGGGCCAAGTGGAATAGGTGGGTGGCCACCAATATCCACCTGGATCATCTTCATTGAGTAACTTTAGATCCATGGGTTCATATCTTACATAGGAGCCTCCTTTATTTGTTTTCTTCTTCATGGCCATCTTCCTTTATACTATGTTGCCTTCTTGAAACTATGACACTTGTAAAGAGACAAATTGAAGGGAAATTTACTTGTAATGGAACTAGACTCTTCAAGGATGATAATCAACAGATGCATGCAAAGATCGAAGGGAGGATGACATAGAGCAGCATTGGAGGTGGATTTAAAAAGGTGGAATTCGAATATGGGAGGGATAATGACAAATGGGAGTGAATTTTATATATGTATGCCACTAATGATTATGCATGTTTGGATGACTCTAATAACTGATCACGTGACCTCACATTCACCCTAAACCTCTAAAAACTTGACACCTCGTCATACCCTTTATTGGTGCAGAAAAACATGATTCTGCAGCGTTTTCTGTTATAAATATGGTAGATTCGCTACGGACTGGTCAGGTGAGTCTGTAGAGAAAAATAGCTTGTTTGTAATTATATTCGCTGCAAAATCAGGAAAAAACAGACATGTGGCCACTACCTAAATTTAAACCAATGCATGTAGACCTTTGGTAGATTTTGATATATTTGACTCTGATGACATCACCAATGGACTATTCTAGACTTATGATAATGACCAATTCATGAGTTTTCATCAACTTCATGAACCAATTTTATGAGACAAATGACACCTATGCTAATGACCCTATCAATAAAAAATGAAATTTTATATGTGATAACACCTAGTCTGTTTCCTTCCTTCCATATATGTCTCTGCTTGAGTGGTTGTCTCCAAAAATTTGTGAGGTTCTTCCGTTGGAGGCAAAAGCAAATGATCTCAATGCAATTGAAGCTCCCTCTCAAGAGAACACCTCATTTCCTTCTCCTTATCAAACATCATATTGCTTCAAACAATTGTCATTCTGATAGATGGTAAGTACACAAAATACTCGTGAGATGTTTTTTTGTAACCCGCAAATATCCCCAACTTTGTTGTCGTCTCTAGATTTTTCGTTGACTCCTTGGAGACATGGAAATATATTGATGCTCCAAATATCCTAAAGTGTGACACATCTGGTTTCTTCCTTGAAAAATCTTCTTCTAGCGTACGCATCCCAAGAATCCAATGAGGACTCTTGTTCTTCAAATAAACCATTTTGTTTCATGCTTCAACCCACAAGTGTAGTGGTAGGCCTTGGTCATGCAACATCGCCCTTGATTCTCCCACAATACTTATGTTATTCCTCTCAACCACCCCGACAAATGCCTTCCTTTGCACAAAAAATTTTAAACTCGTTGGACATGTACTCACCTCTCTTATCGCTCTTGAGATCCTTCACTTTATTGCTAGTTTCTTTCTCAACAAGTGATTTAAATTCAAAAAAATTGGAAAATGTTTGGTATTTATTCTACATGAAGAGGATCCATCACTTCTATGAGAAATAATATAAAAATATAACATATTACCTATGCTTAGCAATGGATTATATCAAGAAAGGTCCACAGAAATCATAGTGGATCCTTTCAAGTATTGCATGTGCCCTGTTGTCCCAATCATTGAAGGTGGATTTTGTGTACTTCCCTAAGTTACACCCTTTTCATGTATCTTGCTACTCTATGGGTCCTTTGGGGAGTCCTATGGTGATTTGTTGCATGATATTCAAAGCTCCATGATGAAAATTTCCAAGCCTTCTATGCCATAATTCATCGACATCTCGACTCTGCACATTCTCCACCTTAGTGCTCAAATCAACACAAACTTCCACATCCAGCCTGTAGAGGTTCTTCACTTGAACACCAATATTCTTCACTTTTCCCGTGGTGATGTGTCTTAGGAATGCCTTCCCTTTGTTGAATATTACATCATAGCCATGGTCTTCCAACATCGTGATGGAAGACATGTTCTTCTTTAAACCCAATACAAACATCACATCCTTGAGCATGAGAGGGGATCCTAACAACCACTAAATGGTGATTGTGTTGATCCCAGTCGCGATGTACCTTATGTTATCTCCCATCTCGATGTGCATCTGGGTATCTTTCTCCTCCAAGTCACTGAAAATTTATTTTTTCATCGTCATATGGAATGAGGCACCATTATCTAGATACCACACACTTCCCATCATTGTGCTTTCCATGCATGGAATGAGGGTAAAGTCAAGCTCAAAGTGTGAATCTAGAGCTTCACTTTTCGCTCCTTCTAAGGAATTCTTGATTTCCTGACTTGTGTGGACACTTCATGGCATAATGCCTAAATTCATGACAGTGAAACCACATTATTCTGGACAAGTATTTCTTCTTTCCCCCTTGACTGGATTCTAGTTTGGATTGGAATTTCTTCCATTTTCCCTTCTTTTCCTTTCCATCCATGGCAAATTTTTCTTCATCCTCGCCCTTATATGAAGTCCCATCCCTAGTATTCCACCTTATTTCATCTTGTACTAAATCAGACCTTAACCACTCCCAATTTGGTAGTTTCTCCCTCCCATTCATCAAATCTTGGTAGATGAGTCAGCTCTTGGGAACGCCTACAAGGGCTAGGCTCACCAAATCATCATTTTTCAATGTGACACCAACTCCTACAATTTCATCATAACATTTTTTCAACCTACTCAGATAATGCTGAAATGATTCATTCTTCTGCATCTTGAAATTTCGAAGCTTGTCCTTGAGCGCCAATTTCCGGTGGTCGCTGCTATACTGGAATAGATATGTCAATGCTTTCCACATTTCATGCAGGGTCTCTTTCCCATGGAAATTTAATACAATATGATCTTGTACTCCCTGCAATATGATTCTCCTCGCCTTGGCTAAACACTTCTTCCATTATGCTAGATTCTGAGTATAAGTTGTTGTTGGTTTCGGTATATTTGTATCAATGATTTCCTTCAACCCATTATCTTCTAGTAATACCTACATGCGGTCCTTCCAAGAAACATAATTCGAGATTCCCTCAAGGGCATACTTGAGTCTTAATCCATATAAATCCATCCTTCTAGCTCTAAATAATTGATCCTACAAATTTGATCCTCCTACAAAGACAAGTTCAAAATCTCTTCTCTATTATTAATCTTGCTTTGATACCATGTATAAATTAATGTGTATATTCTAAATTGCTCATGAAATTTACTAAATCACAAGACTAGAAGTTACTCTACTGGTCTGCAGAAGCTAATTAATGATCGATAACACATAACATCAACATGTAAGAAGAAACATCACACATGCACATATATTTATCTATGGGAAATAAACTGCTCAAAACCCTTCTATCTGTATTGCATTAATCAAATAATAGAGATGAAATACAATTTTTTCTCAAGCTTGAGCACAACTTGCAAGTGTATAGTCTATCTCTCTACCTAACTAACTGAACCTAACCAACACTTAGACAATTTTTCAAGCCTCCAAGCTCATATTTCCTTGCGTTGTTCCTTGAGGAATTAGCCCCTATTTTTTAGGAAAATTCCTCATTTGTATTGTGCAATTCCTCTAGGCCCATTCTTTGACTGCATGCACCACCTGTAAACGTGGGACTAGTCTACAATTTATAGTACACTACCTTGGAATCTCCATCTCAGTTGGGTAACTTAAATTCTATGCATGCAACATTTATTTTGGGTTGATTGATAAATTAACTAGATGACCACTAAGTGTGATTGAAGCTACATTACACAACTTGACCTTCCACTAGTTTCTCCAACAATTGGAACTAGTTTAACTAGAAATAACTCAACTTAAATGAAATAGATTACTACAAATTAGAAATCAATCATGTTGAACTAAACTCAAGCTTCTCCAACACAAATTAACTTAGTTAACTAAGTGAAAAGTGCCATGTCACCTCAAATGACTACCTCCAAGATTCTGTTGATGTGGAAATTTGAATTTTCTCTAGTTTGACTAAGGCAAGGTCAAACTGAGATTTTCTTGCTACATTATAAACATCAACATACACTTTTATAGAGCTTGTTGGAGCCTAATCAAGTATGATCTAAATTTAATGTTGAAATATGTTCATAGATCCTACACATATGGAAGCATCACTAACTCCTCTTTCACAACTCTCATCCCTAAAGAATTCATGTTGTCCTCCTCTAAATTTCAACCTATCTCTCTATGGAATGTTCTTATAAGATCATCACCAAGATAATGGTAAATAGGCATAGAATGTTGGTTCCAAAAATTATGTTTGATATCCAAGGAAGTTTCATGCAAAAAATAAAAATTGTGGACAATATTTTCATGGTCTAAGAAGTTACTCACTCCAACATATATAACTAAGAAAGGGGTGTGATTATTAAAATTTAAATGGATAACACCTTTCATGGGGCAGACACTCCTAACTAATTGATTTTTTACATAAATTTGATTTTAGTTCTCCTATTATTAGGGGAATCTCAACATGCATACGCACTCTATGGTTACTTACAATGAATGGAAGCCCAACCTCCTTTTTCTAAGAAATCCAAGGGTTGAAGAAATGAATCCCTCTCTACTATCTCTTGATAATGGTTATGTCTTTAAGAGATAAATTGGAGCAAGAAAATATAGTCAAGAATATTCCTTGAGTAAAAAATTGTTTAGGGTGTCAAAATCCCTAATCACTCCTAGTTTCCTAATGATACCCTCTTGTTGCAAGGCACCTCGTCCCTTATTATAACTTACTTCAAGAAAGATTTGAATTCCTTCCTTGGTGCCTCAAAAGGGGGAATAAATAATCAAAATATTTAGGTATTTGTTTGGCATGTAAATCAACAAATTCTTCAATCCATTTCTAAAAAAATGAAATTTCATGTCAAGGCAAGTGGTCATATTTTAAGTATTTTGTTGTGCCTCTATCCCTTAGCAACCTCTCAACTCAATCTTAACAAAGCATTATTTGGAAAAATCAAAACCGATTTAAAATAGTGAGGTTAATAGTTGGTGAACCTAGCTAGTGGTATAACATTAATAAAAACAGTTATGTTTTCCCTCCCATTATTCCAATGTTTAGAAATTTCAACTCTTGTGGTGATTATGCATAAGATAACACAATACATAAGGATTTTTTTGTGGCAAGGAATGAATTACAACACACAACAAAAAAATATAATAAACTTGATGGTGGTTAGATCTCCCAAAGATAGAGGATGATTGGGGATTAAAGATCTAGTGCTTATGAATTTCTCTTTGGGGACTAAACTTGATTAGAGATTAATCATGTGTTTGCTTGACTAGTGAAAGAAAATACCAAGGAGGAAACGGTTCAATGGGAGTCATAAAATATGTATTGAGTGACAATATAAAAATTGGAGAGGATATCTTATTTAGAAGCTTATTTAATCTACAATTTCAATAATCTACTCAAATATCACATGGATCCCTAGGAATGAGAAAGAAATAAAAATCTAACATGAAATAGAAAACTCCTCTCCTTGGAAACCTGATTGGTGTAAATAATTTTACCCACACTTTTTGACATCCATAAATGAGATTATTTATTTGGCTGTTAGTTAGGCTAGCACCTTGAATCACCTTTGATCTATCTTAAGCTATTGTATCGCGGTTGTCTAAGAAGCTAAAATTTTATGCCCTGAATGAATTCAAGTGATGGATTAAAGAGGTTGGGGAGCAAGAGGCTATAAAATAAAGGATGGATATTTATGCCAAATCCTCTCTTTCCCACTTCCTCAATGATTACCTATTTGGAATAAGTTATGGAACTCAAGTGAGATCCATAAAAAATAAAATAAAAATTCTATTGGATTATGGTACATGGGTGAATACTAACAGTTGAAAACCTCAATAAAATAGGAATCGAAGGCCCCAATATATGTGATATTTGTAAGGAAATAAAGGAAGATGGTCATCATATCTTCTTTGAGTGCCCCTTTTCAAAACAAGTTTGGGGTATTGTATTTGTAGGTATGAGTAGTCAAATCAATAGAGTAATATCATATAGATATTTTTTTATGCATTCGAGCATAAATTATATAGGATTTATCAGGAATAATCATTTGTTTCAATGGGTGTAGTTGGCCCTCCCAACATTCCTATGTTGGAAGATATGGTTCATAATTGGGATATATTTCATAAATCCTTGGACAATTCTATCTGATTTGATGGAAACTAAATCTAAAGGCATTATGGTGGAATTCATCAATGCCAAAGGTTTGATATTATAGAACCAACAAGCCCAGGATCGAGAGGAATAGACTTGGATGAGCCTATTTGTGATATTAATTTACGAGGCCAGTATTCTCAGCCACATTCTAAATATAAGCACCTCATGGCATATCATAATGGGAGAGCCTGAATTTATCGAATATTGGTGATCCAACAAAAGTATTTCATTGTCTTCTTTGATCGAGCATCGAAGGGGAATGCAAGGGTGACAAGAGCATGGGAACTTCCTAGCAGGGGAGGTTGGTCATATTTGACTCGGATGGAAACCTGGAATCAATATTTAATTAGGGACTTAGAGTCTCAACCAACAACCAGGATAAATCTTATGCATTGATACAAGGTTTACTTCTAGTAGTTCAATCCAAAATAAAATCATTATTCATAATCATTTAATTTTAGAGTTACTATTAAAACCTTAGTTCATAAGGTAACTCTAAAAAATAATAGATTGCTCTTCATTGTCTCTCAAATCAGTATGGTTGTTCAATTTATGACTAATATTTTGTATCTCCATGTGCTAAGGGAACATAAAGAGCTCACAAAATATTTCACAAATGAGGTTACCCTCATTGATTAATGAATATTATTTAAAAATAGACGATGCAATTTCACTAACATCCCTTAAAGTTTACGATCCACCAACTTCTTAAGACACATAACATCACATTTAAGAACTAGATGGATTGGAAAGAAAGATTATTTCATTTATGTGCGTGGAGAGTACTTGCAAGGATATAGGTCCCAGTCAGTGGGATCTGAATTTTGACTATTTTCCTAAGTTTTTTTCCCTTCATTATGACTTCTTGCATGTGAGGTGGGAAACTAGTATATATTTCCTAGTTGAAAATGTGGATATTGAGTGTTAGATTGTGAAGACTCTTGGTTTAATTTTTTTATTAGTTTTTTCATCATAGTGTAGATTTTCTATCTCATAAATTTGGTTATCTTCACTTCTTATTTCATGAATCTAGGGAAGCCTTGTGGCCTTGTTGCTCTAGTACTCTTTCCTTTCTAGTTTTCTTTATTTTTCAATGTTTTGGTTGTTTGGATGTTATTTTCATGTTTCTTTAGGGTTTGCATACATGGATATTATTTCAATCTCTATCCTTCATTAATATCATTTGAGTGTTCAGGCGAGGGAGGATAATTCCCTACACCTAGGATCAATCTCCTTACTCAATATTCTTTGGATTTTTTAGTTCCTCTTTTCACATCTTCTAGCTTAGGTTATTTGGTGATTGGTTTTTAGATTCAGGTCATCTTTGTCTTTTTCTTGGCTACAAAATCATTGGGGCTTTAACTTTTCGATTAACATCTTACCATGTTCATTCATAAAGGGGGTTTTTAAATTGTGAAAAATAGATTCAATTAATTGTAGGTATTATAGGAGGGGGCTTATATTTATTAAAAATATTTACTAGGAGGTGGGTTTCAACAAAATGATTTTGGGATGTTTTTATCAACATCTAAAAATATTAAGAGTATTATTTAATATCCCATAAAAATATGCACTATGACATGGATTGTCTAAGTGGATACCTAATTCATGGTTTAATATATATATATATGTGTTTAGCTCTATTATCAGATATTTCTACCAATATGGGTTCATGGCACCTACAGGAAATTCAAAGGATCATACGGAGACACAAGGAGACACTTCAAGGAAACAATATAACTCTTAAATGGATCTCTAAGTGTACATAATAAACAACATTATGCATCCTATATTGTAAATATAATGAATATTTTTGTAAAATAAAGGAAAACAAAAGACTTGCTTGATGCAGAATATTGTAAGTTGAGGAATTTTATTCTTCACCTACATAAGGACTCCCTTTCTACTGCTTCAAACCACAATCCCCCATCAACTTAGCCCAAGGTAACGCCAATGAAGAATAGATTATACATGAGTCCAAAGAAGCTTTGGAATTGGAATATTAGTCCTCCTAACACTTTGTGGGAGGATAAGAGGAAGCAACCAACCATCATGTATTTATTTAATCTATATAATGTTTAAGGTAGTACTTCTTTGAAAATATTAGCAAATAATGTTAGATCATTTTCCATTTTGGTGAAATAAAGATACAATTTAAAGCATGAGTTGGCTTAACCTTGGGGTTCAGACATAACTTCATTCTTATTAGAAACACATTTTTTTGCCATGGAATGAGATATTTGCATAACTATAGATAAACCACCTATTATTGTTTACCACATTGAATGACTCATCACACTGTATGTGTACTCATCTTTCATGCTAGTAAGAGAATTAGGAATAGGATGGTCACTTTATGGTTCCTCCCATTTAGATCTCAGTTCTACTAGGAAATTTCTCTAAAGATTTATCACTACGTGTGTGAATCGTTACATAAAAGGTGGAATTAATTTTCTGAAAGAAAATGAATATATATATTTTCATTGTGATTTGGTAATATGTCAAACTATAGCTAGTGGGAATAAGGTTGCATATTAAGAACCCAATTCCATTGGTTTCCTTTTTCATTGATTGTCTTTCCATGATAAGTGTTACTTTTAATCCTAAGTTGGTAACATACCTCCCTCACCTAGTGTAGGCTAAAGTAGCTTTCGTATGAAATGGTTTGGTAAGATTGATGTCAAGACAATTTTCTTTGTTAGGAATCTCTATCTCAATGAGATAAACATAGTATATAACTACAATATCCAAATGAGATTCATAAACACTATTTTTTAGATATTTGTCTTTTGATACAACATTGTGAATCTTTGTCTTTTGTATTTTCTTCTATAGTGTACAAAATGCCACCAAGATGAAATTTCCATAAATAATCAATAGATTCTTTGAATATTTAGCTTAATTTCACTCTTGGATGTGTGATATTGATACTTTTCTTTCGTTTTATGGTTTCATACATCATATATGTAAATTTTAAAAAAAAAAAAATCTTAGCTTGTGTCTATACATATTCACAGTCAAGTTTGATGTGGGAAATCCCAGTCATGAGCAAAGTTCAACAATCAGTGAAAAAATAAATCCCATACTAGTTTTTTAATGAAGTAGGAATATATTTTATTGGTTTAATTCAAGAGACCTAACTCAATAAACTATAAGGGAATTACAAATTGGGGATTGAATAACTCCATGCACTTTTTTTTTTCATAACAAAATATATATACAAGAGATGACCTTTGGTTGGATGGTTGTTAATATTCATGTATAAATCTTCGTTTTCTCCCATATTTAATGTTAATGATACCATAATCCCAAGGATTACGTATCTAAAATTCCCACACCACGCTTCCCCCTCCCCCCCCCCCAAAAAAAAATTCAAATGGGTGTTTATAAGTCCAAGCATTTTTCTAAACTTTTCAAACTTTTCTCTTCCGAAAATTTTGGTGAAGATACCTGCAATTTGTTCAATTGTGTAAAAAATGCATCAACTAAATGGACTTGGAAATTATGTTATGTAAAATCAAATGGTACTTCATGTTGATGTTATTTGTTTTATCATAGAATATAGGATTCTTAGCCAACTTGATCATAGAAGTTTTTTCAATCAAAAGTGGAGTAGCTTTCACATGTTTCTCCTATAAATCATCCAGTATCTTCTAGAACCACACAATCTCCTCTATTGCCTCTATAGCAATGATATATTTTGCCTTTAAATTAGAATCTATTGGAAAAGTTTTGTGTGATCTCCAGGAGATAGATAGTGATCCAAATCTCATTAGGTATCTTGAAGTAGACACTCCATTATCCTTATCCCCATCAAAGTGAGAATTTATAACTAAAACTAGTTTGAGGTCCTCCACCTTAGACTATTTGAGCCTAAAGTCTTGAGTTCCCTTTAAGTACCTTAGTACTCTCTTTGCAACAGACCAATTCCATTCACAAGGTTTTTGCATAAAACTAGAAAGAATCCCAATTGTGAATGAAATATTTGACATAGTAGTAGTAAGGTAGATAAGACTTGAACAATTGGGTTTAGCTCAAGTGTTTGGGAGAAATTTTTTATCCTCCCCACCCATGTTCGATTTCTACGTGGGATATGTTGAGTTGATAATGATTATTTCTTGTATTGGATTTAAGCCTTGATTTCTAAACAATCCATAGAGGATCAAAACATGTATATTTCTCATATGGAATATAAAAATATTTCTCAGAACCAAAAAAAAAATTATTACATAAGACTCCCCATAAGATGTATATATTTAGTATCAACCTCAAATCCAATCCATTATTTTGATGTATTAGCTTCATGTTTTGTTCCATTGGAGTAGAGAGGGTATTACAACCAGCCATGCAAAATTCATTGAACAAATCTCCTTTGTATTTCTTATGGTAGATGAATATATACCTTGGATTTCGAGTTACTTTAATACCCAAGTAGCACTAAATATTTCCCATGTTTGTTATCCTGAAATTTTTCTTTTATTATTTATTTATGTATATAATATATGGCTTCATTATTATCTATTATCAAAGGATCATCCACATATACCACAAAATATATAACAATTTTTCTAACTTTCATGAAAAATACAGTTGCATCATTAATATTTAAATGCTTGAAATTGATCTTCAAAATATGCTCAATTAACTTTTCATGCCATGTGCAAGGTGATTCCTTTAGGGCATATAGAGGCCTGATATGCTTTCATACCTTATGTTCTTTAACCTTTACAAGTGATCTATCATATTTGTATGTGTTCTTGTAGACCCACATGTAGCCAATTGGTTCGGTTTCAAATGGAGGATTCACCAACTTCCATGTCCCATTATTGATGAGAGAATCATACTCCTTCTACATGGATTATTTACACTCATCATGAGAAGAAACTTCTTTAAATGTAAGTTGGTTCAAAGTTAGTGGAAAAAAATAAAGATGATATGCCTTGGTTTTATTTGAGTATCCCAGGAAGATTCCTAGTTTATTTATTTTTTCCTTATAAATTGAGGCATAATAGGTGGAAACACAAACCTTAAGATGCCTTAGTGAAGGAATGTGTTCATACCACATTTCATAAGGATTATTGTTCCTAAAGGGCATGATATGGATTCCTATTTATTACATATAAAACACATAGATTTGCATCAGCCCAAAACATTAACTTTACATGCTTGAAAAATATCATTGAATGTACCATATCCAAGGGTGTCATGTTCATTTTTTCTACTACACCACTTTTCCAAGGGTTGTATGGAAAAATGGTTTAATGTTGGATTCCATGTTGGAAAATATGGCTTTCAAACTCATTAGAGGTATATTCCTGCCATTATTAGTGTGAAGATTGCTAATACTATTATGCTTCATTTTAAATCCAAACATGAAAAAATTTAAATGTTTGAAATAATTGAGACGTTTTTTAAACAAACAAACCAATACAACTTGGAATAGTCATCACTAAAAGTCATGATTGAAAGAAACATCTTTTTTTCATGCATTTAAATTTTTTAGTCTGGATATACTCAAAAGAATGCAAATTGTATACTCATTGGATGCATAATTTAATTATGCATCCAATGAGTGCTTACACTTGAAATTTGAGTAAAATTATAAGGATTTAAGTCAAATATACAATAAAAAAATTAGTTTTCTTTCTTCCCCTTTAGAAAAGCATAACTCGTATTTCATTATATTCCTTAAGAGACCCATTTTAAAACTCAAGCAATTCTTCTAATGATGATCTTCATACAGTGATGCACACTATGGGATATATGTTAGTATATATCATATCGAATGTGCAACATGTGTACATTCAACTCTCTCTCTCTCTCTCTCTCTCTCTCTCTCTCTCTCTCTCTCTCTCTCTCTATATATATATATATATATATATATATATCTACATGATTTAATAAAATTTGGTAATTGAAAATTTAATATATTGTATCAAATTTATTATATAAATTTCAAAATACAAAAGAAAAATATATCATATAAATTCCTAAATATCAGGAACAAAATTATTCATTATTAAGAATTTATTAAAATTAAGGTGTTATCTACCAAGGTGTCAATTTCGCGCGAACAAAAAAAAAAATCGATAGAACCCGGCCATTTTATTCAAAAATATTAATAGTAGGAGTGCTTAAATCGTGTTTTTTTATGGTGGAAATGGATTCAACACTATCAAAAATCCATGGGGTACCCAAAATATTGAAGCTTCATAGCTATAACCCAAAATTCCAAAAAAAAATCATTGGATTTTATCAAAATCATGCCAAAATTCCCATTATTTTCAGAAAAAAATGAAGCCACATTAGATTATGGATAGAATTAATAACATTTTTTTACCAATATTTCATTTTTTTTGTTTGCCAAGTTGTCTGTGATCCTCCAAGCTTGACCTGTGGTCTAAGAAGTCGCGACCCAAGGGCATCTAAGCCGTCAAAATCACCTGGGGATCACACCCGACATGGGCTGCACCAGCCCTTATACTGACTGGAGTTTATGCATGTCTCCTTCCCCTAGCACAGGACATAACCACCCCCTGTGAGGCTTGATCCCGGGTCGCCTTGCTGACGATGCCCATCCTTAACCAGTTTTTCTAGCGAGACTTGACATCAATATTTAATTTTTTAAAATGAAAATGAATATGCACAAAAATTAACACCATCAAATACATTTTTCTGAATATTTGAATGGAAAATATTTTAGTGTCAAAAATCATTTCTTTTTTTGCATTTTTTTAATAAATAGTTAATAAACAAGTTAAGAAATTTTCAACGATAGTCATTAGAAACCTTGTCCACAAATTTTTCCATATGTAATGAGGCTAATTGAGATTCAATTGTCGTTAAGATTCATTTTCCGATGCAATATGAGGGGCTCTTAGATTATATAACCACTTATATTAATATATATTTATAACACATTATGGTTATATTATTTTATATATATCATTTTCAATTTTTATTATTGTTGTTGATAAATTTAAACTATTAAAAATTGCAATTAAAGTTGACAAATAATAATATCAATCTAAATCCATCATAATTCCATCCTTATTTCCACATATTAAAAATTGAACCAATGAATTCACAGGTTTCCAAGGACACAACACCCTATTCATCAAACAAATAAATGTAGCTGGGGCATTAGTCAAACCAAATGGAACTACAACAAACTTATAATGCCCATACCTGGTTTTGAAGGAGGTATTGTAAATTTCCTCTTCTTTGATGCATACTTGATGATATCCTAATCTCAAGTCAATATTAGAGAACACTGTTGCTCCCTTGAACTGATCAAACAAGTTGTCAATCCTTGGAAATGGATACATGTTCTTGATTGTCACTTTATTCAGCTACATGTAATCAATGCACAACCTGAGAGTTCCATCCTTATTCTTTACGAACAAAACTAGTGCACCCCAAAGTGATACACTTGGCCTAATGTACCCCTTTTCAAGCATTTCCTTCAGCTTTAATTACAACTCTACTAACTTTGGCGTACTCATCCTGTAAGGTGCCTTTGGTGATGGTGTTTCCCCTGGTACCAACTCAATAGAAAAGTCCACTTCCCTACAAGGAAGTAACTCTGGAATCTCTGCTGGAAACATATCTTGAAACTATTGCAATACATGATACCTTTGGAAAAATTTTGCATCCTCAACATTCTTACCCTTTTCACTGGAAACATGCATTGTAAATCACACAACCTTTTCTGCAACTGCACTTAGACTGCATGGTGGTGACCATCCTTACTGATGTAGGCTTCTTCTTTCACTACAAAATTCTCTTCTCTCCATTATCATTCAGGCACTCAATGGCCTTATCATAAAACTCTACTTTGGTCCTGTAAAGGTACATCCAATCCATACCCAAAAGCATGTTACATGATCCCAATGGAAGTACATTCAAATTTTTTTTTGTATGCATACCATTTAAATCAAATGCACAAGCTCTTACCCAATGGTGAACTTTCTTCTTAGTACATGTATCCAACTGCACCAACCAAGATTCTGCATGCACTTATTTTCTCAAGCCACACTTATCCACCAGGTTAGGATTAACATAACTATAATTAGACCCAGGATCAATAAAAATAGAAATATCTTAATCAAAAATCTTGCTATCCATCTCAATGATAGATTCATGGTGATCTGCTTGCTTGTTGTCCACAGTAGCACAAATATGAGGAATGCTATGACCAACATCCCCAACAGTATGCACCTCCTGAGCATAATATATCTAGTTCCTACCACCCTGATACTATGGGAAATCCCTCTTGCGATGACCCTTGCCACATATCCAACATTCCAATGGTGCTCTACCATCACCTCTAGTCTACTGCTCTCCCGAATGCGATACATGTCCCTTCTCAACTGTACTGAACTTCTTGTAAGGAACCACATTTTATTTCTCACTTACATCTTGAGGTATTCCCCAATTTGGTGGCCATATTCCTTTAACTTTCTCATTTCCTTTCAAATCATGCTTAGTCTCAAATTTTCTCTTTGACTGCTCATAACAATGCTTCATCTTTCGAATGGATTCTTCTAGCGATCTAAGATCATCAAACTCAATATGGTATATCTACGCTATTGGAAGCCCACTAATGAATCCTTGAACCTTGTCCTTCTCCTCCCTGAGGTAAGTCCCATATCTCAACAACTCCAAGAACCTTCTAGTATACTCATCATATTTCATGGAACACATCTGCAACTCATAAAACGCCTTAGCTTTATCATCATAGTACCTCTTAGACAGGTACTTCTTCTTGAAGAGCCTCTCAAACTCAGCCCAAATCAATTCATCCTCTTGAATTCCTTTAAAATTATTCACATCCTCCCACCATATATATTCTTTCCCTTTGAGATTGAAAGTGCTTATCTTGGCTTTCATGTTCTCTATATAACTATGAAATTTGAAGAACTTCTTCATCCCAAGAAACCATGCATCTGCATCTTTTGACTTATTCATATCTTCATCAAATGTAGGCAGCTTGACTTTCTTGAATTCCTTAGGAAATTACTCACCCATCCTATAAGGATAATGGCAGTGACGACTATGATGATGTATCTTGGAAGAGAAACTAGAATGATGCCCATACACACCAGTCCTCCTGTCAGGTGTGTCCAATGATCTTCCACCTCTAATTGTTTCCCCTATATCCAATATGTGTCTGGACCTATACCTAATAACATATGCTCCATTATTATTTTCTTCCTAATCTTGATTGATCCTCATCTATCCTTGTTTCTACAACTCTGACGAGATTTAAAGAATTGTTGTGTTGACATCTATCTTATTTTCCTAAGCCCTTGCAAGTCTTTCCCGAGCCTCAACCAACCTATCATTATCTAACTTACAAATTCTTATCTCTAGCCTCAAGTTCCTCAATGTATCTACCACACCAGGAGAATACTCATCTCCTTGCTTCCCAACTGATCTGTAGGGAGATTCATGGGAACTATAGTTTACCATTTTGCTCTCCATCCTTGATTCTCTTCTTCCTACAAGTATATCATGTCAGAAAAACAAATAGATACGAAAATAAAATCCATACATTATTGTTATTAGGGGAGGATTATCTCATCTGCAATATCATTCCACATTAGCATGTACATGTCTAATCATACATATCTAGATAATCAATATATCAACATATAACATCATGCATGACTATACTAATAGTATACCCTAATTCCATGCATGACGAAAACAACATTGAAAACATCATACTTTCCTAAAGAGAGTGCAACCATGCTCTAATACAACCAGTAACACAACACCTCCCCTCACATCCACCCATTTTCACCATCTTACCTGGGGTAAACATGATATGAGGGGCAGTTATGACCATAATCAACCTCCTAGGTGACCTTAAGGAAATGGAGTCAACAAACAAACCTTACCAACTTCCCTCAGGTGCCACAAAACCCTCTAGGAGTAACCCAATCCCTCCAAGTTTTCATCCCCTGAGCCAACCAGACTTTTCCCTGCGTTTTACCCCTAGTTGCTCCCTTGCCAAGGAATCAGTGCAACTGAAACCTCCCAATCACATGCATAAGCCTGCATCGGTGCGATTGTGGACTAAATTACTCAGTGTTGTGCTAGCAATTGTGTATTTTAAGGCTAGATTCCAAGGCTTGGGCTAGACATTTTCCCATAAATACTTGTAACTTTTAGAAAAGATAAATTACATAAGAACAATTCTTGTAAACCAAAAATTGACACTAGGACTAGACTTGACCATCCCCAACTGGGACTGGAATTCTATCAAACACTTGGAAACAATGTAATCTATAGGTAATAAATACGAGATAGAGCATACAGGGCTGGAAAATCATATGAAAAATATCAATAAGTATCACCACCCTCTCCCATTATTTGTATTGACATTAAATAGGTCTTGCATCCATTTGTTGGAAATATGATGCAGAGTGTTGTCCTTGATGGCAACCCACTAAATGAAGATGAAGACATTTGACTGTTGACATGTGTTGTCCTTGATGGCAATCCACCTGATGAAGTTATGCTTGACTTGATGGACTTAGTAAATGATGTAAATCTGATGTGATATGATGTTTGTTGACAATATGATGCTAAGTATTGTCCTTGAAAGGCAACCCACTTGATGAAGATGATGACAACTTACTTGATGAAGTTGTGCTTGATAGAATATGTCCTTGATGAAGGAAATCTGATGTATCTACAGTATGAATAGAAGGCAATGAAGAAAGGAATTCAGCATGTGCTAATTCTGTGATGAAAAAGAGTATGTTTCTTGGTATACGCGGATTGTCCTAGGGAAAGTCGCGTATGCACGCGGAAAGGAACGTTCCAAGTCGCGTATGGGCTAAAGCGCTCAAAAAGTGCAAAACCAGGGGTAACCACCATGGTATTGACCCATTGTAGTGGGTAATGATCCGCCTAATTGACCCCGTCCAGGTAGTTTTGGGCTCATGGTATTGTTTTGGCCCATGGTATTGAAAAGGATAAACATATAAGGAGAAGAAATTCATTGTGCGAATAAGTGTGGGGGTGCAAGATGTCTGAGCTTGAATGAATACTTTCTCTGAAGTAGATACGGAATGGAAAGGGTTGCCAGAGATAAATCTGAATGTATGATGCCCAATGATGAAGAAGGGGATCTGAATCTGAAATGCATATGTCTACTATCTGTTTATGAGTGATTAGATCTGTGATGGCGGAACATCAGGCGAACATACGTAAAAATGCAAGGTAAATACGAACTGAATATACGTCTGAAGAAGTATCTTTTATACGTAATGATTGAAGATCTCTCTACGCTATTAGCGGAGAAGCGTGTATATCATGACTTAATTTAAATGGCGATGTATACGCGATGAAATATCTGTGAGGTATGTTGGAACTTTTATTTAGATGGAGACGCGTATATACGCGACTTGTGAAGTGAAGGAAAACGCGTATGCAAACTAGGGTTTTCTGAAGCAAGGGGTATGAAATATCTGATCTGTTCTTCTGTGTTTCTGCTATCTGATCTATGTTGATATGTATCTGGTGATGATGTATGGTTGTGCTTAAAAGTTTGGAAAGGGTTCGGTGTGGAAATATGATGAATTGTGGCCTGCAAGTATTGTTCTATTGAAGTGGTTGGATCCGGTGTGAAAATTGATGAAACGTGGTCCAAGGTGAGTGCTGAAGGTTGTAGCCTTCGGTCGGTGGGTGCCTGCTCCGGTGGTGATAGCGAGATGGGTCGTGGCTCCCTTCCGGGGAGAGAGGCCGGTAAACGAGTCGGGGGGTTGTAGCTCCCTTCCAGGAGAGGCTGGTAAACGAGATCGGGGGGTCGTAGCTCCCTTCCAGGAGAGGCTGGTAAATGAGTCAGGGGGTCGTGACTCAGATGGGAGAAGGTGATGGCAATGACAGTGGAATTACTGCGTCTTTGTGAAATTAATCTGCCTTGGCCACATATGTTGTATGATGTTTTCTCTATAATAAAATATTGAAGGCTGAGCAACTGCAGCGGTGGTTTTCTCCCAACTTGGGTTTCCACCTAAAATCCTGGTGTTCATGTGTGATGCTTATGTGTGATGGTTTATTCTATTCTTACTGCACATGTTTACTGTTTATAGAACATCTAATGAATGAATGATGGAATGATATAAGTGAAAGACTAATGCATAATTAGATCTCTGCAGTAATATCACAGGGGCACATGAAGGATATCCGCGATGCCTCTTTCATAAGCAAGCAAAGTAGCGTATGGAATACGGGGAATGAAAAAGTAAGGTTTGAATATTAAAGCTCAATTCATCCCTCTCGATATTTTCCCAACAGATGATATCGAATGATGTCATACTGCTTGAAGCTTGATCGCTTGAGAGAATCAGCAATGGGAAGTCAGAATGGTTAATGCCTTAATGCCTCTATTCAGAAATGGAAGCAATCGATATTAAGGAAGGTACGTACAAAAGCATATACATGAAAGTCTTGAAATGGAATATGTGGTAATATTTGGAAAGAAGGTTATCAATACCGTGTAATCATTCCTCTTGATGCGTGAAAGAAAAATTATGAAATCAATGCCAAAGCAGTGAATGTCTTATTGGGAAGCATGTCTGAATCAGAATTTGCTAAAGTGATGCGGCTACATTCGGCAAAAGACATATGGGACAAAATCATTCTAAGCTATGAAGGAGACACAAAGGTAAAAAGTGCAAAACTCCAAACTCTTAGAATTGAATATGAAAATTTGAAGATGCATAGTGATGAGAGTGTTTCCAGTTTCTTTCTTCGTCTGGATGATATTGTAAATCGAATGAGAAATTTAGGTGAAACCATAACTGATACTACTCTGGTGGAAAAGGTCTTAAGATCATTGACTTCAAAATTTGACTCTAAAGTTTCAGCTATTGAAGAAAGGCAAGATTTGAAAACTCTTACTATTGTTCAATTACATGGTACTCTGACTGCTTTTGAAATGAGACAAGGAGGCCCTTCTCCAGTAAGAGAAGCTGCTTTTAAGGCATCTACAAAAGGAAAGGAAAAGGAAGTTGTCAAAGAATCCAGCTATATATCTGATGAAGAAGAAGCGAATTTCGTGAGAAAGCCCCAACTAGGCACTGGAAGATTCAAAGGTAAGCTTCCCTTCAAATGTTTTGAGTGTGGAAAAGTTGGTCATTATGCTGCTAAATGTCCTTATAGAGAAAAGCATGGTAAAGGGAAAAAATTTGAAAAGAGAAAGAGTTATTATGCAAAAGAAGATGATGATGAAGTGTCCAGTGAAGATGAAGAAGATTCTGACCAAGATCTGAAAGTGCTCATGGCTAAGAAGCAAAAGAAGAAGGTTACTCAAGGAAAGGAGATACCTCAGAAATCATGTATAGAAAAAATTGAAGAAGATGAAACAGATTCTGATGAAGATCTACAAGCACTCATGGCAAAGAAGAAAAAGGAGAAGGCCACTTGTAATACTCTTCTTTGTGCAAACAATAGTAAAGATAGTGAAAGTAAAGTTGTGGATCTAGAAGAAGCTCTCAAGATTAAAGTTGAAGAACTGCAAAGTTCATATAATAATCAAGAAACTATCTACAAAGAGATGATCTCACAAATGAAAGATCAAATAGAAATGCTGAATGGACAGGTGGAAAAGTATCAAAGGTTTCATACTTATGCATCCAATTGAATTAAAGATCTAGAAGCAGATCTTGAAAAATCAAGCAAGAAGAATGAAGGACTTGAAGCTGCAATCATTTGTCTTCAGGAAGATTTAGAAGCATCAAGTAAGAAAAATAAGGAACCTATACAATCATTTGAAAAGGAAGGCCTTGAAGCAGAAATAATCTCTCTCAAAGAAGATCTGGAAAAATCAAATAAGAAGAATGAAGAGCTGCAACAAACATGTGAAGGAAATGAAGATTGGTTGAAAGAAGAGATTCTAAATCTGAAGGATCAAGTTGAAGATGGAAGAAGAAAAGAAGAAAGCATGACAAAGCAATGTCAAGCCTTGGAGGTTGAGGTAAACATTCTGAAAGGTAAATTAGAAGAAAAGGTTAAACTTTTGAGGTTTCATGATAGTACTAACATTTTGGACAATATTCTGAGTAATCAAAGGTCTCCTGCTATCAAACATGGTCTTGGTTTCCATGAAACTGTTAAAGGAGAATCTAGCTCACAAGGAAGTGCCAAAAATTCGGAGGATGTCAATGCAAAACCTGAAGTGTTGAAAGAGACAAAAGCTCAACCAACAATCATGAATTCTCAAAGGAATTCATTCAAGAATGTTGAATGTTTTAAATGTCATAATTATGGACATGTTGCAGCAAATTGCAGGAGCAGATCATTTCAGCCTCAAACAAACGGTTCCTACACAGAAAGGTACTCTGGTTTCTTCAAGGGATATTGTTTTTCATGTAACAAGTATGGACACAAAGCAGCTGATTGTAAAAGGAGGAAGAATAGAAATACTCATTATGATTCTTATGTTTATTTCTCTGGCCACATGAGATGTTATGCTTGTAACAAGTATGGACATGTAGAGAAAGAATGCAGGATGAACAGATCTGGGAAAGTGGACAATATTCAGCGCACAGTTGGAAAGCTCAAGCAAATTTGGAAAAAGAAGGAGGACCGATCAGAAACGTAGGGAATTCAGACCCTACTGCAGTCATCCGCTTCTGGAAGCTTACTTCTCTGATTGACTGCAGGAATGATGTGGGATACATTATGAGATTTAGTAATGTATCGTCACAAGGGGAGAAATGCATGATGACTCTCATGGTTGATTTGATTATTCTGATTATGTTTACTTCTGACAGCGCATCTAATGTGGAAAGGACAGGTACAGGAGGTACAAGCTCAGGAGGAGATGAAGGAAGATGAAAATTTTATATGCTTCACTTTCCATACGCGAGTTATATTAACAAAAGTCGCGTATACACGCGAGTTTCATCAGACACAGTCGCGTATGCATTAATGATAAGAAAATTTATCTGATAGCTGAAGATCTGGAGCAGAGGTCCAGGGGGAGCATCAGTCTGTCTGCTGATGATTACACTGTTAGCATCATTCTGGTTATACTTATGATAATGAAATGATACATGGGTTCTTGTGTTGAAGATTATGGATGAAGCCTGGTTGCTTTATGATGAAGAGCATTCATTGGTGAGATGAAAGTCTTATATTTCAGAAACAAGGACAGATCATGTAGAGATTTTTGCTGATTACTTGCTGTTGAAGGTGTTTCAGATTGCATAAGTTAAGAAGGAACACTGGTTTAGGGGGAGCAGCAGGTTGAATACTAATGATTGCATTGTTGGCAATATGACTTCTTATTCTTGGGTGTTTGTGATACTCATGCTCAAATGTTGATGTCTTGGTACATGGTTTATTATGATGAGTTTTTGAGCCCTGGTTTTTGATAAGTATCCTTTGTACTCACACATGGATGAGTTGGATGTCATTTGATTCAGAGTGTGTTACTATGGTTGAGAGATCTTTTGCCTACATATGTTACTTCATGTTAAATCTTGAAGATCATGGTGATGTTGGACCACGTGGATGATTGCTTAACACCTATGTGAAGATGTTGTTCTGATATGAGAATCTTTCTTGGAAAGATTGTATTGATGCTGCAAAGAATCTGAAGGCTTGGTTACTATTGTGCTGATGCTACAACCGTTGGATGACGCTTGAAGACACAACTACACTATTCTATCTATCTGTAGTCTAGGGAAGCATTCAAATGTCTCAGAAAGAAGCTGAACACTGTCTTTGCCTTACAAAGAATCAGATCTGGTTGAAATTTAGAAGATGTCTTGGGATACGCGGGTTTCCTGAAACACAGTCGCGTATATACGCTAGTTCCTTCAAAGAAAACCGCGTATGACTGATTGCTGACAATTTTTGGTTGGTTCAGCTCTCTTCAGCACAGCTGCAGTGTTGTTTGGTATCTCTGATACTGTTTGGTATCTCTGGTGGTGTTCCAGTTCTCATAATTCTATTTCTAATGTTTTGATGAAGATGCCTTGATGATTTGTTGGTGAAAATGTTCAGGATGCACAAACTAAGGGGGAGCCTTAGTCATATGAAAAGGATGCATGGATGCACAGATTCAGGGGGAGCATTAGTTTTGCTGAGTATAATGCATTGTTGGCATTATGGTGGTTCTAATATATGATCTCTCTTGAGGTCTTTTTGGTATTAATTATGAAAATTCATATTTGTACTTTGATGAAAAGGTCTGGTTGAGACCCATGTTGTAAATTTGTAATATTCAGTCATGAAAGGACTTGTCAATTTTGTAAACCCACTTGGTTGGGTAGCTGAGTCAATTTGTAAACCCACTTGGTTGGGTAGCTGAGTCATATTTGTAAACCCACTTGGTTGGGTACTTGAGTCTCATATGTAAATCCACTTGGTTGGATATTTGATGTAAGTATGAGTCATTGGTGATAGGAACTTCATAGAGTCATGTACTTCATTGAAAATATGTTTGAAGATTCATCATGAACTCAGGGGGAGCTTGGTCACTTCAGTATACATCAGATCTGCAGAATGCTTCTTCTACATGAGGAGAAAAGGGGGTGAGTGTGTTGGTTTTGATCCGCCCGTTGCCCTTGATGTCAAAGGGGGAGAGTGTGTTGGTTTTGATCTGTTGGTTTTGTCCTTTGCCCTTGATGTCAAAGGGGGAGAGTGACATGGTGTTTGAATGAAGATAATGATGTGCCCTTTGCCCTTGATGTCAAAGGGGGAGAGTGACATGGTGTTTGAATGATGCCAAAAATGGAGAGAGTGACATGGCAAATAGGGAGAATGACATGGTGTCATTGTATTCTTAATGTATCTATCTGTTGTGGTAACAAAACACCATCATGGTTGCCATCAAGTCCAAAGGGGGAGATTGTTGGAAATATGATGCAGGATGTTGTCCTTGATGGCAACCCACTGAATGAAGATGAAGACATGCGACTGTTGACATGTGTTGTCCTTGATGGCAATCCACTTGATGAAGTTATGCTTGACTTGATGGACTTAGTAAATGATGTGATATGATGTTTGTTGACAATATGATGCTAAGTGTTGTCCTTGAAAGGCAACCCACTTGATGAAGATGATGACAACTTACTTGATGAAGTTGTGCTTGTTAGAATATGTCCTTGATAAAGAAAGTCTGATGTATCTACAGTGTGAACAGAAGGTAATGAAGAAAGGAATTCAGAAAGTGCTAATTCTATGATGAAAAAGAGTATGTTTCTTGGTATACGCGGATTGGCCTAGGGGAAGTCGCGTATGCACGCGGAAAATAACGTGCCAAGTCGCGTATGGGCTAAAGCGCTCAAAAAGTGCAAAACCAAGGGTAACCACCATGGTATTGACCCATTGTATTGGGTAATGATCCGCCTAATTAACCTCGTCCAGGTAGTTTTGGGCTCATGGTATTGTTTTGGCCCATGGTATTGAAAAAGGGGCTCATGGTATTGAAAAGGATAAACCTATATAAGGAGAAGAAATTCATTGTGAAAAACATGAGTGTGGGTGCAAGATGTCTGAGCTTGAATGAATACTTCTCTCTGAATTAGATCTGAATGGAAAGGGTTACACTTGAAGATAAATCTGAATGTATGATGCACCAATGATGAAGAAGGGGATCTAGATCTGAAATGCACTTGTATCTACTAGATCTGTTTATGAGTGATTAGATCTGTGATGAGGCAAACATCAAGGCGAACATCTGTCTGAAGTAAAAGGGTAAATCTGAACTGAATATCTGATCTGAAGAAGTATGCTGCTCTGTAATGATTGAAGATCTATACGCTATTTCTCCGCGGAGGAAGCGCGTATATACGCAGCTTCGCTGAAGTAAAAGCGCGTATGCGCAATGAAATATACACTGAGGTATACGCTGGTTTGTGTGGACGGAAGCGCGTATATACGCGACATCAGTGAAGGGAAAGCGCGTATGCAAACTAGGGTTTGTTGAAGCAAGGGGTATGAAATATCTGATCTGTTCTGCTGTGTTTCTGCTATCTGATCTGTGTTGATAAGTATCTGTTGGTGATGTATGTTTGTGCTTAAAAGAATGGAAAGGGTCCAGTCTGAAAATATGATGAAATGTGGCCTGCAAGTGTTGTTCTATTGAAGTTGATGGATCCAGTGTGAAAATTGATGAAACGTGGTCCAAGGTGGTGCTGAAGGTTGTAGCCTTCAGTCAGGGGGTTGTAGCTCCCTTCCAGGTGAGGCTGGTAAACGAGATCGGGGGGTCGTGGCTCCCTTCCAGGAGAGGCTGGTAAACGAGTCAGGGGGTTGGAGCTCCCTTCCAGGAGAGGTTGGTAAACGAGGACTCGGGGGGTCGTAGCTCCCTTCCAGGAGAGGCTGGTAAACGAGTCAGGGAGTCGTAGCTCCCTTCCAGGAGAGGCTGGTAAACGAGCGCAGGTGGGTGCCTGCGTGCTGGTAGGAGTCTGCACCAGCACATATGTTGTAAGATGTTTTCTCTATAATAAAATATTGAAGGGTGAGCAACTGCAGCGGTGGTTTTCTCCCGACTTGGGTTTCCACCTAAAAATCCTGGTGTTCATGTGTGATGCTTTGTGTGATGGTTTATTCTGTTCTTACTGCACATGTTTACTGTTTATAGAACATATAATGAATGAATGATGGAATGATATAAGTGAAGAACTAAAGGCATAATTAGATCTCTGTGTATACGCGAGTTTTATGAAGGATATCCACGTGTATACGCTACTTGGCTTCAACAAAGTAGCGTATGGGTTTTAAGGAATGAAAAAGTAAAAAGTTTTTAATATGCAGAAAACACTGATTCACCCCCCCCCTCTCAGTATTTTTCCCAACACCATTATTATTTTAGTTACAAGTAAAAACATGACATAAACCATGACTAGAACTAGTCATATAACCATGCTTATAACCAGCATATAACCACAGAAATAACCATAAGATAACAACCATTAAAGCCACATAAATTCAATTACAAAATCAAGAGAACTTAGCTTTCATTAAACATAAGCAAGAGCCAACGAGTTTCGGGACTTCCACGTACCACCCAACCATATGCATGGTTGAAACAAATATTTCTTTCAGTCAGTCACCCCCATGCCATATTCCAAGCATGAATGTGTAATCTCGTGAGTAAACTAATCCAAAAACAACTAATGGAATACATAGGTTAAACCACCTCCACCCTCACCATATTGTGATCTCACCTAAAATGGAACCAAGATCACAAAACTGAACTAAGCTTGGAATGCCTCCATATCTCATCACTATCCTTGAGGAATTTTCCATCTCCTTGTTTCTATGCTTTACCTCAATCCACACCATATTACTAGGCCCTTACCGAGACACCACCCTGAGGCTTTAATGCGTATCCTACCAAAATTGGTCAATGGATTCCTAGACCTTTGGGAATGAACCTGGGACCACCTTTGCCCTATATTTTGAAACCATCTGGAAATTCAAAAACTAAAAATTGATAATAATCCCATCACACTATGGCTATCCAGAAAAAGGCAAGGCAAGGTTGAAAACCGCTTTCAAAACATATCAAAACCATGCCATCAATAGAAAAATAACTAAATACTAGCATGCACATACCATGCATGTCAAAACCATCTAGGAAACCATACATGCAATATATTACCTGCAAGTATTCCTATTGAATCTTTCTTGATCATGCTCTTCCTTGCTTTATCTTTTATTTCCTTTCCTTTCCTTGTCTTTCCTTTGACTGTTTTTCCTTCCTTGAATTGTTTGATCGCTTTCTCCTCTTGGTGATCTTTTCCTCTCTAAGTGTAATTTTGAAAATGAACTAACAAAAAGCTACCAACTGATGCTCTGAGTTATTTTTATCATTAATTCCTCTAATTTCTTCAATTTTTTAGATTATTTTCTTTCAATTTACTCCTCACATGCAACCTGTGACCTTTCACCTTCCTTTTCTCCTAATTTCCTTTATTTTCATAAACAAATGTACCAAAATACATTTTTTTCATTTTTAATACCTTATCCATTGCCTTTTCCAATTTCCCCTTAGCCATAAACACATCAAGTGATTCTCACTAGGATATATTTTCCCAACATTGAGCTTGGAATAAGTGTCCCTTAAGTGTGGTCTTATTTTTTCCTTTATTAACCTTTATTACATGAACTTTTAACCCAGGTCTATTACAGCAGAAGGAAGTAACTATAGAAGCACTGCCAGCAGAAGGGAGAAACCCCAGGTATAATAAGGGAAAGAGAAAGGTTCCTCATAGCCTAGAAGTAGAAAGAAGTCATTATATAAAAGTGGATATAGCTATTATTAAAGGAGATTTAGCAATTGAGGCAAAGAGGAAACAGAAGATACAGAGAGTAGAACGGAGGAAGAAAGAGGAGTAGCAAAGGAGATTGGAGGAAGAAAAGAAGAAGTAAGAATAATAAGAGAAGCATAATCAGGAAGAATAAGAAGGGAAAGGTACACTAGCATAAGAAACAACATAGAAGCAAGCTAAAGAGCAAGAACATAATCGGCCACCACCAAAGGGGGAGCGAAAACAGATGCAGTACTAGGAGTTTTCTCAGTAGATTGAAGAATTGATAAATATTGTAGACATGGAGGAGGACTCGGAGCCACATAACTAAGATTTCAGCGTGATTTCGAGTGCACAATAGGTCACCGTTCTGTCTCTGCCACCTCCAGCCATAGAGTTAGCTCCGAGCAAGGAAGAGGAAGTTGTTCATCTTGATGATGATCCAGTTATGGACATGTACAATATTTCATACGATGAGCTTCATAAGAAGATGGTACAAGCATGTAAGAAGCACTTTCGAGGTGACCTCACATCGCCTGCATTCATTAGAGAGAGGGTGATAGTGGAGGACACCTGGAAGAATCCCAATGCCATTTTCGAATCCAGCTTGGCCTTCGAAGGTGCAGCAAGATCAAACACTCAGTATTTGATGTCTGAGAATAAGAAATTGGCACATAACTTATAGGTTGTCAAGAAAGGGGTAGAACATCTCTGCGCAGCATCTCTGAACGCAATTTCCACATAGGTATACTGGGAAGAAATGAGAGAAACTATACTTGGTGAAGTATCGACACTTGGAGATACCATGCGAAACCTCTATGAGGATATTGTTACCATACATAAGGATGTTTTCCATTTTCATGGCTTGCAGAAGTAGTGCAAATAATTTTTAAAAACTCTCAAGAATGTACAAGCCGCCATTTTTTCCATCCATGAATGGTCGATGTGATACAAAGGGACATTGTTGGGCTTGGGAAAGAAAATGAAGCATCAAGCAGAGCTGGAGAAAGAAAGAGTTTGAATGTTGATCCAGAACAATAAGAACCTCACCTCATTCATTGGTAGCATTCAGGCCTTGTATGTATAGTTGTACAATAGTCTGGATTTCTTGGTGAACACACACAGGATCCCATCAGTTGGCTTTCTCACCGAAGCCAAACCCAAGAACCATGTAAGGAAGGAGATTGAAGAGTACTTGGAGAAGCTTAGAAATATTGCCACCAAGGAATATTTGGAGTTGGAAAAATAGAACATGTAGAACTACATCGGTGGTCTTTTCCAAGTTAGAACAATGTTGCTCCTGCTCGAGAAGGAAATTCAAACTGGTTCCAAATCATTGTACCCATATGTCATGGAGACTATAGTCAGCTTCTAGCTAGACATCATTGCATAGTATGGGGATGTCATCGCACAGTACCAAGCTTGGCACCGATATGTGACTGAGAATCATCAAGTGGAAGTTGTTTAGCTAGAGTTTCCCCAAACTCAAGCATCATAGTGTTTTGTCTTGTTAGGTTGTAAAATTGTCTCTACCCTATTTTTTCTTATATGGGTATGAGTGTAAAATGTAATATTTGTTTGTAAATAATTTGTAATTCAAATTCCAAGTGTCCATTGTGGATAGTGAAGAGTCATGATGTAATGTAATTGAATAGTCATTTGTAAAGAAGTGAAGAGTCATGAGGGGAGTCAAAGGGTCAGAAAGGGGAATGTGAAGAGTCGCGCCCTTTTGTTATATATATATCCTCGTAACTCATGTAAAGGGCTCTGGAGAGCCAATATTTTGGCTAGGCTTAGGCTTAGAAAGAAGCTTGGGGGTTTTATGAGAGCCTTGGCTTCTCCATAGCGTAGACGGAGTATACTTATTTGGAGGACCAGGTGCTTTTGACTTCAAGTTCCACTATTAGGGCTAGGGTTTCATCAATGGTGCATGTATTATTAGAACTTTCACTTTTAATAAAAGCTCGGAGACAACACACTTTCATGCATATGTTATGAATATATTAGGACTATTCTTGTTGTATTAGCAATGTATGTTATTTAACTTACGCTTATGCTTATGGAATATTTTGTTTGCATTGGTACAAATATTGTTGAATTTATGTTGTTGTATTATTTCATCACTGTTAACTTGTGAACTATTTCGCATATTATCTTTCAATGTCATTTATCCATGTGTGTTCCTTTCAAGCTACGTACTATTACAGGATTCTAAGGGGATCTCTTATTTTCCCTTATTTTGTTGGAACCTTCATGCATCACACTTAACTTTCTGCAAGGTCACACACTTTCTCTCACTAAAATCACCATACATCACTCTATGTGTATTTGTAGCCAAGGCATATCATTAACACCCACTGCATCAGCAACCGGGTCGTAGTTCCAGATGGGACTCCTATACCAAATGGTGTGAGGTCTAATTGGGACTTCATATCAGGGAGATCCCTTAAACGTTGGCGAGTCAAGCATCGTAAACACAAGTGCAATATAAATTTGAGAATTGAAAAAGTAAAAGTTCATAATAAAAAGGTCATTGATCAAGAAAAGCTATATATTGATGTGTCTGGAATTAGAACCAAGAGGATCATGATATTACGCCAATTTACTGGTGAGGCGATTTCACAATCTATTAGAGAACATGAAGCAGAGAACCTGAGACTAAAAATAATAATAAAATAGCCAGAAGATCATCTAAATATGCATCATTTATTAATGATTCCATTGGAAATACAGGCACCACCATTTCCAATTTCTACTCCTGATACACCACATAGATCTAATAAATCCATAAATATCCTTAATGCACTAAAATCATATATCATCAATAACATATGAAAAATATTGGAAACTATTGATCATGCATGGAAATTAGCTTTCAATTTACTATGCTTGGCACAAGAAATTAAGACACTTGTCGATTTGGTTAAGAGTAAGATTAAGCTGGATAGGAAATTCATTGACAATTATTTTCTTAATTTTAGTCAAAATCTTGAATTACTCTCTGAAATATAGAAATAAAACAAAGGAATCCTTGATACTAATTGAATGAAGCAAGTGGAAATAAGGGTGGGCGAACGCATGTGAGGAAGAAACGTTGTGCAAGATAACGGATATGCGAACCAAACAACGAAAATTTTTATCCAAAATGTGTGTACCTTTCCAAGTGGCTCTGTGTGTGAAGATGCGGTTATGTGTAGATACAAAAGAAGCATAATGAAATATATTTTCTACATCTCTACACTCTACGTAAATTTAAACAATTATAAAATATAACATATGAATCCATTTGAGATTGTATGTGTGAAATGCAATAGTCCAAATACAACTGGTAGAACTATTGTTTAATTACATTTATTTCCTATTTACTAGTGTTTAATTATTCAATCTTATTGGATACGTAAAAAAAATGCTCACATAGATTGTTAGGTCCCTATATCACTAGTATAGTCCCTTATTATTGTTAGTGTAAACCCCTTATTGTTATTATTGTACCCTTGTAACCCCCATTTTGTTATTATTGTGCCCTTAAATTATTATTGTTAGGTCGGCTAGGATTACATTGTGGCCACTAGGATTACATTATGGCCCCATGGACTCCTATATATAGAAAGGAGGTTTTGTAAATTGTATCATCCAAGAATTGTTCATTCATGTAATGTATTGGAGGTTGCCCCCTCGAAGTGGCTTATTTATAAGGCGTTGATATCTCTTTTCTTCTCTTTTTGGAGCTGGTTCACAACATTTGGTATCAGAGCTTTGGATTCTAGGGTTTCCCTGCTCCAAACATGTCATCGTGGCATTTTCGCTATGAATTTTTTTCTACGAAGTTTCAGAAGCTCAAATTTTTAGGGTATGAAGCTGAACTTCGGAGGCAGATTTTCTAAAAATTTCAGAGCTTGGTTCGCAATATTTTCGGAGATATGGTCTGTGGAAGTTAGGTCTTTTGTCAGGCTCCTAAACAGGTCATCATGGCATTTGCGCTATAAATTTTTTTCTATTGAGGTTCAGAATCTGAAATGTTTATGGTGTGAAGCTGAAATCCTAAGGAAACCCTTCAAAAAATTTCAGAGCTTTGTTCGCAATATTTTTGGAGATATGATCTGTGGAAGGCAGTGCTTTTTCAGGGCTCCCAAATTTCATATCAAAGAGGTGATCGTGGGAAAATTTCAATAAAAATCTCTCTGAGCATCGGATTGGAGTGCTGTAAAAAGTGTTCACAATTACACGGACTGTAATTTCTTGGCTATCAATTTCAGAGGTGAAGGATGAAACAGTGACACGTGGCAAGCCGTACAAGTTTGCTATACTGAACCAGTCCATAATTAGGTCATTGGGGGAGATTGGAAATAACTTTGTCTTGGAGAATCCAAATCAAGTCAGACCTATGGCATTCAAAAGAGAATTTAGAGGGAGACTTCAGTACTAAATTTCAGATATTGAACAGCCGCAATCATAGAGATAATCCAATTTCAATATCGAGCTCCTCAAAATCAAGTAAAAGGTGTGTATTTTTTTTCCGAATTGCATAAGTCTTGTTTGAAGAATCAAGTTGAATTGATTGCAAGGGCATATTTTAGAATAGATATGAATATTGGATTATAAAATGGCCCCTAAAAAGAATTCAACACCCATTAAGCCTTTGGAAATCTCTACTATGACTCATGAAGACGAAGAATGGCAACATGACATATCAAAATTACAAGAGCAAGTGCAACAAATTTCGCTCTCGCAAAGAGCAACAAAAAATGACATGGATGTTTTGAAGAAAGGCATGGAAACTAAGATGGATGGTTTGAAGAAAGGCGTGGAATCTAAGATAGATGGCATGGAATCTAAGATAGATGGCATGGAGGCTGGTATGGAATCTAAGATGGATGACATGGAAACTAAGATCGATGAGAAAATGGAAAACATGAAGAATGTTCTAAAAGCAGACATGGAAGGTTTGTCAAAGTTGATACAAGAAACATTTCCTAATGGTGAAAATATAGTAGAAGAACCTCATGATGAGAACAAAATAAATGTTATTCTTGATTTCATAAACTCTAATGTTGGCGGGAAGAACCACCATATTCCAAAGATGGATATGAGGAAGTTTGATGGAAAGGATCCTGTAACATGGATACTATAGATGGAACAATATTTTGATCTCCATAACGTGCAAAACACACAAAAGGTACGCATTGCAACTTTACATTTAGAACAAAATACATTTGTATGGTAACGATGGCTTTGCTCCCGTAAAAAAATTGTCACTTGGTCAATTTTTACGGAGGAAATGATAGCACATTATGAGGATACAAATAGCAACACCTTCTTTAACCAATTGATAAATCTCAAACAAAAGGGTTTAGTGGGCCAGCACATTGAGGAATTCCAAAAATTGAATATAAGGGTAACTGATATTCCAGAGGAACACAGGATTGGTCTCTTCATAGGCACTCTAAAGGATAACATCCAACATGAAGTTCGTGTTTTGGAACCTGATTCATTGGAGAAGGCATTCAGGTTGGCAAGAAAAGTTGAATGTAAAATTATGGCGACAAGGAAGCCTACCACTCAATTCTATAAAGAAGGAAGTGTTGCTACGCCTAGATTTCCACAACCTACAAGGTTGACACTGTTAGACTCCTATACCAATAGGTTTCATTTTTCATGATTGTCTTGATTGAACTACGGAATATGTTCAAACCTTCTTTCTTGAGCAAAGGTGTTCCATATTCTTGAAAAAAACCAAAAAATCAAAAAATTTAAAAAATGTAAAGAGGGTATACCCTAAAAGAAAAATCAAAGGGTAAGAAAAATAAAATGGTCAAAAAAGAGAAAGAAATGAACCCCAAGCAAAAATAGACCAAGGAAAGTGTGCAAATCCAAATGCCACTACTATTTCATTTTTTGTAATAAAGCAATTGTGTGCAGCTTGTCAAACCTTTGCCACAATTCATGAATAAGTCAAACTGTTTAAACTTGGCTTACTCATATTTCAATTTCATGTTGTAGATTAGAGAATAAATATCTGACCAAACAGTTTAATCTTGGCAGATAAGTAGATAGGTAGAGTTAATAAGAGGTGCTCAACAATTTAATCTGAGCCCTTGGATGTAATAAGGGTAGAATTAGATAGATTTTCCTTGTAAAAAAGAAAAAGATTGATAAGGGTTTGCAAGTCTAAATGCACCCTAATAAAGAAGAGAAAATGGTAGTGTCAAGTAGATAGGGTAGGTAGATGGTTGCAAAGTTTTATCTGATGAATGATGCTGCTACATGTTTTTGATCCTTTACTTTCATCACAAATACTGAAGTAGCAAATACACTGGAAAAATCATAGCAAGCAAAGTCAAACTCATTAACTTCCCTAATCACTTTCCCCTCAAAAGTTTTACTAATTTCCCCCAAAATACTAAGGTATTTGGAGATCAAAAGGGCTCAAGGCATTTCCTTGACTTTTGGAGGGACCGGACCCTCGGCCTAATGATCAAAAAGACCTAAGTACTAGAGATAATTCATCATTATAATCATACACCTTTAACATTGTCCTAAGTAAAATCCTATTTTACTTAGGAAAATCATGCAAAATTCCATAAAAAATCCCTCAAAATAACTTACTATTCTAAGTTCAAGTGTTGAAGATGAGATATTGCAAATTACTTCAAAAATTATCACTTCCTTAGATATGCAAAGTTTTTTGAGTTCCCTTGTCCCTTTGTCATATTTACATTTAACTCTATTTACTAAATCCTTAGTCAAATGTCCTATCCTAAGTGTATAACTCTTTTTTTATAAATACCCCAAAAACCCCTCTATTATAAAGTTTAACCAAAGTAATTATTTCCCCATGCATTAACATAAAAACCCACTATACGCCCTTTGGTTAAATTTATCATTATACCATAAACCCGCCCCTATGGTAAGTTAATTACATTTGTTAATTTACCATATAATAAAATAAAATAAAAACATATATATGAAAAATAAACTTTAAACATACGATATATATGTTTAAACCCAAAATGTAAATAAAACCTGAAGTTTTTCGAAACTAAACTTTGGAAAATCCCGCGCCAACGTGGCTCATCCACCTGGCATTTCATCCGACATTTTAACCCCACCGCGACCCCTATTTCCTTTATAAACCATGGAATTAGTTAATTATCTGAATTAACTAATAATCATACCTTTCCGCCTATTATATGCCCCCCGGGATGTTTAAATAGAGTTAATTGTGTTTTAAAACTCGTCGGGCCCGCACACGAAAACCCCACCATCTATTTGTCCTTTCCACCGTCCGATCTCTCACTGTAAGATCTACGGCTAGCGTTCATCCCGCTACCCATCCCTTGTCAGCATTTTAACCAGCGGGGGATTAGTGGTATTTGACTAGTCACCCGTCCACGCGTCAATAACTTTGTGGAATCGCTGCCCTCGCAGTTAATACCCCCTTTGCTCATAAGCGGTGCGGAGACTTACCACTTACCGCCCGGCCCCTCCACCATACGTCAGCCCGTACATTGATGACGTCATTCCTCGAAAAACTAAAAAACCCTTTTAACTTGTAAATAAAGCCAATTTTCATGTTTTTCCCGTTATTTTCGTTATTAAACGCGACTGTGCTCTCTGCTACGGTTTTCGAATTTTCATTGAAATCCACTGTTCCATTCAATTTCGCTCCATAAATCCGACAGACCTGCGTTCAAGCGTCCTTCTGCTACCGTCTGTTACCTTTTAAGAACCAGCTTTCTTCCAAAAACAGGTATTTATCCTATTCCGCCCCAAACTGCAAGTAAAACTCTGTTTTCTTTGTTTTTCGCTGAATTAGTGATTAAAAATCATCACTGAGATCTTCCCCAGAGGTTTTAAAACTGTGTAATTGCTCCCTGAACCTACAAATTGTGCCAATTTCCTTCATTTTAGAAATCACGCCCGGCCTTTGAAGAAAACCAGAAACCTCCATTTTGAATCCACAAGAACCAAAATGGAGGCCCCGGCAGCTTTGAATATAACTCCACTGAATGCTCCTCACCGTGAATTGGAATATTTACCTTTGGTAGATAGAGATTTTCATATTAAAGACTTGCATTTTGATGAAAGCCCCCTTCTGAGTTTTTGTCGCTGCAGAGACGATTATTCAAAGGGGCAAGATGTCATTGGACTGTGGGAATCTAATCTTCCAAGGTACCTTATCCCCTCAGTCATCAATTTCCCACAAATTATCCACTATTTCCATTCAAACTATGATCCCACTCAAAGGGCTGTAATAGCTCCTTATCAGAGTGTTCTATTCCCCATTACTCCCCAGGCCATCAATCAAATGCTACACTTTGAACCTGACCAAGAATTGGCACCTCTGTCTATGGAAGAATTGATTGAGAAGACTAGGCAATTAACTCCAGAAAAGCTAAAATCCATGTGCCAGATTTTCATGTTGCCTGAGCATCAACCTAAGGGGTCTCCTCCCTATGGTTTTTATTATTTCAATCAATTGGGAAGACTCATCCTCAATATGATATCTTTTGTCTTGGGCTTCAAAACCAGTGAATATGTTGATGAGATAACCTTGGTTTTGCTATCCATTTTTACTCTTGGGCAACCTCCTGAGATTAAATATGACTTTGCCTCCTTCATAGCCAACAAGATCCATGATCAGTTCATGAGGCTAGATGATGAAAAAGTTTTTAAATATTCCTCAGTCATCTATCATCTCATTATCTACTATCATTCAGAAAGGTTCCCTTTCCCTGTTCAAAAACTTGATGCCAAGGGCAACCCAAGGTCAGTTATATTTTGGTCTCCCATGATCCATTCTTATGAGTCTCCCTATTCCTATTCTGAGTTTATAGATCTTTTTGTATATCCTGCAACTACATTGTTGACAGGGATTCCTCCCCCAAGACTCAGTAATGAAATAAAGAAGACCTTGAAACTTTCAAGGACCTATAAAGTTGGGGATTGGTATTTGTATCAAAACCATACAGTCATCAGAATCTATGGATGTGAATTACATCCATTCAAGTTACCAAAGTATGTACCCATGAGACTATTTGCCTTGGAATATTTCAGGCAAATGAATAATTCAGATGTGATCCATTTTTGTAGTGTGAAAAAGAAAGCTCAACTCCGGATTAAAAGCCAATTAGGTCCCTTCATCTGCAACTCTAGGGAGGCCGAGCGAGAAGCAGAAAATATATTACAAAGGAAGTTCCAAAGAACTTTCCGTTGGGTTCCTTATGACCCATTTGGCTTTATTTGTGAAAAGAGATTAAAGAACAAATCATCCTCTTATATACACCACAAGATTCCTGAACTAGAACAATATGCCAATCAAGAAGAATGGGTTGAAGGAACACTTGTTGAGGAAGAGAGTGAAGCTGATAAAATGAACAAAATGATGAAAGATCTTCAGAAGAAGTATGACCTAGAATATTGTGGTCAAGTGCAGGTACCCCAAATTGGCACATCTTCAGCAGCAAATCCACAGCAGAGATTGCAGGAAAGCAGTCCACCAGTTGCAGCAGAACCAAAGGGCAAAGGAAAAGAACCTGAAATCCAGGTCATTGAAACTTTGGTCATGGCAGAGAAACCACAAACTTCCAAAGCACCTGAACAATCACAGGTTTCTCCCACTCAGGCAAAGCACACACAAGTTCCAGAGTTGAAAACTCCATCAAATGTGGAAATAGGAAAGAAAAGGCAGGTTCCAGACACCACTCCTCCAAAAGAAACCTCACAGGTACATCAAGCTAAAAAACATAAATCAGATCCACTTCCAGATGTGGAAATTATAGATGAAGTGTTTGATGATGGAAGGGAAGACAGTCAACTAACTGGCACAGTTAGTGAAACAAACACAGGACAGAAAGGAAAAGCTTTACAAAAGAAATTAAGTACTGAGGTATCCTCTTTCAGACCACCAAAAACAGATACAGGGGATATTAAAAGAACCTTCATTAATATTAAAGCAAAGAATGATCCATTAAAAATGAAGGTATATGATCAATATATGAAAATGGCTCCCCATAATCAAGAAAGGCTAATGTCAGCATTTGACATGTCACAAGGCAAAATGATAATGAGCCACTTCAAGTCAAAAGTGCCAAAACCCATTACCGCAGCTGACTACCTCAGGACAAATTTTGAGGTTCTGGCAAAGGATATTCATCCTCTGGACCAGATAGAGCTACACAGACAAACTGGGGAAATGGTCTATTCCACTCTTACCAATAAGGCCATGGCAGTTATAACGCTGCAGGATTTTTTGAATAACACAACTGCACAATTGCAAATTGAGAAGGCCTCTTCACAGGCCAAAGATAACAGAATAAAGTATTTAGAAGACATAATCATTGGTTTGGGGCATAACCCCAAAGATATTAAAAGAATTGAGGCATTAATAAAGAAGAAAGATGATGACATAGCGGCATTGAGAAAGCAGCTAAAATTTCCAGCCTCAAGGCACCCTCAGACCCAAGAAGTTCTAAAGGGGAATTCACAGGAAGAAATAATGGAGTTGCTCCTAAATATGACTGAGCGACTAAGTGAAATGGAGAAGGAATTGGAACAAGCTTTGCAGGAATAGGAAACTATCAGGTAGACATCAACCACAGGTACTACAACAACAGGTCAGCAAACACAGCCATCCCAGGTAAACACTTCTGGTTTGAGTTCTGATGAATTAATAAAACAAATGGAAAGTCTACAACTAAGGGTCACAGAACTTCAAACCACGAAATTGCAATTAGCAAAATTGGAGGAGAAGTATGATACATCTAAAAAGACAGTTGCTGATAACACCAGGGAAATAAAAAGATTAGAAAAATTGGTTCAGGCTTTGGAAAAAGATCTTTCATTGGAAAAGCCTTTAAAGGAAATAAATGACATTCTTTGGGGTAATATCATTGAGTTAATAAAGGGCATTTGGCCCTCTATTCAAGCGATTTTTGAACAAAATGATTTGGTTAAAATAGCCCAAGAAGAAATAAACAGAACCAGAAATGAATTAAGAGGTAGGCCTGAGCAGGCCAATCAACTTATTCAATTTTTGAACACCCGGACAAAGCAACAGCTTGCAGTTTTAGGGATTGAGGACAGGACCGACACATTTTTGGAGATAAAGAGAGTTTTCATCAAAAGAACTTTCATGTAGAATTTAGAAAGGAAGTGCACGGATATTTTGGTTGATATCAATATTTTCAGAGAGAAATTTCAAACTTTGTTGGACAATGGGTTACCAAGTCCTATGCTCTCAGAGGATCAAATAATGGACTTGGAAACCTATGTAAAGAAAATAAATGCTCATGCTCAAAATACAGCTGCTTGTTCTCCTAGTTTACCAGAATCAACATTACCAACAGGGAGAAATATCTATGATAGAGTTAGGAATTTATTTCATTTGTAACATGAAATAAAGTATCTATTTCCTAATGAGCCCACCTTTTACAAACTCACAGAAGCAGATGAGACATTGAGAAAACTCAAAAGGACTGTGATACCAGACGATTCATGGTGGAGAGACTTATTGGAAATTCTATAAAATTTATTTTCAGGATGAGAATTTTATCTTTACTATCAGGTAAATGGTAAAAATGAGTACAGATGAAGAGTATCAGTTACACAAGTTAAAGAGTATCCGTAAAGACAAAGAGTATCAAACAAGCAAAGAAATTACTCTAGAAGACAGCAACAAGCCCTTTTTTCAGCACTTACCTCCAGCACATCCATAAAGAAAGGAAACAGCACATCAACAGTTGCTTATTATTCTATCTACGAGACCATTTGTCTCCTGTTTACTTGTAAATTATTCCTTAGTCACCCCAAATTATGGGCTAGGATAGTGTGAGATATTTTCAAATATTTTGTGTATAAATAAACCCTCAAAGAGAGTATTGAGGGTGGATTCTATTATTTTGCTGTAACATTGAGATTTTCGGAATAAAAGCTTTTTGGAGAAATTTATTCGTGGCTTACTGGATGACGATTTGAAGCTCAGGAATTTTTGCAGGATTCATGTGTTGGACTGCAGTTCAATAAGTCTTTCTACCCTTTGTCTTAAGTTTTATATCAGTTTCTAATATCATTATGTCCATTTCTGAATAATTTACATAAAGGATTGAATCAGAATTTACTTAATTGTACTCTGATTTCAGATGTGATTGTTCTTAATGTTTTCCTTTGAATTGGTTATAAGCATGAATTCTTAAATGCTCTTGCTTTGCTAATTTAAACATTTTTGATTACTATAGCAAAGAATTCTTCATTTCTCTTTGTTTTTAGTCATCTCATTTCTTTCTTTTGAATATGGTGAAAGATTCTTAGCTGCCTTTCATCTCTTGAAAATCATCCCATCCACTCTAAATTTTTAAGGATTGTTCTCTGTCTAGCTATCTTGCCCTGTAAAGCCATCTTGTGCGTAGAATAGAAATCCAGTAAAGCCATCCTTTGACTCCATAGCCCAATGGATTGAAAACTTTCAACCTTGCCCTTAGTTTGTGGATTCCACCAATTTTCAAACAAAATCTTGGATCAATAACTAGCCTAAAACCTTCTAAGAACAAAGATAAATCATAAAGAGAGAGCCCTCTCTGGATGCAGATTGGCTATATTCTGCATCTAAAGGTTGGTTTGTGGTTACCTCGGGTATACTTTCCTCTTACACAACTTCTAGGAAAACCTGAGTGATAAAAGGATGAAAAGAAGACCGGGAAGCATGAGAAGATACGTGGAATGCACACTTACCCACCCCAAAATGTTTCAGCCCACCGGATGGAGGCATAATTTCGAAAGGGAGACATAGAGTGGGCAGTTGAGTTGTAGGCATCAATGGCCGGGGCTACTAGGTAGAAAGTTCATCCAGATATACAGGCCATCCTCAACAAGTATGAAACAGTATTTGGAGAGATACTGTCGGGATAGCCACCAGATCGGGGGTTTGAGCACACTATTGAGTTAGAACAAGGAGTCCAGGCCATTATTACCACACCCTATAGGCACCCTAAGGCTTATCGGGATGAGATTGAGCGGGCCATCCAGGAGTTGCTGGCTCTTGGACATATTCGGCCTAGCACCAGTCCTTTTGCTTCTTCGGTGGTGTTGGTGAAGAAAAAGGACGGCACATTGAGAATGTGCATTGACTATAGGGCCCTAAATAAGAAGACCTTGAAGAACAAGTACCCCATACCGTGGGTTGACGAGATGATGGATGAGCTAAGAGGAACTCAGTTCTTCTCGAAAATCGATTTGAGATCCGGGTACCACTAAATTCCCGTAAGGGAACAGGACATCCCCAAGACCACTTTCAGGTGCCATTACGACCACTTTGAATTTCTGGTCATGCCTTTCGGGCTAACTAATGCCCCAACTACTTTCCAGTCATGCATGAACCATATCTTCCGCAGTCATCTGAGGAGGTTTGTGTTGGTATTTTTCGACGATATATTGATATATAGCAGGACTTGGGAGGAGCATCTCCAGCATATAGAAGCAGTATTGCATATCTTGGAGGAGCAAAATTTTTATGCTAAGCTTTCCAAATGTGAGTTTGGGATGATGGAGATGTTGTATTTTGGACACATCATAGGAGTGGACAGAGTGAGGGTCCACGAGGAGAATATCAGGGCCATAAGAGACTAGCCAGAGCCAAGAAACGTGACGGAGCTTCGAGGATTTATTGGCATCTGCACCTATTATAGGAAGTTCGTCAAGAAATTCTCTCAGCTTGCGGTACCCCTTAAAGATCTAACAAAGAAGGGGGCATTCAGTTGGTCAGATACTACACAGCAGGCTTTTGACAGGCTCAAGGAGGTTATGAGCAGGTGTCCAGTTCTTGCATTGCCAGATTTTACACAGCCTTTTATTTTGGAGTGTGATGCATCAGGAGAAGGGATCGGTGCAGTCTTGATGCAGGGAGGCCACCTGATAGCCTTCGAGAGCAGGAAAATCCTTCCACATGAGCGGTTGTATCCTATATACGACAAGGAGATGTTGGCCATTATACATGCATTGGCCAAATTCTGGCAGTACTTAGTGGGCAATAGGTTTCGAGTAAGGACTGATCACAACAGCCTCAGGTTCTTTTTGGAGCAGAAACAGCTGCAGGAAAGGCAACAGAAATGGATCAGCAAGATCCAGGCCTATGACTTTGACATTGAATATCTCAAAGGAAAGAATAACGCGGTGGCCGATGCACTTTCGCGTAGACCAGCCACGTTGTCTCTGATGAGCCTGGATACAGATTGGAGGGCTCAACTCTTGGTGGAATACTCCAAGGATAGATTTGCATGTGAGGTTCTGGATGGTCAGGTGACCGAAAATAGATATAGGGTGATATATGAAATCATCTACTATAGAGATAGGATTTTCTTAACAGAGGGCTTCCAGCTCAAAGAGAAGATACTTCAGGCATCTCATGAATCACCATTATCGGGACATCAAGGGTTTAACAAAACCTACCGGGCCATCTGGGAGAGGTTCTCATGGAAAGGCCTCAAGGAGGACGTGCTCTGGCATATCAGGGAATGTGAAGTTTGCCAGAGAAACAAGGGGGAGATGAACCATCCTGCAGGCTTGTTGCAGCCTCTTCCCATTCCGGAGGGGAAATGGGAGAGCATTTCGATGGATTTCATCACCGGATTGCCCACGATGCAGGGCAAAGACTGCATATACGTCGTCGTTGATCGGCTGAAAAAGTATGCACACTTCTTCACCATATCCGCACATTACATTGCAGCACAGGTGGCGAAGCTGTTCTTTAAAGAAATTTTCAGGTTGCATGGTCTTCCCAAGACCATCATCAGTGACAAGGACAGTCGCTTTATGGGCAGATTTTGGCAGGAGCTCTTCCGGCTGGTGGGGACGGAGCTGACACCAGGCACCAACTATCACCCACAAACAGATGGGAAAACTGAAATAGTAAACAAATGGTTGGAGGGCTACTTGCTTAATTATGTTAGTGGGCAACAGAAAGCATGGCTAAAGTGGCTGCATCTAGGGGAGTATTGTTACAATAACACATATCATATGTCCATCGGTATGACACCGTTCTATGCTTTGTATGGGTACCATTCTTTATCTTTTGTTGATATGATGTTGGGTGCTAGCAAGGCTCTGAGAGCCAAAGATTGGATCCAGGAGAGTCAAGACATCCTCTGCGCTCTCAAGGATAACATGGCTACAGCGCAGAACCAACAGAAGAGGTATGCCGATAAGGGACGGATTGTAAGACAGTTTGAGATAGGAGACTTGGTCTACCTACGTTTGCAACCATACCGATAGTCGTCACTGAAACAGAAGGGAGATGAGAAGCTTAAGCCTCGTTTTTATGGGCCATACCAGGTGATACGCAGAGTTGGACATGTTGTGTATGAGTTGGAGCTGCCCCAAGGCAACAAGATTCATAATATTTTCCACGTATCATGTCTGAAGAAAGAATTGGGGCAGCAGGTGACCGTAACGAAGGAGCTGCCACCTATAGATGATGAAGGGCATTTGGTATTACAACCCAAGGCGATTATTGATACTAGGGAAAGGCAGCTATGAAACAGGACCATCTGGGAGTTCTTGGTGAGGTGGAAGAATTTTCCGGATGAGGATGTGACTTGGGAGAATGAGAAAATCTTGTAGCATCCATCACTACAGTTGCTTGGGGACAAGCAACACTCTGCGGGGGGAGACTGTAATATTCCCAATTAGCAATAGCTAATTGGAAATATTAATTTTTGTCAATTCTGCTTTATATAGTTAGCTTATGAATAAAACGTGAGTCAAAGGACCACGACTCACTCTAAAAATAGACGCACATGGTAATTAAGGAGGGCGAAAGGGGGCACGCAACAAAAAGAGCACTACCATGGTATCATATTCCCATGGTATCGCGGGTTGAGGCGGCCGTAGGATTTGGGAGCGGCCAACGCCGTATAAAAAGGAGCATTTACTCATTCGAGGATCATGGAAGTTTATGAAATTGAAATTGGTCATTGCGACTTGAGCACACAGGCTGTTTAGCCTGTCTACAACGCTGTTTAGCGCGTTGAGTGTCTCCGATCAGAGATCTCACCCTCAGCCCTAGGGGACTTCGAGTGCCTGCTCGGGTGAGGTAGTTCCGTCATTGCCTTTGTAGGAAGATCGATCCAGTGTATTTGTGGTGGGGCATCACGTTTATTAACTGCGCAACACCTGTGGAGGATCAGCGTATTTAATTGCTGTACAGAAGAACGCAGCCGTATTTGTGAAGTTCTGATTGGATTCTGGAGTATCGCAGATTCTAGAGAAGTAGTGCGTTTGTTAACTACACAGCGCCGGTGGAAGATCGACGCATCTATTAGCTGCATAGAAGAACGCAATCGTATCTGTGAAGCTCCGATTGATTTCTTGAGGATCGTGGGTAGGAGATTAAGTGCCGAAATAGCAGCGCGAGAATTTATGGATCGGTGGGAGGTCATATTATTGCAGATCTCGGATAGCAGAGGCGAGAGCGATCAGAGGAAAGCACAGATCCGCAATAAATGATGCCCGGGCAGTGAAATAGCCGTCTTCAGTAGCTAGAACGCAGATCTGAGTCACAACGATCCCATGCGATACAGATCTGAGACACAACAACATTCTAAGAACAGATCTTGTGCAAATGTAGATGCTTGATCACTTATTGTACTCCTATGTATTTTTCCAAATTAATAAAATGGCTCAACGCTCTCTTATTTCTTGAATATCCGTGCCTACTATTGTATGTCTACAATCTGTTATTTTCTCCCTTTGCATCTTGATTTATGTACCATTTGTTTTATTTCCCTCACACTCTTAGACAGAGTCTGGAAAGGGTCAGATAGCCTCCAGATCTCATCCTCTTTTAAGAGGTGAAATATCTGGTAAATTCCCTCCCATTCGATCTCTGGTTAGAGTTTACTTTGTTGTACAAATATTCCCAAAAAGGAATATTACACAGTTACTAGGTAGAAAAATGACATTGGTGTTGGCCCTTCTTTTTTATCTCTTTTTGTTTAGGAAATACACTTTATTTTTCCACATTATCCATCTATTTACCATCATATTCACCTTGGATTGACCCAAATATGCATATACAGGTATTTAATTTATGTTTTTCAATTATTAGATGTTTTTGTAAAAATTAGAATTTAAGTGCATTTTTGGACAACAACAGAAATTCCCGTAATAAAATTATGGTTTGCATATGTGTAGGACACTTGGGCTCAAGTTGGATATTTTTATAGAATCTCAGGAACTAAGAGTAAGAGTACACCTGTTGGCATAGTCAGATTGAGCTTTAATAGACCCAGTCAAAGGTGGTCAAAAATGACCAGTCTTTATGGAGGATCCCTAGAAACTAGGTCAAAACTCTTATTTTGTGGGATTTTCCAGATTATGATGGATATGATAGATGAATTCGACCTGATATGATAGGATAAGGATAGTTATGATTAATTGAGTTATTTTATATGAGTTTGTTAGATATTTTATCTATTTAAGCCTCACACTTTGAAGGCTTTGACATTGGAACTTGTATGACTTATTATTATTATTTTTGAGACTTGGAGACATAATTGAACATATTTTCTATAATATTTTGATGTTGTTACATGCTGGTTGATTGCTTGAAGTCTTAAGTAGCTGATCTTACCTTCAGTGTGCGAGGCAAGGGTGGAAGGCCCCCACACCGAGCTAAGTGCACTGCTTAGTTTATTTTGTAGCTGCAATTTTTGAATTATTTTGCTTATGTTTCATTTATTTATTGATGAATCTAATGATCATTCTTAAACTTCATATGAAAGGACAAAAAATTGTTTAAGTTAAGAACTCTTTCTATCGACTCAAGATTTTCAGTTAGAATTCATCATAGCTGCATTAGTTTGCTTATGTTTGATTTATTTATTTTTAAGTATTGATGAATCTAATGATCATTCTTAAACTACATATGAAAGGACAAATAAGTGTTTAAGTTAAGCACTCTTTCTATCAACTCGATATTTTTCGTTAGAATTCATCTTTACATGCCTTTACATGCTTTGATTGCTGATGGATCTTAATCTTGTTTCTTTTTTCATACAAAGAGACAAACCAATATTTAAGTTAAATACTTCTTCTATCTGATTAAGAGCTCAAAACTAAGATTAATCTTCTCCTGCATTTCTGAATTCCTGTTTTCACAATAGAATTAATGATAAATGAAATAAATGATGAAGGTGTTTTCCTTTTCAAATAAAACTTTCTATCATAAACTTATAGAAATCCCTCAGAAAGAACATTAAGAAACACTTAAGTTTATGATAAATTACAATAAAATTTCTCTTTAAACAAAATAGCGCATCCATAGCAAAATGATATATACCTTTTATAAAACTGAAAATGCGATTTTGCGCTTTTGCGATAATGCGACCCCAAAAGCCTATACAATAAACGTATTGGTCACAGATTGCATAGCGCAGAAAACAGAAGTGATTAATGAATACCTTTTGCGATATTTTCAATTTTGTGCTTTTGCGAGATTTGCGATGTGTGCTTTTGTGCTATTGCGCAATTTTCACTTTTGCGCTATTTTACATAACTGCGATGGCTTCATTTTGCGATATTGCAATATTGCGACATTGCGATATTGCGCAGCAAATCGCAGATCACAATGTCGGAGATTCATGTAGGCGCGTTATCCAAAGGCAATCTTCCCATATATCAAATTTGTTATGCGCTTTAATGATTAAATTAAATAATTGGATTGACAATTAATGGTAAATGAGATTGTGTTTGGATTGAAATTCGTTTCACGATTAAAATATTATATTTCATCCGCTTTCACATTTAAAACATTCTCATCACCTTTCTTATGCCATTACTCTCATTTACTCGTAAAACGCAGGCACGAAGGAGCAAACGTCTATACAAAGCTTTCACTAAACACTATGAGTAAGAAGGAGAAGAGCTCGAGTTCTGAAAACAAAGAAATGGCTGCATTGTATGCAGACACCACTTGTAATAAGGATGCCGGTATATCCACTTGGGAAGGAATGTATAATCTGTTAGAGGATGAAAATCCTGTGGTGATGAAAGTTGTGGCTACAGCAGGTTCTAGTAATACGTCTGAAGCAACCCTCAAAGAACTGGCTTGTTCATTTCTGCATAGGATAGCGGCAAGACCAAGGATTCTCCCATATACGGACATGGTGAAGTGGGTGCTGGACAACACCGATATTTCAGATAGACAATTCAGAACTCCATCTGAAGAGCTAATCGGGTCATTCACCACAGAAGATCTGAGATTAATGTATAAGTTTCCAGAACCTCAGGCGACTTACAACAAACAATTTATGGAAGATTTTGCCAGAGAACATGCAAATTTGGCAGAATGCACAAAGGAGTGGACCAAAAGAAGTGAATCGTTGAAGAAAAACAAACAAGGTATGTACAGCACGGGTTCACTTACCTCTCCTTATTGTTTCACTGCTGCCATGTTATGCAGGATTTTTGGAAAGCTTGACATAAATATGATCTTACCCGAATGGCTTCCTTTGTTGAATGCGGCCGTTAATTCTACAATTGTAGACTGGGCCAAAATCCTATCTGATAATTTGACCACTGCTATTTTTCACTACCGGTCCAAACGAAATGTTTCTTAGTGGGTTTATCCGCCTTTTTATTTATCTGCTTATGTCATGGACGCTATTTGTTATATCTCTAAATTCCCTGTGATGGGTTGGCAATGGACTATCCACGATCCTTTGCCTATTCATGTGTACCATAAAGAACTATGGGAGTCTAAATTTGTCCCCCATTTTTACCAAATTTGTCATGGAATAATGCTGCCATTGTACAGAACATTGTATAATAAGGATGCACCAAGGTTATCCCCAGAAACAGAGGTTGATATTCTTCCCGTCGCGAGATAGTTTGGAGAAGAATTGTTCACTTATATTAGGGTTTTTGGAATTTATGCTTCTCCCCATGTTTTACCACTATATGTTCCAGATAGACTTGTAGCTCGGGAAATTTCTTATCAGACCTGTGGCCAGGGAGGTATAACAAAAGATTTAAAAGAAAAGAAAAAGGGCATTTGGCCACAATTTCCCGTAAAATGTGGAACATTTTCACTGTTCGATATTGGTCATGCATTTCAAGAGATAGGAAACATTACATGCCTACAGCTGTTCAAATTTTCGAGAAGATTATTCGACCCAAATGATATTATTAAGAATTTTACCAATGCAATCAGGGTAAGGGAATTTTCTGGGGAACAGGATCCTTTTGATGATATGTTCCAAGCAAGAAATTCATTCAAAGAAGTTTTGAATTCAGCTCAAGCGCAGTTATCTCCAGAGCAATTTCAGGAATTCAAGCTTTACAGAGAAAGAAGACTAAGTCCTATTCCTTTGGATAATCTACGCTTAGAGCCCGCAAGGGAGCAAACTCCTAGTGTTAGTCTTAACGACAGTTCAAGTACAGATAAATCTAAATCAAAATCTGACAGAGATTCTGAACATTCCAATAAGTCTAATGAAAAGTGAGATAAAATGGAAGAATCCATTAAGGATTCTGCACAATCAAAAGAACTTGCTCAACAACAAATTTTGACTTCTCAATAGAAAAATCCTCCTCCAACCAATGTATAGCAACAACCAGTCATTATTGAATTAGACAAAGAATGGGAAACCTTCAACCAATTGATTAATGTAGAAGGACAGAATGTACAGACCCCTGTCCAGACAACCAAAGTTTTGAACACAGGAACAAGCAGCACAGTCGCAGTAACAGAGCACATACCAATCACACCATCTTCCGAAATTGTACTTAATGTAGAAGACATTCCTCCTCTGGATGTATTCTACAGCCCAAAATACAAAGCAGTAGTGAAGAGACAGAGGAAAAAGAGAAAGTTAGAAGGTGCAATTGCTACTGAAGCAGAACAAGTAGATGTTTTGTGGAAAGTTCCTGCCACAGAACCTACTCATAATCTCGCTAAGTTATCTCAAATGAAAGGAGCTTATGTTTTTGCAACAATTGACAAAGCATTTGAGATACAACTTTTGTTTAATGAAAAAGAAGAACAGGTAAAAGTTCTACAATAGCAATTGAAACAGGTACAGGCTGATAAGGAAGCACATTTGAAACTTGAAGAGTTACAACAACAACTTCAAGAAATGCAAATAGGACATCAAAAAATCTTGGCTGATAAAGACAAATAAATACAGATTATCCAAGATCAGCATAAAGATTATCCTAAGCTTCCAGAATTCATTTCAGAAACTATCTCTTTGAACAATCAACTACTGCAACAAGAGGAAGTTTTCTGC